>JAWWEE010000016.1:2956000-2984914 GCA_035221455.1 Xenops minutus
GATGGGGCAGCCACAGCTTCTCTGGGCACCCTGTGCCAGGGCCTGCCCACCCTCCCAGGGAAGAATTTCTCCCTGATGTGCTCTGGGCTCTGGTGCTGCACAGGGGCTCACTAGCCCAGGGTGTGGATTTGCAAGCCTTCATCACTTTTCTCCCCCATACAGACTGTAGCTACTTGCAAAACAAACATAATTCACCTCTCTCCACTCCCACCCTAGTCCATGGGAGTGTTTTGGAGCAGGACAGTCCTTGTTTTGTTGTTTTGAATAAAGTTTAGCACAATGATGCTCTGAACTGGGCGGGAGTCTTATTATACAAGTAAACACTAAGTGACTGGAGTGAAAGAATAAGCAACAATGACAACAAGGACTAAACAGTCTCCATTTATTTAAACAAAATGGAGATGGGGGAATGCAGCAAGTTGGTATTTTTGCCTGTTCATGTTCTTGTGGAAATGAATGTGTTTTGTCCCTCACAACCTCTCAGATTTGCATGGGGAGATTTAGTAAGAATTCTTAGGCCAAAAAAATCACACTGAAATTAAAAATAAGTCAAAGCGCAATGCCCCAAAGCAACAGTGAAGCACAGTAACCCATAACAATGCTGAAATGGACAGCATGTAAATAGAACTAATGAGAACTTCCAAAGATGTGTAGTGAAAGTAGAAAGTAAGGCAGGGTGTCCTTGAATACAGCCAGTGGTCACAGGGATGTATAGTCTCTTTGCAACACCAGCCTGGTTTTTAGGTTCTGGATCTAACCAGATGCTCTGCAGGAAGCTAAAGAGGTGGAGTTTCATGGATTCTGCAAAATAAATCTTTTCTCCTAGGAACTGTTTGGCTGCAAGCAATTTTGCACTGGAGTTTTGCAGATCAACGGTTCCAACTGCAGGACCTATTTCACTACAGGGATTGGGATTATTGATTTCAATGGAAATTCGGCAAAGCTGCAGCATCTACAGCTGGGACAGGGACACATCCTCACCCAGAGCACATGGGAGAACCACAGGGAATGGCCCTTCTCCATTGCACAGGGAGTACTGGAAGAAAGAAAGTGATAAGGCAGGAAAAATATCAAGAGGAAAAAGTTGAGCCATGGCAAGACCCTTTCCCCACGACAAGAAGAAAGTCTGCATGACAGTGTTGTTCCTCCTTACACACTCCCAGCTGCCAAGGACCTAAATCTCAGAGCTTTTTATCTGCTCTGTGAGCAGCTGCCTGGGAACCCATTTTGGAGTGAGCAGACTGGAGGGTGATGAGAAAGGCAATCCTACCTTCTTACCCGGGGAGCGGATTAAAATGAAACGGTTTTTCCTTTTTAGTAGTGCACGCAGCTCCTGGCACTTGTCATAACTCTCCAGTTCCACTGTTTCTATGCACTTCTGTTCATCCTGCAGAGAGGGAACGAAACATTATTAGGAAAAGGAGGCATTGAAATCAATCATGTACCATCAAACTCTGCATGTCTTCCCCTTGCATCTGTCTAAAAGCTCTTCTGCCTTAAAAATAACCTGTATGCAGACAGCAAGCCCCATGAATTGGGCTTGCATCTCTCTAAGAAAACACCCTGGTCTCTAAGCTACAGTCCTAGAGGGCCACAGTGGCTGAGCAAATAAGAGGTTATGGACAGTAACACCAGCTTCTGCCATCACTGTTGGCCTCATCCAGAGATCTCCAGCCAGAAGTGATATTACCTCCTCCCCACAATGAAAGGAGATGTGATCCTGCTTTTTCACAGGGAAGATGACACAAGCATCACAATGGTCCAAGCAGCCCCCCAGTAAGCTTGAGGCAGAGCAGGGATAAGAGGGGAGCTGGGGTGGCTGGTCCTCATGTCCAAAAGGTCAGTGGGAGCCACGTGCGATGGACAGAGTTCTCTCACAGCCACGCTCTGAGCTGTCAAAACGCTTAGGACTGGAAATACAGTCGCATACAGCCAGCAAAACTGTCTGGGCCAGTGTCTCAGCAGGGAATATTTATCTCTGGAGTATCTCCACTGATGACTGCCGGCCATGATCTTGGCTCATTCTTCCCAGTAACATAACTAA
This sequence comes from Xenops minutus, assembly GCA_035221455.1. NCBI lineage: Eukaryota > Metazoa > Chordata > Aves > Passeriformes > Furnariidae > Xenops > Xenops minutus. The sequence goes on from JAWWEE010000016.1 coordinate 2,958,045, forward strand.
AATTCCACACATGGTGCGTGGCTCAGTTCAGCTGTGGAGCACCATCCCTAATAGGAATCGCAGCGTAACGCTGAGCAGATAATATTCTTCATGTCTCAGTAGCCCAGCAGAGACCAAAGCTCCCTTTAGCTAAGCACAAATGAGCAGTGAGACTCTCAGAGCAGTTCTTGCCAGTGAAGTGCTACAGTCAGCACAGCCATGAACCTATCTGGTATCATCCTGGATTAAAACCACTGGCCATAACCATCCCCAGCTCAGGCTCTGCTTCCAAGGCAGCTCCTTGTACCCGTATGAGTTTGTATTTAGCAATTCCTGTAGCGGAGAGCGGGTGTGGGATGAGGAAACATGTCGTAGCCAGGAAGCTGCTGCGTGGCTGGAGGCAGGGAATGGAGAGTTCAGAGGGAAGTGGGCTGCAGGGAATTTCCTCCCTTTACCACTTGACATTTAAGTCGCTGTGCAGAGCCCAGGCTGTGTTTCGGGTTTTTTAACCCTCCTATCTGGGGATGGGGGCCCAGCAGAGCCGATGCCGGTACACAGAGCAAGGTCTGAGCCACCAAGTGATGTCTGGATCTAATTTAGGTTTATTATTTTAATGACATTACTGTTTATTTCGTTTAACACTGAGTAGGTGAATGTGAACTGGGAAAATGCACACTAGGAGGAGATTAATCCTGCCCAAACCTAAAACCCAGCCGATAAAATCCTGCTGACGCTACTGAGCCCTTTGAAGGCTCCTGCTGCAATCCTGGTATCGCAATGTCACTGCAAAAGGACAGGGATGGAAATAATAACCCCTCAGCGGCCCACAAATGACAGAGAAGGGTGAGGTCAGGAATACATGCCTCGGGGATGGGTGATCTCATCCTGGCCTTCGGTGGACGACCGCCCACGTTCCAGCCCTGCCACACGGCCGGTGCAGCTCCAGCTCCTTCGCTGGGCTCAGGATGCAGACGGCTTGGCAGCGCTCCCACCAGAGACCAGCACCACGGCTCCTGCCCACCCTCCCTGCTCTCAAGAGCAGCTCTGTCCCAGGCAGAGCCCAGTGGCTCCCTGTCACCCTCCTTGTCCATGCCATCCTTCCTGCCTCTTCGATGGGAACTTTTCCTCTGATCCCGTGCAAGCTGTCCTCCACTTCCTAAGGACTGTGGAGCACCGAGCTGAGGGACAAAGAGACTTGGCAGGGTGGAGAGCTGTGGTATTGCTGTGAGATTGCTTCTTGCCTTCCAGCTGCCCCTCTCCTCCCTGGGGAGGCTTTGGGAACTGTGGCCTGGCCAGGCAACAAGGGCATAGAGGACAGGACGTGCAGGACCCTGTCTCCCAGGGACACCAGCTTGACTGTGCAAGCTACAGCTCCTTCCTCTCAAGGACCTGAACATCTCCAGTGAGTTATCCTCTTCAGGGAGGGTGGGGAAGAAAACGGCCAGAGAAATATAAAAACTCCATATTGGAGGGAAAGGCAAAGCATCTGAGTTCAGGGAGCACTAGAATGGGGCTTTTGTCTCTGTTTTACCCTTGGCAAGCAGCCATCCCCTCTCTGTGAGCCTACCTGGGTCACAAAGAGATCCTTTATGTCTGTCCTGCACCACTAAGATGAAGAATGAAAGACCCAACCCTGTTGCAGGTCTCCAAGTCCCTTCAACCTCGTGGGACCTGGAGGATATTCAGCATCACACAGAGACAAGGTCACTGCCAGAGTCCTGCCCCAACACACAGGTGTCAGACACAGGTTCTGGACAAGCTCAGTCCTGGTACAGGAACCCCTACATTCCTGATTTAATGCAAAAGAACTATTCCATTAACTCTTCCTAGAGCAGATCCTCTAACTTAAACATGTCTGTGTCTGTTGGCTTGGCCCTAACAAGAAAGTTACTGAACACCTGGACATATTAATGCATGTGCTTAACCACAGAATCACATCGGGCAAACAATTTCCTTAATGAAAAGTTGATAAAAAGGGGAGAAAAAGACTGAAATTTTTATTTATACTAAGGTATAATTCCCAGCAGAGACCTCCTCCCTGACACACACTCATGGACTGGGACCCTTCATTCAGTATAAAACGTCTAGACCTGAAATAATAATTTATTTCTCTATCTGAGGCTCTCAAAGAGTTTTAATAAATCACTTTTGGGTATACCTTGCTCACTACCAGGGGCAAAATACAGATGGTAACTGCCTGACTGTTGAATACCACATGGGTCCTCTGATTTCTGAAATCCTTTGTCTATTAAGATTTTTCCCTGTAAAATAATACACTTACAAAAAAGCCCATACAGACTGATGCTCTCTAATGCATGGAGTGAGGATACTGATCTGTTTAGTCCCTCTGCATAGCATTGCCTGGTCTTCAGATGCTCTCTGTAGGTTTTTTTATATTCCAGCAAGAATATGCAGAGACAAGAAGACAAGAAATCCCATTAGAAAATAACCTGCTTGGTTCTGTGTGGACCTGCACAGTAGTTTCTCAGGATCCAAGCACCCCATATTTGCATTGGTGCTTCCTTTTGTGACATTTGGGTATGTAATTACCAGACAAACATTTTGCTTAATTGAGTCTTCATTTAGGTGAGGGTACAGATGTAGGGTGCTGTGGCTGGAAGCACAGCAGATAACAAGAAATCCATTTCCCTTCATTCCCCCTCCGCTGAAAGAAACCTGAAGCTGGGCGGGATGACTTTCACCCCATCTGCTCCAGGTAACACAATAACCATTTGCCATTTGCCTTCAGGAGGTGGCTCTGCTTTAAACCAAACCCAAAGCCTGACTAACAGATGCAACATGGGGAACACGCTCCCAGGGCAGGTCAGGAGCACATTCCAGGAGATTGCTACTGATGATGATAAATACAGTATTTGTGTGCTGCTCAGACTGTACTTTCCCATGATACAGTACAACATTCTTGCTTGTCTCTTGTACTTGCCGTCCCCTCTGCTCGTGTTTTGCATCAAAACCTCAGCTACAAGCACAGCCAGGCTCAGGCAAACTGCATCAACAGGGTGGTCTGCATAGGAAACAACTGCTAAAGGCAACATTAGCACCTCTTGGTGAAGGGCTGGACACAGGAGGGGCTGATAAAAGCACAGTGAGTCCAAAGCACTAGCTGAGTTCCTGGAAATCTGATGGGCTCAGACCAGCTGAAATGCTCAGCCTCTAAGCCTGCCCGCCCACATGGATGCTGACCTCCCTCCCGTTTAACCCATCTAGGTCTAATTTAGGATGCATGAGGAAATATGCCTGTATTTCTGTTGCCTGAGGTTTCCTCTCCTTTCTTTTTCTAGGGCTCCAATTCAGAAAGCACTGAGCAACCACGTTTTCAAATGTTTCATCCTGAGGATAGTCTGGGATGCTGTGTCCTTCTCCACGGGGAGACAAAACAGGTATTTGGAGTAGATCTGGGGGGGAAATGGCACCTTGAGCTCCAGGAATACAAACCACCATAGCACACTGCACCACAGACTTTCCTCAGCCATTGGTCCTTCTCATCTCAAAAACTTAGTTCCCCAGTTGTAAGATGGAGACAACCACACTGCCCTGAGTCATGATAAAGGAAGATAAATACAGGAATAAACACGAACTGCCTCAATTCTGTGGCAACAAGACCCCTCCTGAGTGCAGAAAATTGTCATTTCCTTTGGTTCCCCTGTAGTAAGTCTGCACAATCACATGCCATCCTATTGTGCTCCCAGATAATTTTGCAGCAATTTCCTCTCCTAAGACATCTGACTTCACTGTAAGCCAGTTTAATAGCCTATAGATATTAACATGATCCCTTATTTACAATAATGGGACCTTGCAGCTACTGTAGCTTACAGATGCAATTTATTACAGGATGTTACCACAATCCGCAGGCTACCAGAAAACATTATGCCTGGTTGTTACAAATGCCATTTTCCTTGTTGAGATAATAAAATAACCCTTTAAATGATGGGGATTTTTCCTTCTTCTGAATGTCTGTGAAAATTAATCTTACTTTAAAAGCCTCCTTTTCCCTTGTGGTAATGAGAGCCTCCATGTATTTGGTTTTTAAAGGCATGCCCTTTACAAAAAAACCTACGTCATGTTTAAAGATTTTGAATCTGCAAGTTCCTGAAGCTTCAGCTGGAGTCAACAGGTGTCCAGAGCACTGGGAAATGATCTGCAGAGAGTCAACAGTTTGCAGGACCAGGCTGCATCCCTGCGTGTATGAAACCCCCCCTTCTTTTCCTGCCTTCCGAGCTGCTCATCACCTGACATTGACTTCTCCTGTCATTATTCCTGCACTCTCCATGACATTTCATAGCTAAGAACAAATGCCTCCGGAAAGCTTTGGGATTTGGGAAGAGCAGGAGTGCTCAGCATAAAGGAGGAGGTAATACCCTTTAACCTAATCTGTTTATAACAATTCTTCTTTATTAGGCAATAGTATGTGTTTAAAAAAAGAGAACCGAACTCACTGTTGGTCCTGTTGTTCCTGAAATCATTGCAGCAATGCAGCTGCTGAGACATTTCCCCATTCTTCTTCCCTCAACACACTGCACATGATGCACTACAGGATTTTGCTTTTATACCATCCTGATGCCCACACATGACCCAGACCCCCTTGGGTCCTTGTGCAGACCACGCTCCCCCATCCTACTGCACATACAGACTTTGAGCCACCACACACCAGCAGGGCTCAGACTTACCCACCCCTCATCTCAAACCTCTCCTGCTGCTAGCTTTTGCTCTGCACTGTAATTTCTGATTTTTGGGGCAAAGTCTGCTCTTGCAGAAGCTGCTTCCAGCCCAGGAACTGAGGGCCTGGCTCTGGAAAGAGCTACCTTTGCAGCCCAGCAGGACTCTGCACTTTTCATTCTTCTTGTCTGAAAATGTAGCACAGATTTCACTTGGCTCTTATTTCTCATTTGTCTGGAAACAGCTCTAATCGTGGCCATGAACTTAAGGCATGCAGTTTATCTAGGGAAGTCCAGGACAAGGCTCCCAGGGGTCCTTTGCTCAGAACTGGCTCAAGTAAAGGGAAAAGATGAGCCAAATCCAAACTGCCTCCCTGCTTAAGGAGGACAGCAAACACTCACAGTCTCACCCTGCATCCATCGGTGGCTAAAAGAAACCCTGAAGAGTCTGATTAGCAACAATTTGAGCTGCTTGAGGGGTGCCAAACAGCTGCGGGGTTGCCTGCCATCCCCTCAAGCAGCAGGTGGGAAGTCAGCCTGCTACAATCCACTTTTATCCTTCAAAAGCCAAAACCACGTTGCACATATCCTGCTTCCGCCCGAAGCTTTACTCCCTTCACCTTCTCACAGGATGTCCTGCCCCACTTTTTTTTTTTCCTTTGGCAATGGCGCTGTCAAAATATTTACTGGCTAAAATATTTATTATATATAATATACTCAAAAACACAGCTGCTAACTCTTTTTTTACAGCGTTTACCCTTTCTGGAGAAAACTGGAGAAGCCCTTTTGAAAGGAATGGGCTGCAGGGAAGAGTGAAAGACACAGGGACATACATGTGTCCCCGAGGGCCTGATCCTGACTCTCACTGAAGCCATTAGCTGTGACCATACCTCGTCCTCGTAGACCACAAGCTGTGTTTTCCGTAGCTGGATGTAACGATCCTTCCACAGTCCCAGGAGTCCCCCACTGCTTTTCTTAATCCAGCCATATTTCTCTGCAGTTGGAGCAGACTTTGGTTTCTCCGACACCTCCTCTTTTGTATCCTGCAAGAAAAGAAGGGAGGAGGAATTACATCCAAAGCACTTTCCATCATCAGAAAGCCTGCCCAGAGAAGATCTCTGCACCCACGAAACACGGTCCCTCCCTATCATGTCACAAGGAAAAAGACTGGCATCTTCCAGAGGAAAACTCAACCAGCTCCCACAGGACTGGGGAATGGGGAATGCCAGCCACCCCTGGGAACACTGTTGGGATGGCAGCAAGTCCACCTTGCTCCTCTGCTCCCTTCTCTGTGCAGGTAACCCCTGCTCACTTGTGTACCAAATGCACCTTGAAAATGAGCACCTTTCCCTCATCTTTGGTCCTCCAGCTCTCTGATGGATCCCAACAGGATGAATCCTGCTGGCACCAGTAGCAACACTCATATTTTAGCCCAAGGCCACTTTCACAAGTTTCTCCTCTAGGTCTGTACATTTGATCATTGTCCCCAAAACAACTCCCATGGGCAAATCCACAGCACGAGGGCCAGGACTTCATCCTATCTGCACTAAATGTTCCCAGCACGCTCCTGCGTGGTTTGCAGGCAGAGGGAAGGACCAGCAGAGAAGGCAACACCAAAAGTGGGGGTGGATTTTTGTCCTGCCTTTAGCTCCTTATTGTTTGTCACAGCCTGCTGTCGCCTGCCTGCAGCAGCATGGAGAGCTCCAGCATCCTACACTGGGATGCTGCTGGATTTCCAGGCCTGGTAAAAACCAGGAGATGCAGAACTTCCCTGCTTTGAAAAAAACCCATCAGAAATATCCAATACCAATATTCTCATCAAACAGAGACAGGAAACCTGAGACAGGGAGCAGGGGCAGTCAGGCTTACTGGATGATGCCCTCACCAGCAGACTGGTTAAAAATGAGAGCTTTCCATCTCTCCAGTGTCCTCGAAGAGCCTTTGCAGAGGCAGGATCCCTGTATCCCCTCCCTTGGAGCACCCTGCCGCTCCCAACACCCCATGGACCTCTCAATAAGCCTCTTTCCCTGGAGCAAGGTGAGGGGGATCCCTCGCTGAGCCAAATCCCCTTACACAAACACATCGCCAACCTTGTGACTTGTCAGGAGAGGCCAAGCCCAAATCCTCCAGCCTCCTTCCAGGAACCCCACGGTCCCCCAGACTTGGTTTCCTCCATGCCTTCATCTCTAAGAGCAGCAATCCTGCTACAGAAAGCCAGCACACAAAAAGAGGGTGTGTGACAAAGGAGAGCCCCAGACATACCAAAATGCCCCTCACTGCACAAACTGGACTGGCTGGAGGTCAGACACCATGTTTCATAACACGAGGAAATCCCACATGCATGGAAAGGAGTTGGAGCTGGACACTCCCATGTCCAGGACAGAGTGAGTATGTACGGATGAGCTCCAAAAATTCTGAGGAGAGCCTTGCTAATGAATCTGTTTTCATGCACCAGACTCACAGCGAACACGCCCTTGGACAGCAGCTGCCATCGGTGAGAGCGGTTATTCCAAAGAGGGAGCTTGCACCCAAAAAAATAGGAAAAGCAGCTTAAATACCCCATGTATCCACATCTATTCTGATCCCTGCTAAGGTCAGGAAGAGGCTGGGCTTTGCAGATTGGCTCAGGCGCAGACTGGGAACAAGAAACTCAAATAAACTGTGTTTCACCTGAAAGAAAACCAGGCTGAAAGCTGTAACATCCTTGTTGCCTTTTGCAGAAGTTATTGCAATTGTACCAAGCTGTGTCTGAAATGGCCACAATACAGGATGACTGAGCACCAAAAAGTTTTCCGGGAAATGAGGGGGACTGTGTGGTGTGGGGTTTTTTTAAACTTGCCTCTTTAGGTTGCCAGGAAGTTGTATTCAGTTGAGATCTGCGACTTCAGCAAACATCAATTCCTGCACAAATATAGACCTGTTGGTTTCCTGATAGAGCACCCTTTTGATGTCATTTTTAGATAACTGGGCAGAGACTTTAACCTCCCTTGTAACAGTTTTGAATGGATGTAACTGCATGAAGAGTTTATTCAAGTGAGTCCAGACCAACCATCGCCAAAACACTTTTACTCTTTAAGGCTCTTTTTTGCTTGGCAGATGAATTTTTGCTGTTCTTTATTCCCACCTGGCAGAAAGGCTGAAATCATATGGTAAATACGTTTATCCATGCTCTGCTCTGCAATGTGAACACTGCTCTGTTTTTAAAATAGAGGTACTCCTGGTGAAGACACAGCACATAACATCTGCCTCTGGAAAGCAACCTGTCCCAGTAGAGTTTGGGCTCGTATTGGCACCTCTGCAGGAGGCTGAGCTGGTCTGGGGTCTGGCTCGCCAGCTCTCCAGCCTTCTGGGGACATCACCTCCCCTCCATGGCACTGAAGGGTGGTCTTGGAGCTCACCCTCTCCCCAGGCCACTCCAGAGCCCTGGTTGGAGGCACTTGCCTAAATGCAGACATGTATGGGGCTCCCTCCACACCAGGCAAGACTTCCTGCTGTACCAGGACTCAGGAGCATCCACATAGAGGATCCATGACTTCAAACCCCACCTGAGCAGCTCAGGAGAGGGAAGGTGAAGGACATCAGTTGCTGTTGTTAACTCAGCTATATATGAGCATTCTGCAAGAAACACTAAGATATCCTTCCTGGGATGTTCTTGGGCTGGATTCATTCCTGACAGTGCAGTAAATCCATGAGAAGAACCCTTCTGACATCAGCCAAGTGAGCCAGCGTAAATGAAGGAAGGACAGATTCCAGTGCTGGATCACACCAAAGGCATCGCTCCCAAAACCAGTCCAAACAAGCCATTTGTGCATCTTGTATCATGGTGGCATTAGAAGTGAAACAAAAGTTCCACTCTTCCAGCTTGTTCAGTCTCACATTTCACAGCTCAGCAGAGACCCCAAATCAGGGGGACAGGATGGCTTTTTATTTAACAATTAGGCAGTTCTTTCTGCCCTCCCCTTCCTTGTATTTTATGGGCCCACATACTCTTCATGTCTTCCAACAAAAAAAAAAACAAACCCAGACTTGAACCGCAGTGGCACTTTTAAAGTTACACACAGTGCACAGAAGTGCCTTGGCCAGTTACAGCAACTTCATTTAAAGCAAGCAGCTCACTTACCACACACTCCTCTCCAGCAAGGCACACATGAACATCCTCTGGAAGACAACCTGCATCCCCACACCTCCACTCCTTTTCTCCGTTTCCATTTTATCTTCCAAATGTGGCTGCTAGCACTTCCACTCTCCCCCAGCTCACAGGAGCAAAACTGTCTCACTAGAAATAAACTGCTCACATCCACGTGGAACTTGTGGAACTGTATCTGACATCCCTTTCCCCAAGTGATCCCTGAAGGATCCACCTATCCTTAAAGAAGACTGGCCACTGAGACGGTGGGTCGATGCTGGGGTGGGTGTGAAGCCCCTCTGGCCGGTGGCTGCTAGCTGGAAGGAGTTTCTCTGCTGTGGATTAATTTCATGGATGCCAGTGGATAATAACAACTCTCAGCCACTACCAACCTGGGCTGCTTTGCCGTCTCCCTGCTGTTTTAAAAGAGATTTCGTTCTTGCCACAGAGTGTTTGGAGCTGAAATAAGGGGGTGTAAAGGGGGAGAGACAATCCACAGCTACCGGGATCGCATGTACTGAAGTCCTCGGGCAGTCCGTCCTACCGGGAGCTTTCTTTGTGCATGAGCAGCAAAACCTCATTCAAGGAGAGGAACCAGGAATAAATGCGTGGCCAGACGAGGGGAGAAAACGACCTGCTTAACTTGCTAACAAATTTGTGGCGTCTTAATCCACACAGGGACGGATTATCGGGGCGTCATCCCACGGACGTGAAAAACTACGTCTGCAAGAGAAGCACCGCTTCCCTTCTCCGAGTTAGAGCTGTCCCAAACAGAGAGGAGGAGGAGGACAGGGAGGAGGAGGAGGACAGGCGTGGGGAAGGCTGGAGGTGCGTGGACATGTCCAAGCCGGCTGCCTGACCCATGCCCGGCTGCAGCAGGGCAGGAGAACACCCCAGCGGGACTCACACGGGATGGCCCGAGCTCGCGTGGAACCGGCCCGGCAGCCGCTCCCCGGCCGGCCCGCCCCGACATCCCGAGGGCTGCGGGGATGCGCTGCCGGGGCTGTGCCCGAGCCGCTCCGGGGGCTGCAGGGCATGGGGACCCCCCATCCCCGCCTCTCTACCGCTGTCCCCCGGGCGCAGCGGGACCGGGATGTCCCAGCGCCGGCGGACACCCCAAAACACCCCGAAGTGGCCGCTGCGGTCCCTCCGCCCCGGCGGCCGCTCCTCCCGCCCGGCCCCGGGTGCGCCCCATCCCCGCACCGCCCCGGCGGTCCCGCAGCCCCGGCCCGGGGACAGCCCCGTCCCGGGGACACCCCCGGCCCCGTCCCGCTCCCGGCAGGACTCACTTGCTCCATGGCTCCTCGCCGCCCGCTCAGGGGCTCGGCCAGCGCCCCGCTGCCCCGCTGGGCTCCGGGCGGACGGTCATGCCGGGGGTGCCGGGCCGGGCCCCGCCGCTCTCGCCTCCGCAACAACTTCTCGGGGAGCCGGAGCCGCGGCAGCAGCAGCAGCAGCACCGCCGGGTTTCCGGCAGCTCCGGCGCTGCCAGCGAAGAGGCGGGGATGCCCCCGCCGCCGGCCCCGGCCCCGCCGCCGCCTGGCCCGGCCCCTCCGCCCGGCCCGGCCCGGCCCCGGCCCCCCCGACTGCGGGAGTGCGGCGGGGAGCCCCCCAGACAGGCTGGGACCGAGCCCAGGGCAGCGGGAGGAACAGGGTCCCTGCGCTCAGACGGCGGCTGCGGGGTGGGACATGGACCGTGGGGTGGGACAGGATACCCGAGGGTGACAGGATACCCCGGAGCCTGGGGTGGGAGAGGTCCTCAGCATCAGATGGGGTCACCAGGGATCAGGCCGGACCCCCGTGGTAGGACATTGTCCATGAAATGAGAGAGTCCCTGAAATGGGAAGGATCCCAGGCTCAGGCAGGGTTTCTGGTGTCCATCAGGGTCCCAAGGGTCCAATAGGATCTCCAGGGTCAGGCAGGGTCCCTGGGGTCAGATAAGGTCTCTGGGGTCAGGCAGGGTGCCCAGGGATCAGGCCAGACCCCTGTTGTAAGACAGTCCCTGAAATCAGCTGGTCCCAAGGGTCAGGCAGTTTCCCTGAGGTCGGACAGGGTCCCATGGGATCACACAGGATCCCCTGGGATCACACAGGATCCCCAGAGATCCCTGTAGTAGGGCAGTGTCCCTGAAATCAGAGAGTCCCCAGGGTCAGACAAGGTCCAGGGTGGGACAGTGTCCCTGGGGCTGGGGTCAGCTCAGGTCCCAGGAGCTGCATGACAGGGAACAGGGTGCAGAGAGATGAGGGATGCTTCACAAAGCTGGCATGGAGCAATGCCCAGGGGTCAGGTCCGTGTAGCCACGTGGCTCCCTCAGCCACAGTGATGGCTCCTGGCCACGGGGTGGTCTCTGGACAGTGCATTTTGGCAGAGGGGTGATGCCATCCATTCACCCAAGGAAAACAGCTGGGGGATGGTCTTTGGTGGCAGAACTGGTTAACACAGCTAGTCATGCTCAGAGCTATTGTTCTCCAGTGGTATTCAGCTTTGCAGACTTCTGCAGCTATTTCAGGCCTGCTGGAGGGCTCATGTACCCAACAGCCTGCCTGGTTTTTCTTCTAATTATTTCAGTCAGTCTAAAAAAAGACATTACCTCCCTCTGCAAACCTTGTTTCCATTGTTCTCAGCAGAGAAAATAAGAAGGAAAGGAGAAGAAAAGTCTGACACCCTCTACCTCCAGGTTAAACGCTCTTCTGCATAAGTATGGCAAGTGCTGGGAGGAAAAACAGGAGATAGCTTCTGCTAACCAGAGGAGGAAGGGATACCAGAGCATCCATCAGGGCTCGCTACCCCTGTTCTGCAGGGCCAGGGGTTAATGGAGGAGCCAGGAATCACCCTGGGACACAGCAGGACTTGAAATGAGAAATCCTGGTGCTGTCAAGGCGTGTTGACAGGAAAATGATTGCCATGTCAGCAGAAAGACATCCCACATGGGAAGGAGAAGCTGATAGCTGTGCTGGGTTTGACAAGAGGCTGAGGCACCAAACACACTCAGAAGAGCAAAGGGAGGACACAGGGTCCAACTGGATGTCACTGGTGTGAGTGGGGAGAGAATATCGAGAGGGGGAATCCCTCATGCCGACCACCATTGACCAGGCACTGCACTCGTCTGCCCTCTCCTCTCACCTGCAGGATTTGGGGGGCAGGACCTTCCAGTTTGCTCTGCTTGCACAGAACTGCAAGACCAGCAGGTGCTGAGCCAGAACTGGAGCTCCTAAGAGAAACTACACACATATAGTTATTAGTGATAATTAGCAAAAACACACTGATGACATCTCCTTCCTATCAGCTTAGCTCTGGGTTTGGCAAAGGCTCTGGTCTCACCGAGACGATCCTCTTGTTGTGTAAACACCTTCTGTGGCCTCCCCTGCTTCTGTGCCATGGTCAAGAGCCAAACTGGGCAAAGAAAACGCTGCTACAATCGTCAGTGATGGCACGGAGGGGCCTGGAGAGTGGCCTGGAGTGGCCAGGAGAGCTGTGAGCATCCTTCAGATTTCCCCTTTACCCAGCACAACAGACACCTCAGAAAGATACAACAAGAAAATCGTGGCTGGCCATCATCATTCAGAGCTGTCACCAAGCCAGGGTTAGCTCTCTGCTGCCTAAGACCAGGTGAGAGCTGGTTTAAAAACTTATTTTCTTTGTTTGATTTTCCAAGCCATCAAAATGGGGCTTTGGGTGGGGATGGGGGAGCATCCCAGCTCACCCATAGCCTTCTTGGTGGGAGCATGAGAGTGAGACAGGGTGTCACAGTGCCAAGTTTGGCTCTGGGATTCATCACAAAATGAACTATTGCAAAAAGGTGATAATTTAGCCAGGCTTTTACAATGACCAAAAAAAGACCCAAAGTACCAGAAACGTTGTTCAGTAATGCCTGTTTTCCTGGCAGGGTGGGGGGAGTTGAGGGGAAACCTCTGGCTTTACAGATAGGGTGTGTGCTGTGGTTCCGACTCTCCTGGAAAATTTTAATCGGTCAAAAAGTGGAGAATATTTTTAGCATGCCATCAACGTGCATGTGAGGACATGTGTGCTGTAAGAGCATGTGATGCAGAGGCCACATCCCTGGGATTTATCAGCCATCCTCACCCTTGCAGGCAGACCTGGAGAGACCTACTGTGATCCCACCAGCAGGAACACAGGAGCTGCTGCTACAGGGGACCTGTCGTCTCTAAGACAATGCTCAGTGCAGAAGAACATGGAGGTTAGTCCAAAAGTGCTGCAGGGAGAGACATTGGGCACATGCCTGCAGCTGGGTCAGGCTGCCCTGTTGGCTTCTTCACTGATAAGAGATGGTGAATGCTGATGCAGCAAAGTGAAACAGAGTCACAAGTGACACTGAAGAGGGTGGGCTGGTAAGTCACAAACTGAGGAAGTTTCTTTGCAAGGGGACCCATGGGGCCTCCTGTTCCATACCTCATTGGCCACATTTGGGATCTTGCAAAACTTGGAAGGCAGGATGAAGAGGAAGATGTCGGTGTCGGGAGCTCTGACCACAGAGACACAGCTTTCCCAAAGCCACTCAGGGCTGAGACAGGACTGGAATGCGTGGGGAGTCCCTCCTGCTGTCCCAAACGTGGGCAAACCAGTCTCTCCAGCCACAGACACCACATGAGAAAGCTGTGGTTGCCCTCGTGTCTACCTGCCATCCTTTCCCTGCTCCAGGCAGGCAGCTCTGGCTCCTGCATCCAGTCCCATGTACCTTGTGACCAGGGTCAGCCACTCCACCTGCTCTCGCCTTGGTTTTCCTCCACCTCAAATGGCAATAACCCATCTCCAGGCTGTTGTGAAGCCAAGTTCATTAGTGCTCAGCTTCATTAATTGCTTTCAGCAGGGCTGGAAGGACAGAGACTCATTATGACAGCTGCTCTGTTATCTGCTCATCTTTGGGGAGGAGGGGTTGGACACTCTGGTGAGGCTGGAAGCCAGTGTTGGGTGCAGGGTGGCCACAGGTCTCCTGCCCTGAGCTGGAGGAGAAATCCTCAACCCCTTCGTGTGCACGGCAAATTAATGTGGATGTCCTTAATTTCATCTATTTGGTTATTCACCTGCTTCATTAATTCTCAAATAAAGAGGCCCAGAAAAAGTGCTGGGTCTGGATGGATGCTCAGGGATAGGGTTCAATTCAGGCTCTTGATGCCAAGTAGAGCCCATGGCACCTTCTCCTCAGAGCTGCAGTGTGTTTGTGGGGATGTTCTCAAGCGGAGCATAGCCCTCTAAACCCTGTGTGCTACACAAGAGCTGTGAAGGTGGCCACATCCTTGGGTGATGCACAAGGAATTAACAGCAGCAAAGACTGAAGGAGAAGGGAGACCACAGATGTGGGGCTAACATGGAAGGAGAACTCTCTTCACCTCCCTGTCTGCTTTCTGGGCTTAAATGTTGTGTTTTATGCACAAACCATGTGAAAGGATGGTGTTTCCAGCCATGATCCCTGCTGTGGTGGAGCACTCAGAGTTCACATATCTGGTTTGGGGTTTGGCCAGTAGCTCCTGACCTGCTAAAATCCTGGTTTTACCTGTTTCCTCTTGGTTGATACCAGTCCAAGCTTCTGCCCAAATCAAACCTGGATTTTCCAGCAACTCACGCTCCCTATTTTTGTTACATGTTTAAAAGAGAAGACCCAGCTATCTGCCAGAGCCATCAGCCTGCAAGTGCTTGCAAGAGCTCATGTGCTCTCCCTGCTGATCTTGCTGGTTTTGTAAGGAAAAGCAGTCCTGCAGAGGACAGCTGGTGCTCACAGGAGGGACAAAGCAGATCCAAGAGTGTGGGTAAGGAGGTCACTTGCTGGGGAAAAATGGGGGAGGTGAGTGGTTTAAATGATCTGAAACCCAGCAGTGAGCTGAAGGAATGTGGCCAAGCCATGTGGCACAATGGCAAGTGGGCTATGAGTGATGCTGCTTTGTGCTCTCTTCTTCCTTTCTGTTTTAACTCAGTGTTAGCAGCAAGTTCTGCAAAAGGCAGTGGGTGCAGGCTGGGAGAGGTGCCCAGTGATGCCAGAACATTGCTGTTGGTGTCCAGGTGATGTCCACGGTCTGTGCACAGGCAGGACAGTTGGGAAGAAGTGAAGAACCCAGTGGGCTCAGGCTCAGGATGACTCTCCTGCTCCATTGCTGCATGGGGTGAGGGGGAGCAGTGTGGGGCTGGAATAGGAGGTGGCTTGGATTGTCCATTCTGCTTTTAATCCCCGGGTCTTTTGAAGCCAGAGGGGTCCCATATCCTGCGGGCAAAACCCAGTCCCTGTGTAAATGGCTCGGAGCAGCTTCCCACATCCCTCATCTCATCACCCTGTGCCTGGGGCAGTCGCCTCTGGGCTTTCCCAACAGCTCTGCACTGTTCCTGGCATTCACTGACGTCTCCAACAATGACAAAATATGCCAAAAATAACCCCCACTCTCCGGCAGGAAGGTGGGATATAAACACACTGACTGTTTGTTAGTGTTAGTGCTTGCTGGGCTTTCAAAGCAGGCTGAGCTTGGGGGGAATCGCTTCCTGTACCACAGCTCTGACCTCCCGCTGCCTCCCCACTCTGTCTAGGCCAGGGAGCTCCCCATAACACCTCTGCTCCATGCATGTCATTTTGAGAAGGTGAGGCTGCAGCCCTGAGGGTGCTGCAGGGATTTTTCTGGATGGGTTTAAGGTAAGGCAGCATCTCTGGGTGCATTGCAGCCACCAGCTTTCCTCTGTGCAGAGCAATACTGGGGTTCTCCTGAAGCTGCTGAGATATATGAACGTGGATTTTGGCAGATGTGCTGCAGGATTTAGTTTGGTTGTTTTTTGAGGGGGAGACATGAAGCAAAAATGTAGGGAAAACCTGACCATGCCTGTGGTCTGTGCACCAAGCAAGCTGGTGAGACTGACTCCCCAAAATTTTGTGGAAAAAGAAGTGTCAGCAATTGTTTCTCACCTCTGGGTTTCCCTGCAGATGCTGATGACCAAGAACATCCTTAGTCCATGCTGCCAGTGCTTGGGTCCCTGTGTGAGGAGGCTGGGAAAATCCTGTCTCCTGGATCAGGACCTCAGGGTGATGCTTTCCCTGAAGATGCCTCATGCAGTGGCTGCAGACACGAGCTGAGCCTTGGCGTGAACAGAGGGAGATTTGTGGCTGTGCCCTGGATTTGGTGGTGACTCATGAGGTAGGATTGGATCAAGTGAATTCTGGAGAATTTACAGCAAGTAAACCCTTTCACATGCAGGTTTATCGTGTTGGCCTGTTGTGTCCAACAGGTTCCAGAGGTATTGCCCATGCCTGAGCAGCCAAGGGGAGGCAGGGAGTGTGAAATACTCCTCTATGGTGGGGTTTTCTTCCTGCCATGGGTCCATCCCTCTTTAAGCCAGCAGTGAGGTGGTACTGGGACCACGATCACTTTGCATCTCTCTCCCAGCCCTGCAGCCACCTCCCAGCCTTTCCAGTGAGGCCAAGACCTTGGTGACCAACTGCCCAGGTCATGGCTGTGCCAGAGTCCCACCTTAGTGATGATCCTGCACAGACACATGGATGAAACAAGCTATGGAACCCAGACTAAGGTCTGGCTGAGAAGAACATGAAGGAAATATTTCCTTTCTAAAACTGTAAAATGTAATTAATGTCAGTAATAACCATTATGAGCCTGGGAGGGACAAGGAGAGGGGCTCAGACTTTCTGACAGCCACAGCCTTTACAATAATGCCCATCTCAGCAGCCTAATGTGCTACTGGGTCACTTGCCTCCTTCAGCGTCCCTGTCACACTGCCTCCAGCATCCCTGCCATACCACCCGCATCCCTGCCCCATCCCTCCCCTCAGCCCTTTCCCTTCTGCCCCTCTCAGCCCATCCCGTTCTTCCGCTGCTCCTCGGGCAGGTTCAGCAGCAGCAGCAGCAGCATCTGCCCTTCCTCCCGCCCTTCCTCCTCCCCGCGGCGTGGTGCCATCCCCACCTAGTGCCGGCCCGGCGCACCGGCCGCCGCGGGACGGGCCGAGAGCAGCGGTGGGATGGAGCTCCCTGGGCTCGAGGGGTCGTGACGCATCTCCCACGCCCCCGGCTGCACCCAGACACCCGTGGCACGGCCCTGCGGAGGATTTTCCTGCCCTGACCCTGAGGGATGCTCCGGGGTAAAGGAAGAGTGGGAGGAAACGCGCTGATGCAGCCTATGCACTGCTCTGGAGGATGGGTACAGGCAGGGGCACCCACGGACCCTGGGCTTTTTGCCTCTTCCTGCCCCATCCCGCAGCTCTGGAAAAGGGGATGTTACCCCTTCCAGCTCCGGGAGCCCAGCTGGGGACAAGGAACGGTGCCACGTCCCATCCCCAATCACTGAGGGCTGGGGGCAGATGCCATTACCAAGGCTGGACCCCTCGGGCGTCACTCTGGGGATGCTCCTGCATTTCGCAGGTTTGTTGTCCTTATCAGTGGCATTTTCTAAGGACGAGTCCACACGGACCCCACATGTCTCAGCACCCAGGGAGCATCACCTCCCTCGGTGCCCCCAGACCCAGCAAGCACCAGCTGCTGAACCACCAAAGGCTGTTTGCTCTTGCCCAGGCACGGCCCAAAACCCACCTCCCTTGGGCTGTCCAAGCCACCCAGAGCATCCAGAGGCACCTCCTCCTCACCTGGGACAAGGTGGAGAGCAGCCATTCCCTACTCAATCATGCCAGTCTCCCTGGGCTTGCAACATCCTCCATCCAGTATAATTTTGGTTGGATGGAGCTGCATCCAGTTCTTGGAAGTGGCTTTTTGTGCTGAAATTTTCAAAAAATTTGCTCTTTTTTTTGTACTTTCCTATCTTATGTCTGGTTCCACCACCTTCAGGCTGTTGCATAGGCACTTTCCTCAGCTCCCTTGGGCGCTGTGGCCTTGCTGTTCCAGCCCCACAGGAGTTACGAGGGTCCCCTGGAGGTTCCCCATGGCTCAGGGATACTCAGTGAGGGGATGCTCTGCAGGGAGATGCTCCCATTTGCCCAGAGGGTGCTGTGGAATGCTGGGAACATGCTCAGAAATCTGTGAAGACCACAGGAAAGCATGGGAAAGATGAACTGCATTAAGGGAGAAGAGGCAGGAAGAAAGGAAGATTAAGGGGCCATGTGGCCTCCTTCATATTTCCTGATGAAACAAGGAAGAAGCCCAACACTGCCCCTATTTTGTCCTGGAAACCCTTTGCAGCTCAGCCCTGAAAGCAGGATTCAGCAGCTCTGTGTAACTCAAACGTTTCCTCTGCTGCTTTAAAGAAAATCTTGGAACAGAGCAGGCTTAAAGCCCGCTGAAGAGGCCCATTTATCTGGGAACTGAAAGAAAATATTGGGATAATATTTGGAAAAGCCAGTGAATGGGCATGGCCCAGCATGTGCTGGGCAGCAGCAACCTGCAAGCTGCAGGGGAGAGAAACCACCCTCTGTGTGTGGCTAATTTTCCCCTTTTCCCTCATTTCCTTCCCATTTCCTTCCCGGCTCTGAAAGGTTTTGCCCTGCCTGGGTGAGTCCTTGAGATGTTTCCCCCAGCAGAATGGTAGTGCTGGAAGAAAAGGGGGTTTTCATGGGGAAGATGGACACAAACCCTGCCCAGTCTGAGTATCCCAGAGGGGCTAGTGGGGAGAAGGTGTTTCTCTCCCCTGATTAACAACCAAGGCTGATCTGCAGGACCTGCTTAATCAGATATCACTGAACACCGGGTTGATTTCTGCCTAATTGGTCAGTAATAACCATTTAATTGGCAAAGCTGCAACGAAGCTGCAGCCCCCCCTTCCCAGAGCCATTAGCAGCATCTATTTTAACATTTGGAGCCTGGCTGGGATTCAATAAATGGGTTTTGGTTGTGTTTTTTCACATTTAAAAACATTAACGTGTGTTCAAAATTCAGTTGGACATCTCATTTGGCTTTGAAGTATAATTATGTTTGATGAGGACTAATAAGCAGCTTTCAAAATGAGACCAGGTTAGCATCTCTCCTGCTGTCTCCTGCAGGGAAGCCGATATTCCCCAACAGCTGATTTTTATGGGACTAATACAGACACATCCAGGGCTCTGTAAAACCCTGCTTTGCCTTTAGCTACCTTTTTTCCTAAGGGTCTTGTCCACATAGGGTAGGGTTTTATTGCTGTGATATTTTGGTCCTTGCAGGTTTTCCCCCCACCATGGGTCTTGGGGTGACTTTGCAGGATGCACAGGGCAATTTACTGACAACAGCCCTTTTTACCCACCATTTTCCAGCCTCATCAAGAAAGAAAATAAGCACTGGAGTGGGGTTTTTTTTATGTGAAAAAGGGAAACTTTGAATTCTTAGCCCCAAACTGACCCCAAGACTTGTGACCCTGGTGTTGGCTGCAGGCTGAAGCAGATGCTGTCGTTCCCTGACAGAGATGATGGCTGATGGTTGAACTGGTGTTGAGGTCGGCCCTGCTCTAGCAAAGCCTGCCCTAGGTGGAGCTGCTTCTCTTCAGCATCGCGGCCTCCCAGAAAACCCTGCATCCCCTCTGGTTGCCCAAATACCTCTTGCCTGCAGCTTCTGAGCAGGGCTCAGGCAAAAGAAAACCCACCCAAACTGTGGGTTTGTGTTTGTTTTCCACTCTCCCCCGTTGAAATTCCATGCCAAAGGTAAGCTTGCTTGGAGATTAGGCTTTGGCAAGTCTTGCTACATTGCCGAAACCTCCAGGAACGCCCTTGGTGAGCCCCAAGCACGCTCAGTGAGTCCTGGACCCAGCTTGTCGGGGGATATGGGGACACTAACCCACTTCCTTCTCTGCCAAAAACTATCCCTTTTCAAGGGCTTCTCTCCTCTTTTCCCAGCAGAGCCCCTTGGCAGCCCCAGGGGGATTTTCCCACCCATCATTCCCACAACCATCTCTCTGGCAAAGCTGCTGCTTGACAGGCTATGAACCCCCAGATTCCCCGCTGGGTCAAAATGCTCCCAAAGCCTAAAGGTGACAAAGAAGAAAATCCCTCTTGTCCTGTCCTGACACTGCCAGGCATGGCTCTGGGGTCTGGCATGGGACTTAATGGCCACCAGCCAAAAGCTGTGGAGGAAAGACCTTTAGTTGGGAGCACTTGGTGCTTGGACAGCTCTCCTGCATTTTTTTCTGAGGCATTTTGCAGCAGTTCAAGAGCTGCAGGTAAATGCCAAACCCCAGAGCCTGGTGAAGGTGCCAGCTACTCTGCAGTCAGGACAGACCCGGCCACTGACTCCGGGCTGACCATGTTCCAGCCCTAAATAGCTGCTTTTCAGGGACAGGTGGGTCACAGCAAACTTTATTTTTCTGGAAACAGCAAGCACATTGTGCAAAGCAGGCTTTCCAAGGATGCTCCCCACACCCTTTTCAGGAAATACCATGCAGCTCTCCTTCGTGCCATGCCAATTTTTTTTTTTTAATTGGCATAAATGATAGCCTCAGCAAGGACACACCGTGTTTTCCCTGGGCTGTCGGATTTTATTTTGAAATTGCTGCTGGTTTGATCTTTGCATCTCTCCACTCCCAGGCTCATCTCTCTCTCACTGTGTTTCTGCTTCCAGTGCTTGCTCTAGTGCAACAGGGTTTGCTGGGAAGTGAAAATGCAATGGGGGGACTCATCCTGTGCCAGTCATGGTTGGGTCCTTGGGAACATCACTCGACCTGGAGATGAAATAAAAGAGTTGAGTTTGATCTGACAAAGCCACCACAAGCAAGCAGACAGTGGTCTTCCCTTCTGGTGACCCCCAGCTCTCCTTGCAGTCCGGTTTTTGATCCCAAGTCAAGCCCTGGACCCACCATTCCAACAGCAACAGCTGTGCTTCCTTTGGGGGAACCCAAAAGAGCCTCCCCCTGCCTGGTGACAACACGTCCCCCACACAGTGCCGGTGTAACCGGCTTTTCCAAAACCTGCTGTTCCAGGGGTGGGGTTGGGTTGGCCACAGTTTATTACCAGCTCCCTCTTGGCTCCAATGCTTTTCCCTGGTATGGTGCTCTTGCAAGAAGCGGAATGGTGGCAGCAACCAGGAGAGGAGGAGGAGCGATTCCTACCTCACATGTGGATATGTCATGTGGAATGGGTGCCACTCAGACACATCCTTGGGGTCCCTCCCTGTCCCAGCAACCTCTCCTTGAAGATAAGCCCTTTTACACCCCAAGTATCCCAAAACACAGTGGGTGGGAGCCAGGACAGCTCAAGAGCAGCTCCACAGGGATGCAGCAGGAGCTGGATCATCTCCCCATCCCACCACACCTCTCTCGGGCATTTCCTTCTTTGCCCTAATTTCCAAAATAACAATAAACCCCAAAACTATTTGAGATGGGTGAGAAGGTCTGGGTTTATTTCCTTTTAATTCAAGACCAAGCACACAGGCAATTCTTCTAACTTATTGATTTTCCCACCCTGTGAATATCTGTGCTGGGCCCAGCAGTCCCCAGAGTGCCCTTTGGCCACTGAGCTGCAATTGTTTCTAAAATTCCAGACCTATCTTTTGGATATTTTTACAGGCCTGAGTGCATAGTGGGGCCTTTCTCTTTTATTTTTTATTACTAGCATTTTTACCAGGATGACATTTGGACTAGGCAGGGAAATCTACTTGCCTGCTGCATCAGTACCTGACAATCAAGATTTAATCTTTTGGAGAGGAAGAACGCATCAGATGGAAAAAAAAAAATCAAAAAAAGATCCAGATATCTGTGAAATTGCAGGAAAGAGGAGCAGGAGGAGCCTGTGGGAAATCTCCAGCCCAGCCTGGAGCAGTGCAGTGACTGCGCAAGCCCTGACCGTGGCCGGACAGATGTTGGTCTAATTACAGTTAAAACCTCTGGCGCTGGGGATGCTCCGCTTCCCGTACCCCGAGTGTATCATCGCAGCCAGGCAGCCTCTCTAATCCCCAATTTAAATCCCTCTGCCTTCAGTGCTTCGAAGAGGTGCTGGATGGTAGGAAACCATTGGCACATCCTCCTTGGTCATCCCTGAGTTTCTGAGCTCTTCTGCCCTGGCTGGAGCCGGTTTTTTTCCCTGTAATTCTCCCCATTTCTCACTGACAGCTGCCAGGGATCAGAGATTTATAAAATGGGTGTTTCAAGCACTTGGACATTAATTTCCCTGTGCCTGGGGTGTTGTGACCAGGGCTGGGCACCAGCAGAGTTACTGCTCATCCTCACCTCCCTGACCTTCCTCCACTGCTTCCCCTCCTTCCTCTCCATTGTATTTGATGTCACCGCTTCAGTCTGAAAATCAGTTTAATCCAGATTTAGGAAGGAAAGGAAAGGAAAAAGGCAGGGACAGGAATTTTCCAATGAGCACAGATCTCCTGGGAATTCACCCAGGGTTTTCTCAGCTGCAGGGCTGGTGGCTGCTGCATGGTGACAGTGGAGGTGGCACTGCCAGAGCTCGTGTGATGCTGTGACACATCAGCCGTGGGGATGATGCTCCATGGCAGTTCCAAATCCGATTTTCCACTGGCAAGTTTCACCAGCAGATCACTCGGGTGCAGGATTTTGCCATTAATACCCCCAAAACCATCTGGCCACTAGTGAGTCTGGGATTGTTTTAACACCTAACGGACAAAGAAAGAAAAAAAAGAGATTGTTTGAGATGAGTGACTATAAATGGAAAAATACTGATTTCTCCTTCAGATTTACAAGACCCCAGAGGGGACCAGGGACAGAAGGCAAGAGCCCTGTGCTTTGCCATCACAACCTCATGCCAGAGTGAGCTATGGGAGGACATTGGAGCCATCCTGCTGCTGGACAGGTTTGAAGGCTGCCGTTAATGAACTGGTGTTAACGGGCTGGTGTTAATGGGCACCCTGATGGCAAGAAGTAAGCGCTGGAGCCGTGAAGGGGCTGGAGCTGGAGGTTTCTTCCACGTGGGCTGCCACCAGAGAGCTTAGAGTCAAGCTGCAGTAAGTAATGCCCCAGTGCAGACAAGATCCTGAACCACACTACTTTTAATTATGCCAGCGCAAATTTCACTCGTTTAGTTAAGCCTGGGAGCTACAGAAAGAGCTATTTCCAGGTGTGCTGCTTTAATTACCGCATGCCCTGGCTTACCCACCGCGTGCAGCTGCCTGGCCGGGCTTTGTCGGGCTCTCTGGCACACCGGGACACGCTCGCAGCCACCAGCACGGTGACGGCCCCGCTCACGCCCCTGCACGCCCCTGGGACACGCACACGGGCTCCGCTTGGGTCAGATAAATGGGTTTTAACCTGATTTTTGCTGCAATCTCCATGTCGACAGGCTCTCAGCACGCACAGATAAAACCCCAGCTCCTGTGGCTGCGGGCTTTCACTGGGCAGCTCCCGCCAGCCACGCTGGGGCTCCGGCTGGTCGATGTCCCAGAGCTAAGTGGCTGCCCTGTCCCGGCATCCCGGGGGTACCTCTGGACCGTGCGTGCTTGCAAAATGGCTTTTGTTTGCTTAACTCCTTGCACTGGAGCACACAGAGACACAGCTCCCACTGCCCCGTCCCTCCTCCACAGGCAGGGACGGGATGACAGTCCTGCTGCCCAGGGAGGGCAGCTCAGTGCCAGCCCTGCCATCCCACCCCTGGAAAAAAATAGCACCTTTCTAGAGTGTTATTTGTACTTTCCTTTTCTGAACCTGCTTTAAAAAGAAGGGCTCGGTTTTCAAAGAAGCAGCGTTTAAATTATGCTCTTCCCTGCTCGTCCAGCTCTCCGCTGTAATCTTATTGCCGTACGGAGCAGTGAGGGTGTGTGGGACGTGGTGGGATTTTAACTGTAATTCATGGACAGATATAAAACTGCCAGGATTATTATGAATTTTATTCAGAAGAGTTTAAACGTTACTGGTTCAGCAGTGCCTCTTCCCATGCTGCCTTTGCAGCAGCTTCTGTCTAACCTCTCGGCTCACAAAATTTATTGCATCGTCGGTGTCTTGCTGTAATTCTCCAGGTTTTCAAATAATCCAAGGAAAAGAGTTAAACTGGAGCCTCTGCCTTAGTCTACATCCTTTGCAAAGCATGGGGGGCCAAAGTCTCTTTTTCCTGACACCCTTGGTAAATCCCATGGGTTCATCTGGGAAAATTGCCACTCTGAATTTCAAAATTATGCCAGTGGGAGAGAGGGCAGGAGCAGTGCAGGGAAAAGCACCAAAATACGGGGCCAACTGTGCCAGTTAGTGCTTGAGCAAGGCTCTCGGTCCCCTCACTTGCTGCTGCAGGCTGAGCTGGGCAAGGCCAGACTACAACAGGGCACAAGTTTTTACTGGTACCAGTAACTATTCCCGGGGCTGATACACTGGGAGTCGTGGTCAATAGCCCTGAGATGGAAGGTTTGGGATGCAGGATGTGGATAGGTTTTGATGTCAATGGGGCCATTGTAGTGGGCTGGAGAGTGCTCCTGGACACGGATTCAGCGTGATTCTCCCGGGATTAGCCTGGTTTTCATCACCTAACACAGAGGCGATAAGGTTTTGCACCTCCTCCAGGCAATCCCTTTCCCATCTTTATTCTCTTTACTTCAGGAAGCTTTTCCCACCATCAGACCCTAAATCCTTCCTGCTGCCCCTGGAGCCCATCCCCCCTTCTCTGCTCCCTGTGGAGAGATTTCTACCTTCCTTTGCATCCCCTGGCGACAGCAGCGGCTCTCACAGATCTTACCCAGCAGAATGAGGTGGATGTTGTGAAACCATAGGGGTTTCTTTCATCTCTTCTCACCTCTCCTCTGGCTCTGCCCCGCTGCATCTCTCTGAACACGTAGCACACCCAGCACCTGCCAGCCCTGCTCATCCATCTCACATACCTTAATCAATGGAAAACTCGAGGAAAAGTCCATAAACCAGATGGCAAGTGAGGATTGGATTTGCAATGTGCTGGTACTAATGGAAACCATCCTTCACTGCATAATCAGAAGGAATGGCCACACACAACCCATCACTTCTGTCCAGGGAGCACAAGGGGCAGCCCTGCAAGGACATGTGGGATGATGAGCCCTGGAGGCTCCAGAGTCCCCATGTGCCATCACTGATACCTGCAGTGATTTCCACAAGCAACAGCTTATGGCAGACAGAGTTCCCAAACTGTCCTTTGCCTGTGGCAGCAAATTGTCCCATCCCTAGTGCCAGCACAACACACTCTGTTTGCACACAGAAACCCTCCAAATCCTCACTTCTTGCTATTTCTAATTTCCTGTGACACCCCTGAGTACAGGGGCTCACCTCCATCTGCCTCTCTCCGTGGACTTGCTGCCTGCAAATAGGCCAAATCCAGCCCAGTGCAGGAGCTGGCGGAGCATTTTGGCCCTATCTGATGCAGAAGAGGCTCCCTGTAAATTTCCTTGGGATTATTCTCACCGCTGAGCTGGGAGCACTTCCCTATTCCCTGGGGCTGCCACTACTTCACCTGCCCACTGGCAGGGCTGGTACAGACTGATAGCAACCAGACTGTGATTGTCCCCTCTAGCTCCAGTGGTGGGACATACCAGGTTGCCAGTGCCCCTCTCCACCCGCCCTGTATTCCCTCCCTGCTGCTGGCATTGCTCTCTGGATGTTTCCTCACCCCTCCTACACCCCGGTGGGCTTTGCAAAGCTATTTGGGGCTTGGGAAGGTGTTTGCATTCAGATGGATGGGACTGAGGGCTTGTGCCCGAAATGCCACTTCAATCTGTTCAAGGTCTGGAAAAGAGATGACACCCACTCTGGGAATCATACCCCCCCTGAGACCATCCTGGCTGGAGCCTGTGGATGCAGCTGCTCATTGCCAGGGCCCTGGAAGCCCTGGGTGCATTTCCAAAGCTTCGCTGTGATTCAGGTGAAGCTCTGGTGTGATGCCAGTGAAACACCCCTTCATTTTGGGCAGTTGTCGGCTTCCTGCCGGCCTCAACCCATGCTGGCAGGGAGAGCTGTGGAGCAGAGCATCACCAACCCGCTCCAGAGCCCGGCCTTTGTATGCACCGCCACCTTCTCCAAACAAAGCCCATTTTCTAATACCCCACGAGGTCTTTGCTGTTCCCTGAATGGCCTCCGTGGGAGGCAGAGCCAGCACTCCAGCCCTTCTGCCGGTGCCTGCGGCTCTCAGTGGTGCCCCTCAGGCCCACCACGGCCAGCCTTGCCCCCAGAGTCCTGCCCCAAAACCCTCCCCACCTGGCAGCCCCTTCTGGCCTTTTTCCTGACCCCATGAGGAGCTGGCTGGGGGTCATCTGGGGGTGCAGGGGATGCCACGGGTATGGGGGAAGGGGGATTGTGCAGTGCTGGAGAAACGGAGGGTAGAAATGCAATGGGAGATGTTTGTGGGGGTAGTGCAGAGGGGTGAGGGAGATGCCTGGGGGGATGCAGGGGAAATGGGGATGGGGAGATGCTCGTGGAGATGCTGAGGGATGGGGGTGGAAGAGATGCAGACAGGATGCTGGGGGGGGCAATGCCAGCAGGTTGCAGGGAGGAAGTGGGGAGGGGGGCTCAGACTGGCTACCCAGCGGGGTGCAGGGACTATCTGAGGAGTGGAGCCAAGGAATGAGTGATGGGCTGGCTGAGGGGATACAGCAGGAATGCTGGGAGGGTCTCTGGCAGTACAAGGGCCTACATGGGGAACAGAGCTGGGAGGATGCATGGGGGGCTGCCCAGGGGAGATGTGGGGGCACAAAGTACAATGCAAGTGGGGTAGAGCGTGAAACCTGGAGAGCAGTGCTGGGGCATGAGGAGGGATGCAGGGGCAATGCCAGGGCTCTGTATGAAGGGTGCCACGGGTTACCTGGGGAGCAGAGCTGGGAGGATGTATGGGGGGCTGACTAAGGGGATGCAGGGTAGGTGAGATGCTTGGGAAGAAGTGGGGGCACAAAGGACGATGATGTGGGGTGTAGGGGGAAACCTGAAAGACAGTGCTGGGTCATGCAGAGGGATACGGGCAGATGTGCAGGGGTGCTGGAGATTGTCTGGGGAGCAGCACCAGGGCGATACAGGGGATTGTCTGGGGACATGTAGGGCAAGGCAAGGGGGGTTCCGGGGAGCAGCATCGCGGCATGCTGTGGTGGGGATGCAGTGAGCTGTCCGGGGAGCAGCTGTGGGGACACGCAGGGGGATGCAGAGGGGGGTCCGGGGAGCAGCAGCGGGACGCACCGGGGGGGTGGCAGGGGGGCAGAGGGTGTTGTCCGGAGATGGGCAGCGGGGGACGCAGGGCCATGCGGGGAGAGGCGCGGGGCGCTGCCAGAGGCGGCCAGGGGGGCT
>JAWWEE010000016.1:2984948-3022749 GCA_035221455.1 Xenops minutus
CGCGGGGAGCGCGGCCGCCCCGCCGCCCGCCCGCCTCTGCCTGCTGGCCCTGGCGCTGCCGCTGGCGCTGCCCGGGCGCGGGGCCGCCGCCGAGCCCGCCCGCACCGTCTACACCAACCACTGGGCCGTGCGGGTGCGGGGGGGCCCCGCCGAGGCCGCCCGCCTCGCCGCTGCCTACGGGTACATCAGCCTGGGGCAGGTAAGGGGCGGCGGGGGGCTCCGGGCAGGTGCGGGGGCACCGGGGCGGGCATGCGGGGGGGTCCGCACTGGGGGAGCTGCGGGAGGGATCGGGGAGCTGCTGGGGGCTCCGGTACCGGGAGATTGCGGGGGACCTGCGAGTGGGGAGCTGCCCGGGGTCTCACACCGCGAGCCCCGGGACCGGGGGTCCCGGCACCGGAGTGGTGGGGGGGGGTCCCGGGAAACTGCCGGGAGTTCCGGGACCGGGAGCCTGCGGCAGATTCCGGGGGCTGGGAGCTGCTGGGGCTGTCGGAGCCGGGGAGCTGCCCGCGGTCTCGCACTGTGGGTCCCGGCACTGGGAAGCTGCAGAGGGTTCCGGGACCCGAGAGGCGGCGGGGGTCCCACGGAGCTGCCCGCACTCCCGGGACCGGGGTGGTGTCGGGAGGTGGAGCCCGGGATCTTCCCGGTGCCGGAGGTCCCGCCGAGCTGTCTGGTCTCCCGGGCCCGAGGCGGTGCCGGGGGTCCCAGGACCGGGAGATGAGTCCCGAGAGCCCCCCGGCGCGGTCGGGATGAGGATGAGGACGATGCGGGGACGCTGGCGGAGCGCTTTGGCCCGGGGCCGGCCGAGCAGCCCCGGCCCCGCTCCCCCCGGATGGGTGCCCCTCCTCGGGGTGCCCTCGCCCCGCACCGCTGTGAGGGTTGCACAAGTTCTTCCCACCCCGGAAAGTTGCATTTGTGGGTTTAACAAACTTTGGACTCTCTGGCCCGCGTTTATCTGAGATCTTGGGAACGCGGAGAACTTTTGCTTTCAATCCTCCGCAGCACACGGGTGGCTTAAAGGCGACTTTTAGTACAGCAGCTCGTTTTCCTCTCAATGTCTTCATCCTCTGCAATGCTAGATGCGGGCTGGTGTCCTCGGAGTTTCCTCCCGAGTTTTTATTGCCATGGTGCTTTTTTGGCTGGGTGGCACTTCAGGTTGTCCTCCTGCCCAAGGTGTCTCCTGGATTCCAAATTATAACCCTGCTTTATATCGCAACCCTGCTTTTAACTGTAATTAAAGTCACAGGGTGCTGCGTAAACAATCTTTTTTGGGGGGGAGGCTGGACTGGGGATCTTGTCTCCTGCACCCGTGTCCGTGGCTTCCCATGGGGGTAACTCCTCGTGTCCCACCCTCTGTCTCGCCATGCTTGGCTCTCATCCCACCAAGGAGAAAATCACTTGTATTCAAATGTCTTTGTCACAGGGCTGGGCAAAAATGGTTGTGCAACCCAAAGGGCTTTTCAATGTTTATCCCTCTTCAGCCAGAGAATATCTTGATTGAACTTCCCACTCTCCCGATTTGCATCAGGCTAACGTCAGCTCCTGGTTTGGGGTTTTGCTGTGTCCCTTCCCTGGAGCATCTGCCGCCTCTCCCTCCTCCAGCATCCCAGTTGTTCTGAGCTCATCCTTGTGACGCTGGAGACATTTGGCCCACGGGCACAATTGTGTCTCCACTGGAGCATCCATCCCTCCCCCCTGAGCCCTTTTCGCGGGGCAGCCCTGTGCAGGCTGGAGAGCAGGGGAAATATTTCTGTGGTTGCATCAGGGTGTTCCTGGCTCCCGCCTTTCCCGTGGATACTGGGAGCTCGTGCACCGCTGGGGCTTCCCCAGCTGCTCTCAACGCTCTGCCTTCGTCCCTCTGGCTTTCCAAGCCCCTTTGGCTTTTCCCACTGGATCTTGTCCAGGGCCAAACCTCGAAGAATCACTTTCCCTGTGCTCATACCAGCCGCGTGTGACATTTGCAGTGTTGTGCTTGGGGTTCATGTTGTGTTGAGCCCTGTGGGGGCCTGGGTGTCCCCAACTTCTGCTGCATCATCTACTTGTGGAGCTGCTGGGGATGGCACAGTCCCCGGTGAGATGTACCCTCCCGAGAGGGGCCTGATCCTGAACAAAACCTGCAGGAAAACTCTGCCAAGGGTGGGTCACCCTGCCCTGGGGACACGTTTGGGTGGAGTCCAGTGTGGTGAGGGAGGAGAGGTGATGGCCACTGGCAGACCCAGCTGGGTGCAAGGAGACTCAGCCCTGCCGTGGTGGCTGGTGACTTCTTTTCATCTGAGATACAATTCTGAAGGGCTCCTGACATGGTAGTGCCTCAGAAAGGCATTACTGGGATTGGCACACACAGGTTTGAGCTGTTCCAATGCCCAAACCATGCACTGAGACACTCTAAACCCTTCTGGGTCACGACAGAATGACATTTCCCTTGGGGAATCACTTGCGTCAACTTCTATTTAAGCGAAGCAAACAACTAAACAAAAGAAACAGCTTTTACACCCGCGAACGCCTCGCTCGTTCCTCCCCGCCGGGCTTTGTTGGCGGCTGTGCCAGGCGAGCCGGGACAGGCTCTGACCGAGGGCTATGCAGGGCCGGGGCCCTGGGCAGCACCTCACCACTGTCCCGGGGGTGCTGATGAGCCTGTTCCTATCCTGGTTGCAGGGTCTAGATGGATTTTTCCTCCTGTGGTGTCCAACACCAAGTTTCAGGAGGGCTGGCGCATCCTCAGTGTTCTCATGTGCAGTGCAGGAGGTGGATGGGATTCATTCTGGGCTGGATTTGGAGCTTTCCTGGATTCCTGTCATCTGGGAGGTGCTGGAACTTGCAGCTCTGGGCTTGATCCTTACTGGGCTGGAGACATCTGTGACCATCTGAGGATGACATTCCTGAAGCTCAGCGACTTGAGCCTTTGTCCCTGATGGGAATGGGTGGTGTCCCCAGAAGGGCTCACAGCCTTCCTGACTGAAAGCATCCTCCTGGAAGACACCAGTGCAGCT
This sequence comes from Xenops minutus, assembly GCA_035221455.1. Lineage (NCBI taxonomy): Eukaryota > Metazoa > Chordata > Aves > Passeriformes > Furnariidae > Xenops > Xenops minutus. The sequence goes on from JAWWEE010000016.1 coordinate 2,987,936, forward strand.
GCACTTCGCAGAGATGGGATGGTTTGAGTGAACTGCTGGAGGGATTGTGTTGCAGAGCCCTTGCTGAGTGGACTGACTGTGAGGAGGAGAACAAATCCTTTTCCATTAAAAAAAACCATGGCATTTCTGAATTCTTCTTAGAATACCTTAGGTGGAATGGGTCCTCCAGAGGTCACTGGGGCCAATCTCTGCTCAGTCTTTCAAGTTAGACCCAGCATGAGCAGGTTTTTCTTATTTTTCTCCCTCTATAAATCCTAGGGGGATAAAGAACCTGGGGCACAGGGTGCTTTTTCCTGCTGCTCCAGCCATGTATACCCAGAGCCTGTGAAGGGGTCATCACCTTCCCTGTCCTCTTGCTGATTTGCATCACTTAGTAGTTTTGCATTTATTTGCAAGAAAGAAATTTTTCACTTAGGAAGGAATTGTTTGGGCATGGTGAGGCACTGACCCAGGTTATCCAGAGAAGCTGGGGCTGCCCCATCTCTGGAAGTGTACAAGGCCAGGCTGGATGGAGCTTGGAGCAACCTGGTTCACAGTGTCCCTGCTCATGGCAGGGGCTTGGAACGAGAAGATATTTAAGGTCCCTTCTAACCCAAACCATTTCAGAATTGTATGGGAAGCCTAGTGCCCCCAATTTGCAGGCAGAGTGAGCAGGAAGCAGGGTCAAAGTCCCCAAAACATGGAGACATTGAAGCCTTCTCCTTCCCATGAGTGGATTTGATGAATGGGTTTTAAAAGGCGAATGCAGATTATGATGAGCAACTGCTTTATGTGGATGTTAAAGAAAATGCCCAGCTCTGCTGCAATGCAAAGAATAAAAGGGGAATGGGGGAAGAGGGAGGGTTTAAATGAACTTGAGTGCAAATGAATTACAAAAATCACACTAACAGCAGTAAAGTTGGTGAAATGACAATTTGGCATAAAAGGCAGAGCAAGACTAATTAAATATTTAATGCCTGTAAGAGGCACTGGCACATCCCAAGGTATCAAGTGTGATAAAGATGTAAGTAGTTGTCGTCTGCTTTGGTGTCTGATCCGGACAAACCTGTTTGCTCCCCCCTGCCCTGTTGCAGCCAGTCCTGGTCTGGCCTCAGGAATGTCACCCTGGCCCCCGGGTCACACATGGCCTTAGAAATGTCACCTCAGCTTCTGTGTCACAGATGGGTGCTTGTAGCATGGCACTGCCTGGTCCTGTGAGCCAGACACAAGGAATGTCCCTGGATCCCAGCACCCAGCTCCTGACGTGAGATGTAGTTTGGTTTCGGGTTTAGTTTTTTTTTAAAAAAAGAAAACCAACCTCAGGCAAAAAGGAATTTATAGCAAAGTCCCAATTTGTACCAAGATGGTGTGATCTGGGAGCCGCATACCAGTGAGTGCAGCTTTTGGGTCATTCCCATCCCTCTGGCTGTGAATCCCCACGGGATGTTTCACATGCAGTGCCTGGCTGAGATCCCTCCACTCACTGCATAGCCCCAGGACTTTATCCATGCTTTTGGGATGGAAAAAGAGGAGTTGTGGTGTCTCCAGATGCCAGGATGAGAGGGCCGGAGGCAGCACAGCCACCCCGGGGCTTGGCAGGGTGGTGTGGCTGGCACCAGTGTCTTCCTGCAAACGCAGCTGTCCCTGACTCCAGACTAAGCACGTTTGTATCCCACACTTCCCACGAGCATCCCAGGGCTAGCAGGGATCCCATCACCTCTCCTCGTGGGCTGTTCATGCTGCAGGGGCAAAGCTGGAGCATCGGGTGGGGAAGGCAGGAGGATGAGGCACAGCTCCCCTGGCTCCGCCGCAGCTGCTGAGCTCATTTTTAGCTCATTATTTCTGCTTGGGAGCTGATGAAAGGCAGTTTGCAAAGATGCATTTAATGGGTGAAAATTCATAAAAATGTTTTCTGGGCTCTGTCGTGCCGGTGCGGTGTCCGACCACCAACACTGTTTGCCACAGCAGTGGCACCAGGGTTTGTGCCAGCATCCTGAATGCCCCCCTGGATCCTGGGAGCTCTGTGTGAGTGAGGGATTTGGGGTGCAGGGCACGGCTGCAGCGATGCACAGAGGGATGCTGCCAGTACCCAACTGGGGGGCAACCACAGGAAAACATACTTTTATTAAAAAAACAAATGAACAAAAACAAACAAAAAACCCCAACGCAACTCTCTTTTTGCAGATTGGAAGCTTGGAAAACTACTACCACTTTCACCACAGCAAGACGTTTAAGCGCTCGACGCTGAGCAGCCGGGGACCGCACAACTTCCTCCGCATGGACCCCAAGGTACAAGGCTGGGCAGCCCAGGGGCCCCCAGCCTCTCAGGGGATGGTGGGATGGGGGTCCCTCCTTCCCCTGGGGGAGCCTGTTGGCTTGGTCTGGATCAAGTGTGAGCCAAAGCATCTTTGGATGGCACGTTATCCCTGAACCACGACCCTGCACATGCACGGGGTGACTCACTGGACATGGGTACGGAGATCGGCGGTGAAAAATACTTAAAAGTGACTAAACACTAACATCTGCCTGAAAGCCAGGGAGAAGAAAAGGGGGGAAAAGCTTTCCAGGATAGAAAGGCTGTTGCATGCTAGGGGTGTTGATCCAGTTGCCACAACACTTGCTGCCTCAATGGTTGCTATGTGTGAAATCCTTGGCAATAGCTCTGCATTGCTTTTTCCTAGAGCAAGCATCCGAAGGGATTTTCAGCACAGCTGAATTGACAAAAGTAGTGGGGAGGGGGGGAAGAAGGCAAGGAGGGACCTGGGTGAGCTGGGCTCAGGGTGGTGGGGAACGGCTGGGGCTCTGCCTTGTTTGTCCTTCCCCAGCTTCCCCAAGCCCTGAAGTGATTTCTACAGAGCAGGGGACAGGTTAATGGTGGGGAGGGTCTTCTTTTTTTGGAGAGGGGGAAATAAAGGCAGCAAAAGCCATTTTGGTGAAGGTACCCGTGCTGTAGCAAGCTGCTGGTGCTTGCACTCATACCTGGCCACTCTGGGGATGCTCCCAGCCACCTTTGGGATGCTCTTTCCTGAGACATCTCCAGCCCACTCAGCACACACGTCCCACCCACGTGTCTCCAGACGCTCCCAGCAGCCCTGCCCTGCCCAGCCAGCCGGCTTTCCGGAGAAATTTGCTGTTAAATATTTGGACAAGGTCTGTAGCACATTTCCGAGGAGGTGCACGCGTGGCTGCGTTGCCAGCGGGGGAAACCTCAGCGAGGGGAGCTGGTGCCCTGGAAGTGTGCTGGGCTTTAATTAAAGCTGTTCGCCCTCGGGGAGGTGCTCAGGCATCCCAGCAAATGATTAATTCAGCTCTGCATCTGAAATACCTCCATTTAAATGAGTCTGGTTATAATGCAAACTAAATCAATTGGCTTTTAGTCATATTAACATTTACCTTACCTTCCTCTATGGGCTGCAAGTTGGATCAATTAACTCCTGTTCTCTTAATCCTTCCTTATCAGTTCAAGACCTGTTGGCATGCCTTGTCTCTCCCCCTCTCCCATGTACATTTGCAAATCCTTTTGGATGGCACCAGCTTAGCATGCATGCAGGAAAACCTCGCCTCGAGGCACAAGGACAGGAGCTGGAATAGGGAAGATGGAAACAAATCTTGCAGAAATCCCGAAGAACCAGCCGATCCAGTTGTTTGCAGATGTTGGGTGGTTCCTGCCTTCCAGGGGCTATTGTTTCCAGAGCTGTTATTTATATGTTTGCCGTGGGGGTCGGTGGCACAAAGACCACAGCCAAGCTCTCCACCCAGAGGAGGAGTCTGGGAGAAGGGAGACCCAGCACACACAGGGTCCCTGTAGGGCCATGCTGCTGCTGAGCTCCCCTCTTACCCCAACAGACCCTGTGGCCACGATTGCTCTGTTTGGGGCTGATACGAGCCAAGCAGTGTGGAAAGGGAGGAGGAACGTGGCAAATCCAGCAGTTTGGGGGGCACATTGTAGTGGTGAGAGTAAAAGGTGTGAAAGGGAGCAGTGGGATGGAGAGTTGGGTCAGACCATGGTGTGCCACCCCTCTTAGGGTCCCACTTGCAGCTTTAATGTTGCCATAAACTTTCCTGGCTTGCTGGGGTGCTCCTGTTGGTCTGTGCAGGGTTTGAGCCTCTGGCCTCACTCTTCCAGTGGATGCCATGGCCTCAGTTCCTATCCCTCTGGCCATGCACCATGGCAAAATCAACCTCACCTTAATTCTTTCTGCCATGCCATGGCAAAACATGTGCTGGAACCATCCTGTCTGTCATGGATCTCTGCTTTTACTCATACCCATCCACTGGTATAAGTCAAGCTATCACTTCCTTGGAGCTGCAAAGGGAGTTGCATTCTCACCCCTGTTGGTTATCATGTTTGGAGGCACCCTGGCTGGATTGGGGCATCACCCACTGAAAATCTCAAAGTGAGGGGGAACATATAAAACTGCTGCTCTGTTTGCAGGAATGGTGAAGGGTTCTGCTCAGTGATACCTCTGCTGCCTTGTGGGGGCCTTTGGTGCCTCCCACAGTCACCTCTTTACTGGTAATTGTACCTAAAGGGCTCCAAGAGAGCTGGAGATGGACTTTGAACAAGGGCCTGGTGTGACAGGACAAGAGGGAATGGTTTCACACTGACAGAGGGTGGAGTCAGAAGAGATACTGGGAAGAAATTCTTCCCTGTGAGGATGGGCAGGCCCTGGCACAGGTTGGACAGAGAAACTGTGGCTGCCCCATCCCTGGAAGCATTCAAGGCCAGGTTGGACAGGGCTTGGAGCAAGCTGAGATAGTGGAAAGTGTCCCTGCCCATGGCAGGGGGTTGAAATGAGGAGAGCTTTTAGGTTCCTTGCAACCCAAACCAGTCACAGAATCCTGTGATAACTAAGGTTTGCAGGTGTAGAGCAGGAACCCCTGGGTCTCAGGACTGCAACAGCTTGGGCCATTTCTAGGAGTAAGAAGACCTTGCTTTTGTTTTTTTAAATTTCCAAGAAGCTTTTCACCCACCCTGGATTAACAGTGGATGTTGATTTGAGTTTCACAAGCTGCAGGAGCTGTTGCAGGGATGCCCTAGGCTCCTTCTTGCTTGCCTGTTTTCCCATACCAGCCACATTGATTTATCAACTCCCCCTTGAAATCAATGCCCTTAAACTGCTGATTTCTCCATGTCCACACACTACTTCTGCATCGACTCCAGGCTGGCAGCACTGGGGTTGATCTGGAGCATGTTTGAGATGAAGACATCCCCACAAGGCATCACAGCTCCTGACAAAACCCCACAAAATCCCCTATCTTCCCATCATTCCTACATCCAGCAAAGCTGCAGGGAAGGGCAGTAGCTGTGGCTTGGGCAGTGAGACCCATGGTAACACTGCCAGGGAGTAGTACTTTAAGGAAAAAAAAGCAATAACCTCTATTTAATGTATTTTTATTTTTTTTTTAACTAGACCATGAAGTGGTATTTTTGCTTCCAGTGCTTAAATCCATCACAGTATAAGCAAAGCAGTGCTCTGTTGCCAGCCAAGGCAGCGTGGAAACTCATTTTTCTATGAAATATATATATTTTTTTCCCTTTCAACAGTGTTTTTTTCTTTAAAATATATATGTGTTTAAAACCCAAGCTCTAGGCTGGGAGCTGTCGGGTTTCTGACACGCAGAGCTCCCCATCCACCTCCATCCGAGGCACAAAGCTATAAACTGTGCAAGAACTTGGTTCAGCTGACAGTTTTACATAAATGAGCCCAACAAAAGTTGTGTTTTGGATTTTGATTCTTTTTTTTACAGACCCTTAGACACAACAATAGAGACATCTCTATGAGCAGCTCCCAAAAGACCCAGAGCCGTCAGGAAGAAAGTGTCCAGCAAGGAGAGATGTGCCAGAGCCCTCCCGACTCATCAGCTGGTGCCTCTGTTCTCTCCCCAACATGAACACGCCTAAAGATTTGGTCTATAAATTATTTTTACAATATTTTTTCACTAAGCTTTGGCTTCACCTCCATGCTGAAGGCAGGGAAGCCCTTTTTTTGTGCAAACACCAGCGTTTCCCAATCCTGGCCTTTTCCGGATCATTTCCCGTTTGTTCTCTTTGCGTGTCATGCCCTGCTGAAAAGCAAACAAATGTCAGAGTGATCAGCTCCAAGGCCACCTCGCCCCCAGACAGTGCCAAAAACACTTCTCTGGAGCTGGCCACATCCCCCAGACCTACCATGGTTGTCACACGTTTTTAGAAAAGGTGTGTTGTGCTTGGGTAAATCCCCCAATGTTATTATTTTATCAGGAGGAAGGCGCTCGAAGGATGAGCAGTCCTGGAGCCAGGTGGCAAAGTCTCAGGGCTGAGCTGCTGCCTCCCAGCCAGCAGAGAGGATCAGCCCAAAAACTAAGCCAAGCACCTGAGTCTTCTCCAAAACTTTGACTAAACACTGAAGTATGTTGTCTGTCTCCAGCAGGATCCAGCGCGTGCTTTATTAAGCCGGGGGGTTTAGGCACGCGCTCGGAGGCGACGTTATTTATGCTCCAGGGCTTTGCTGCTCTAGGCGAGGAATCTGGTTCCTGGCTCAGAGACCACAAGGAGCAGAGCTTGCCCTGTCTGTCTGTCCATCCGTCCTTTTCCTTCCAAACAGACCTGCTATCTCCACAGCAGCCCTGGCCAAGGAGATGGGGGTTTGCCAGAGCGTGGGGTGATGCTGGGATGGGTCCAGGCTGTGGCTGGCATCGCTTCTCCCTCCCATATCCCATTTCAGTGGGCAATTCCGGGCTCTGTGCCCAAGGGTGATGCTGACCCACGTCTGTGCTTGCAGGTGGACTGGCTGCAGCAGCAGGAGGTGAAGCGGCGGGTGAAGAGGCAGGTCCGGGGGGAGCTGCACACCCTGCCCTTCAACGACCCGGTGTGGCCCAACATGTGGTACCTGGTGAGTATTTTCCCACAAGGAACCCCCTGCTTTAGAGGGTGGTGTCACTTCTTTTTAAGCAAATGCATCATCAATCTTTGCTCAGCCAGTAATGAAATATCTTAATATCAGCAAATGTGCTTGGCAGCAGGATTTTAAAATTGTGGATTAATACACCTAAGAGTCTGGTTTAAAGTGTTTCACCCTTGTTAGCAGCCCCACATTATGGCCTGTGCAGCGAAAGCTTGGGAGCAGCACTGCTGCATCTAAGCCATCCCAGAGCTGCAGCCATCTATTTGTAATATCATTTTTCTCCTGCCTGCGTCATCGATCTGTATTTGACAGGGAAATTCATTGAAAATTAAGGGTGGAAAGGAAACGAGCACTTCAAAACCCAAGAGCCCACAGTATTTGAAAATGCAAGAGGAAAAGAATAATAGGGAGATAGCATTGCTTGGATTAACTGCTACTGGATGGGTTTGATCTGTGGAGTAAAGTTATAACAAATCTGCGAGTTATATGGCAGGGGGTGGGTTGTAAATATATTTACTGGTTGATTAAATGGGCTCCCAGCCTGGCTGTTTGCTTAGATGGGCTGGAATGGGGTTGCAGCCTTTTTGCAGCTGTGTTTGTCCCTATAGCACTGCGGCGATAAAAACAGTCGGTGCAGGTCGGAGATGAACATCTTGTCAGCCTGGCAGAGGGGCTACACGGGCAGGAACGTGGTGGTCACCATCCTGGATGACGGCATAGAGAGGAACCACCCAGACCTCCTGCAAAACTATGTGAGCTGGGGCATGGAGGGGCTGGGGTGAACGGGCTGCAGCTGATCCGCACCATGAACTGATTTATGGAGAATTTCAGTGGATAAACACAGCTGAAGTCTGTGCATTGGCATATTTAGAGGAAAACTTTTTTTTTTAAGAAAGCTTGAGATGTTTTTAAGAAGGAAATGAGGTTTTTAGATAAGAAGGTTTGGGGGAAACTCCCTTTGCAGCTGCCTGGTAAGCAGCCGCCTCCCTCTGCTCATCAGGGCAGAGCCAAAAACCTGCATGAACCCGCTCAGCCCCAGCTCAAAAATCAAACAGCCACAGTGGGGAGAAGGGCGGTGCTGAACCCAGGAAGATTTGGGGTTCAGAGGATCAGTCCCTGAGGTAGCAGGATGTTTCTCCTGGGAAACATGCAGGACTGCAGCCTAAAACTATTTATTCCGAGGAAACAGTCAGAAACTAAGGGGAAAATGTAATTTTCTGCCCTGCTTGGCTCTATTGGCCACCACTCCAGCTAGTGGCCACCACAACTGCCTGGTAAGTTGAATCTAATGGTGGCAACATGTTTTCAGGACCCTCTGGCAAGCTACGACGTCAACGGGAATGACCATGACCCGACTCCGCGCTATGATGCCAGCAATGAGAATAAGTACGTGATGCTTACAGGGCCCCTGGGGCTGAGTGTCCCCCCCTGGGGTGTCTTCCAGCTCCATGGCCTCTCCCCATGCCCAGCGCTGCAAAGGAGGCTGCCTTAGGGGCTTTGCACAGTCATTGTGTTTAATGCAAATCCAGCTGCTGCCAACCACTTTAATTGCTAATGAACCCTTGAGCCATCCAACTGCAGCACTGGGGGGTTTCCTGCCCTATTTAGGGATTAAACCACATGAAATCAGGATGGGTGTCTGAGATGGAAAACCTTGGATGCCCTGTTTGGGCTTCAAATAAAGTGGAATGTGTACGTGTGGAACGGAAGCAGGAGTGCAAAGAGGAGATTGTATCAAGGTGCAAGATGCGAAGAGGAAATTGCATTTAGGTGCAAAATGGAAAGAGCAAGTTGCATGGAGGTGTCAAATGCAAGCAACAGATTGGATTTAGGTGCAAAATGCAAACAGCAAATTGCTTTCTGTATTAGTTTCCTGCACCCCCCGGCATTTGCTGTGGGTTTTGGGTAAGGGCTCTCCATCTCCTGGGGCACTTTTTTCCACTGCTTTGGCATCAAGGCTTGTTTCTGGGTGCTGGGTGGGGGTGGCTGCAGGGACCCTTTTGCCATGGACATCAGCTAATGGGGGGTTTCTCTTTGCAGGCACGGCACTCGCTGCGCGGGGGAAGTGGCGGCGACGGCAAACAACTCGTACTGCATCGTGGGCATCGCCTACAACGCCCGCATCGGAGGTGAGGCTGGCACCTCTGTAGCTCCCCTGCCCTTCACCATCCCCCCGAGGGACTGTGGCCACCCTGGCCATGCCAATGGGTTCCTGGGGTGGGTGGTGGGAGGCTGCTCCCTCAAATATTGCTAGGAGAGTCTCCTCCTTGATGCCTCGGCTGCAGGGACCCCCGGGGGTGTTAGGGGAGGATGGGTGGTACAGTGTGAAAGGGACCCTGGCTCCGTGTGTTTTGGGGTGGAAACTTTCTCCTTGGGCTGCATCCTTGTCATGGGGGGGTGCACATGGATTGAGGATGTGGTGAATTTGCCCCAAAAGTCCACAGCTGCTCTTGGGGGTTCTGTCCTTGGGGTGGCTGTGTTTGCTGTGGTGGTTGTGCTGGTTACGCTTCAAAGCTGAAGTCACTCATTTGTGGGGTCAATATCTGCAGATGAGCTGCTCAGAGTAGGGGGGTCTGGGGAGCCCCAAAAGACCCCTGTGGGAAAAAACACCAAGGAGGTGTGAGGCTGGAGCTACATATAGGGGGGAATTTTTGCACAGTCCTTCAAATAACATGATGTGCAGGAAGCAAATGAATCTCTATCACCAAATTGGACCCTGGTGGTAATTAGCATCACAGAGTTCATTTGCATTAGCCAAGCTGGTTTGAGCTGGGACAGTTCTGGCCAGCGCAGGCTGGTATAGCACCCCTGGGGAGATGAGGGTCTTAGTGGGGGTGGGAATGTGGTGTCCCACCTGCGTGGCTGGTGAAACCATTCAAGAGGCAAATGCCTGGAGCTGGTGCCTCACCCTGGGGTTTTTAACACCATCCCTGGCATGGCTGGAACAAGAGAGGGGTTTTTACTGCAGGCCCTCCTTCCACCCCAGCACTGGGAGAAGTGACCATCAGGAGCACAGACCCAAGTGCCCAGGGGTGGATTTGGGACTTAATTCCTTCCCTTGGCTTGCTCATCCTGACTGTGCAGGAAACAGCTTTTTGTTAGGGTTGTGTCTGCATGGGAGCAGTTCTCACAGGGATCCTGCTACTTGCCAAGCAGGTCCAGCAGTTGCCTGTGCAGGGAAAATCCCCACAGGGAAGAAATAATCCCGGAGAGGGTGAATGGGGGGCTGTCAGGGACTGTAAAGGCTGTGACATGTCATCCCATTTCCATCCCCTGTGCCTCCTACACATGTGATGGCTTCTTGCTTCTTAGAGGCTTCTTGCTTCTAAAAACCCATCTCCAAGCACACACCAAGCAGCAGCAGCAGAGCAAGGCAAAGCTCCCAGCGGGGTTTAGTGCAATTTTGGATCCTGCAGGATCAGGCCATTCCCTTCATGCTCCTTTTCAAGCCCATTTCTCTGCAGCTGCCGTGGAGACGAGCGTTACTTGTTGACTTTATGACGACCTGTGGGTCTCATTTTAATTTGCTCCCTTTAACGAGTGCCTTGCCTCGGGGGTGTGCTGGGGAGGTGTTGAGTGAGACAAGGCACCTGGCAGAGAGCTGGGGGCTTCCCAAAACGTCAACAGGCAAAGGGGAAAAATAGAGTCTGAGCCATATCAAGTCTGGGATCATGGAGGAAAACACGCTATAGCTGCAGTGAGAGTGATTTTAGATGGATTACACAAATAAAGGAGCGATTAATGAGCACAACTTGTTGGGGAAGCCTATTTGTCACACTTGGAGAGCTCCCATCTAATTTTACTGGCTGCTCTTCAGCGCTCTTGCGTTGCTTTTCATTTGCTCTGGGCAAAACACATCACTGCTCAAGGAAAGAGCTCCTGCCATTCCTCCTCCTTTTCCTCTCCTCGAATGCTCACTTTGGAGGTTGGTATTGCTCCCTGTGTGGCACAAAGCTCATTTATTTTGCAGCATTCATCTCTGCTCCCTCCTGCTCCCCATTATTTGACCAGGGAGTCCAGCATTGTGGGTGGTTGTCTCTGGGCTGGCTTGGAGTTGGCTTTGGGTTGACTTTGGGCTGATTTGGGGCTTGCTGGTGAACATGCCCACATTTAGCAAGCACAAACCCCCTCCCTCAACTGGTTTTCCTTGCTGCACCACAGCTGAGCGCAGCTCAGACACCACACTCGGCTTTTTGTCCCTTCTCCTCGTGCTTTCTTGTTGACAAAGAGGAATTTTTTGGGAACTGCTCAGCTCCCTGGTTTTACATTTCTAAGCTTGGTTTTGGCTGATGGGGGACAGCGTCAGAGAGATATTTGAGTTGACTGGTGTCCAGAGTGCAGCTGCAGCTGGAATGACATCTGCCTGCATGTGTTTGCTTTAAGACAAAATACATGTGGAAGGGGAAATGCATTTTTATAAACCAGACTCTCCCTGGCTGACAAAATATGATGCTGAAATTTCCAGCATCTCTTTTCCTGCAAGGGCTGTTTCTGGGAAGTTCACTGGGGTGCCTAGCACCCTCTACCTGCTGTACAGAGGGAAAATCCAGCAGGGAAAGGGTGACGGAGGACAGAGGGGGCTGCACTCTCCTATTGCAGCAGTTGGAGGCTGGGGGTTTGCAGCAATGCCCCAGCCCGTCCCACTGTGGCTGAGGGGCTCTGCCTGCCAGCACCCTGGCTGGTGCCTGCTGTCATTCCCAATTGGAAGTGAGGGTTATCCCAGGTGGCATTGTGCAGCTGTGGGTTGGGGGCCTGACTCTGATTTTGGCTGTGCAAACCACAGCCTGGGGTGTCTCCCACTCCAGAGAACCGCTGGCATCAGCTGGGCAGTGATGGGGTTGGGGGACACTCAGTCATCCCCACCCAAGGGGAGAGGCTTCATCCTACCAGTGTGCCTGAAGCTGGGGGTGCATGAGTGATCAGGAACCTCCAGTATCCTCCAAGAGGAGAGATGCATTAACTAATGAATTAAAAGGGAGGGAAAGAGGTTTTTAGTGGGGGGATTTTGCCACTGAGGAGTGCAGCGCCACTCCCACCACCCGTTTGTTCCCCACCAAGGGAAGGGAAGTGAATTTTCACCCGCTCTCTCCATCCCTTGCCATGAAGCCAGCAACACAGAAAACTTCCCAAACAGCTCCCCAGCGTCCCGCTGCCAGGCTCGTTGGCATGCAGGGCCGCGGGTTGAAGCTATTCCAGGCGCGCCTGAGCCGTGTGGTTTCCGCCGCCGCTAACAAAGCCCTTTGATTGCAATCCTCACACTGTCATCCACGCCATGAAGCCCTAATGTCTGATGTTTTTGTGCTTTTAGGCATTCGTATGTTAGATGGAGATGTAACAGATGTTGTTGAAGCGAAGTCGCTTGGCATCAGACCCGATTACATTGACATTTACAGCGCGAGCTGGGGGCCAGATGATGATGGGAAGACAGTTGATGGACCTGGTCTATTGGCCAAACAGGCTTTTGAGCAAGGCATTAAAAAGGTGTGGATCCCACAGCGCCCAGATGCGCTCGCCCTCCTCCTCCTGTCCTGTGGGGTCTGGCGCGGGGATGGGCAGCTCGGCCCCCTGAGGTGATGCCAGCACTAGGGCTGGGGCGGGGGGGGGAGCCAATCATCTCTAATTTTTCCTAGTTTTCCCCGGCGTCCCTAAGAGCTCCGGTGGATTTTGCGGCTGAGGGTGGTGACGGCGGGAGGTGCCTGGCGATGGCGCGGCCCCGGTGGGACCCCTGGGCATGGCTGGCCCCCGTGGGAGCATCCGGCAGCACCAGCGCCCGGGCAGAGCCCCGGCAGAGCAGGGAGGCCCCAGGTTGTGTTGCGAAGCTCTGCCGGGATGAGAAACCCAAAGCGGTTATTGCGGGGGGTGACTTTGCACCTCAAAATGTCCCCCCCCGGATCCTGGCGTGGGCAGGAGTGGACACCCCTAAGTATCTCCAGCCACCTCCTCTACCCTCCCTAGGCCCCTGCCATCCTCTCCCAGGGGTCTCCATCACATAAAGCATTTCCCTAGTTTTCCACCCAGAGTGAGCAGCCGTGTCACGGCTGGGGAGGGACATGGGTGCCACTGCAGGATTCAACAGTAATTATCCTTGAAATCCTTCAGCAAGAAAGTTCAGCTGGCATCACATGTGACTGACAGCTGTCAATCCCTGCTGGGGATGCCATGGCCTTCCCATGCCCCTTCATTTTTTTGGCACTTTTTAAAGAAATGCCCAATATTGGCTAAAAACATCAGGAAAAAGACCTTTCTTGGCAGCTCAGGGAGTGCCATGGGAAAGTCTCAGGGCGGCTCAGGGCTCCACACTGGGTGTTCCTTGGTGCTTCAGAGAATCTAGGGTTGGGGTTTTGCTGCCAGCAGCCCCAGGCTGGGCTGTGAACCCCCAACTTCGACCCCTCCCTCCATTCCTTCCTCTGCTGCCTCTTCTCACACCGTGCTGGGATTCGGGGCAGCCACAGGCCGGGGTGAGCAGCCTGTCTCTTATCTAAAAATAGGGTGGAGTGTTTTTCCTACTGTTTACTTGATTTCCTGCTGGGGCCATGAGCCTGCCGAGGAATCCATTGAAGTGCCGGGGAGTTCACGCCATGTAAATACAGGGGAACAAGCTGCTTTTTAGACCTTATTTTTCCATGCAGGAGCAAATGGGCAGCAGCAGAGTCCTTGCCCAGCACAGCCCCACTGTTTTGGGATGCTTGTTTTTGTCTCCCAGGGGACACCCTTGTTCCCCCTCCACTGCCACGGGTGTTTGCAGCACCCACTCTCCCCCATGCACAGCTCTTAATTGCCATCTTCTTCTTAAACAACAAGGCAAGCTGCAATCAGATAGTTAACCGCCACCTTTAGCCCGAGCAAACAGCTGTAACTGAGTTATAAATCCTTAAAATTGAGTTTTTAATGGAAACATTAAAATAACCTTTATCTATTAGCGATAGAACTGCGCTGGAGTAATTTATCATCTTGTTTCTTGTTCCTCTGGCCACACTTTATTAGTTCCCGAGCTAACGAGGGGAAATTTATCCTGGTCGCTCATGGAGTGCTGTTGGGCAAACACCCAGGTCCTACAGTGCTGTGGAAGCAGGAGATGCTGTGCATCCCACAGCCAACCATGAGCCACTGGGGTGAGCTGGATCATCCCCAGTTTGGCCAGGGAGGGATTCCCTGGTTTAAATGATGCCCAGATCCAGGTTTTATAGCAGCCAGGAGAACGTCTCTAGCATGGTGTTGGCTTAGAAAGATGGCAAATGAAGAAGTTGGGTGTTTGGGGTCTGCTTGCAGGAATCTTGGTAGTTCCTTTTTTGAGAGCAAAGGGAAAGAGTGGATTGTTCCAATCTGAGGGAGATGCAATATGCAATGAGCTCTTGACACGCTGTTAGATGTGCATTGCTGTAGTGTCATTCATGTGCCTGTTCATGTCCTTGTGTGACTGTGCTGGCTCCAAACCCACTTTCCTCCAGCACAGCCCTGCCCGGGCATCATGGGGGTGTGGGTTTGCACCAGGTCTGAGCAGCCTTCTCAGCTCCCATGGGTGCAACACTCAGGGCAAAGGAGGTCTGGGCATCCTTTCCTCCAGTCCCAGTTGAAATCATTGCTATGTCTCCATGTGCTTTGGCAATCGGTGCCTGGTTTTATTCCTCTGATTAGTGACTTGGGAAGCTTGGGTTGCATGTGGTGGGACTCGTCCTTGGAGGTGGGTGGATTTTGGTCACTGTCTGCGCCGAGCACGTGGGCTGGGATGCTGCCTCCCTGGAGATCCAGGAAATCCTGGAAAGCAGGATGGGAGATGCCAGCAGCAGGCTTGGTGGGCTGGCGAGCTGGGTCGAGCTCTCTGTGACGTGGAGCAGAGCAATGATTCCCTTGGCATTTGCACTTTTTCTTGCGGAGCTCCAGACAGCTCTATTAATCTTTGCTAGGGAAATACCCACCCAGTTTGGCTGGGAGGCAGCCCAGATAATGAAAACTTTCATAAAGTAAGGAAAGAGCCTGACTTAGCCTGTGTATCCAGGGGCAGGGTCAGCTCAGAGAGCCTCTGCCCCAGGAGGGGGGTGAGACAGGTAATAAACATCCTGCTCCCCCCGGCGCTTAAAACCCACAATAAATCCCAGTGAATTCCTCCAGAGCAAAGCTGCTTTATTATTATTATTTTGATTATTTTTTGTGGAGGAAGCTGCTCCAGAGCAGTGGGAGAGAGGTAAACACCAGATCTGCCCAGGCGAGCGCCGAAATCTCTCAGTGGCAGGAGCAGCCGCGGGGAGGATGGGGCTGCTCCGCCGTGCCTTCCATCGCCTGCCAAGCCCGGCAGCGTGCCATCCTCCCCGGAGAGCCCTGCCTTACAGGGCACGGAAGAGAACCAGCCGCTTCATTTCCTGCCCCTAACCCCTTTGGATCACCCCAAATCCTCCTTTTTGGGATGGCGACACCTTGCTTGTGAACTCCCGTGGGGTTGGGTTATTCCTGGGTGTCCTGGCAGTGGATTGGATGGAGGACAGGGCTTGCCACTGTGGCATTGGCTCCATTAGGGGCCCCTCGTTGGCATCACGGCTGCCACTGCCAGGTGGGGTTTTCCCTGGCTCCAGGGAGATCTGGGTGGCTGGTGCACCCTTGCTGCCCCCGCCAATGCCCGGTGGGCTCCCACAGCTCTGCCCAGTGGGATGGCTCCATCAGATGCTCCTGCCAAGTGGGGGGGATTTAAAAAATAAAAAATACAAACAAAGGGAGCCTAAAGAATAAGCTGGGGAAAGGTTTCTGGTGGTTTGGGTGGCTCATGAGGAGCTTTGTGGGCTCAGGAGATGTGGGGTTTTGGGGGTTCCCTGCCAGTTTCTCATAGAAACAGGTGTTATCACCTGGTCCAGGGACTCTGAGTACCCAAGACATTTTCTTCCAGAAGAGCCTGTGGGAAATATCAAAATCCCGTTGCTGGAGGCTCTCCCATCCTCCTGGGAAATTGCTGCCTGTAAACTGGGGCTGCCTGAGCTGAGGGTCATGCGTGGGGACTGATCCAGGGGGCTGAGCACTGGGCAGGATGGGACCCATCCTTCCACCCTAACCAAACCGTGTGTCCAGACCCATAAATCAGACTTACCCCGTCCTCCCTGTGCCGAGATGGCCTCTTATCCTGGCCAAACATCTCCTCTGACCCTCCCTCCCCTCTCTGCCCGCAGGGTCGCAAGGGACTGGGCTCCATTTTCGTCTGGGCCTCGGGGAACGGCGGCAGAGAGGGCGATTACTGCTCCTGTGATGGCTACACCAACAGCATCTACACCATCTCCATCAGCAGCACCACCGAGAACGGCTACAAGCCCTGGTACCTGGAGGAATGTGCCTCCACCCTCGCCACCACCTACAGCAGTGGGGCTTTTTACGAGCGGAAAATAGTGAGTTTTACCCCACTACAGGGTGGGGCAGCATCCCCTGCATGTTTTCTGCATGGCTGGGCTGTGGGTGATGGCCCAGGTGTAAGAGACAGGCTTTGCCCGTAGGTCTGCAGTGGGTTTTACTCTGGTCACAAAAAGCTCAGGGATGTGGTGTTTTCCCTGGTAAATGGGTGAAAGGGCTGGAGGTTTGCAACAGTACCTGTGTAAATATTTACCTGTTCCCCAAAGCGCTTCTTCACATCCCTTGTTTAAAAAAAAAAAAGAATTTTGAAGATTTTTAGCCTGAGAGAGAAAAAAGAGAGAGTGTGGAGGCATTTGGCAAGGATGTGGCAGCCTCAAATGAACAGCTGAGACTTTTTGGAGGTCAGGAATTGCCTGAAAGTGTTGTGTGCATGTGTGGGTCAGACCAGCTTTCCTGCCTCCCAGGCTATATTTGCCCTGTCCAAAGAGCTGCTGTGTTCTTGTCACACCAAGGCTGGTCATTACTGATATCCTTGTGCATCATCTGAACCTTGGGCAGTAAAGCATCATCCACTGACACAGCACCTGACCTGAGCTGGAGTGGGGAGTTTTCCACCCAGATGAGTTTTTTGACAAAAAAAGAGTTAATTTTTGTATTCAGGAGTGGGGGTTTTGGTATCTAAAACATGACTTTCTATGCAGAAAATAAAATCCAAGTGCCATTTTCATGGCACTCATAGCTAAAGCCAGCACAGTCCAGTGCTACTGGAGTGTTGCTGGGGAAGAAAGCAGCTTTCAGGGGTACCTTGGGGTGGAACTGGGTGGCGCATCCTTCCCCTCCAGAACTCACCAGATTAACTCAAAACTCAGGAGCTTTTTAAAACTAACTAAGAGAGCATTTCTTGGCCCACCTTCTCTCTCCAAGCTTTTGGTACTCAAACATCATGCTCTGTCCTGGAACAAAAAAGCTGGAAATGGCTTTTTTCTTTTGTGTCCCTATGCAAATGAAAATTCTTGCCCAAATCCAGGAGCTGGGGGTTTTAAGGAAAGCATTTAATCTGGCACTGGTCATCATGTACCCATGGATCTGTACCCACACCCACTCTGCCCTGCTCGTGCCACTCCCATCTGCCTCTTCCTCCAGCTGAACCATGACAAAATAGATGGTTTTTTCCCCTTTCAAATGGTTTCTTCCCCCTTTGAGCAAAAAAATACAAGAAGGGGTGTTTGTTCATACACCAAAAGTCTTTACAGCCCATTTTTGGGGCTCTGGGCACCGTGATGGGATGTGAGCCATGTCAGGGGTTGGGTACCAGCAGGCTCAGCTCCGCTCTGGCAGCACTCCTGGGGTGCTGGATGGGGCAGTGCCCATGGCAGGAGCATCTCAGGGGCTGCAGCTCCTGTCCCCACAGGTCACCACGGATCTCCGGCACCGCTGCACTGACGGCCACACCGGCACCTCCGTGTCTGCCCCCATGGTCGCCGGAATCATCGCCTTGGCCTTGGAGGCAAAGTAAGTGTAACCTCACTGGGAGAAACGTTCCCATGCTTGGTACCTGGTGAGCAAACCCAGGAACAGACAAGGTGGGGTTTTTATTGCCTCTGGAGCAAGTCAGGATGGGACAAAGTTACTCTAAACGGCTCCTTTTTGGCAAGGTTTGATACAGTGTTGTTGTTTTGCATCTTCCCGCAGGTGTTTTATTGATCTAATTCTTCATCTGTTGAACATTTTGGGGTTGGTGAGATAAGTCAGGCTTTTTGGTTGGTGCATTGAAACTGCTGGCAGTGAGCTCCAACAGGAGTTTTATAAATCCTTCCTGTAAAAAAAAAAATCAGAAAACATCACAGAAAATGGGAAATGTGTATAGAAGTGATGGTTTTCAGCAAATGTTGTATTTCTGGGGGTAAAGGATTACTTTTACACGACATCAAAAACTGACGCAGTTTGACCAACAGTGACACACTCCCTGGTTCAAAGGAGCTGTTCTTTTCCTCTTGTCCCCATCCCTGTCTCATCCTAGTCTCATCCTGGTCCCATCGTGGTCCCCCAGCCCAGGAACAGCCCTTGGGCATCCCTGTGTTGCTTCATGGAGCATCTTCTCATGAACTTATTATTATTTTTATGGAGTGGAAATAAAATTAAGGCTGGGAATAAGCCTCAGGGCAGCACTGCACTCTCACCCAGGGATGGTGATTGTGGCTCCAGTCCTCCTCCTCTGGTTTAATCCCAACACCCAGGTCGGGTGAACATATTTCCGGAGATGCCGTTTTCATTACAAGTATATTAAAAGCTTTAGATGTAATTTTTGAATTGTTTAGCTGAGGCATAAAACGCAACATTAAGTACAAGAGCTTGGTGCTCAGGCACTCCATTATGACAAGAGAGAATAAATTGAATTTCTTTCCTTAAATGTTGCTCGAGAGCAATATAAATCCCAGCTCAGGATGCTGAAGAACTGACTAGAAAAAAACTATGGAAAATTCTTCACCGCTGTCCCTGGGCTGGGGTCTTGGGAAGCACAGAGCTCTTGGTGTCCAGCACTCTGAACACACAGACCTCATGCAAACCTAGTCTGGGGTAGTGGAAACAATTTGGGTTTCGTTTTTCTGTTAAATGAGCAACCCAGGGATTTTTCCAGCAATTTTTGCTGTTATTCCTATAAAGGGAAGGCTTGCTCAGCAGCGTGTATCAACAAGCTGCTGAGCCCAGTACCCTGCCTCAGGATTGCTTCTCCTGCTTGAAAATGGAGAAAACATTCCTGATTTGCTCCATTTCTTCCCCAGAGCATGAGAGCTAAATAGCCTGATCCATGAGTAAATCCTGCAATGCCTATGGGCCCATAACATCCCTCCCTAGGGCACCACAGCCACCTCTGCTGGGGCACCCCAAGCAATGGCCAACCTCCAGGCAGGGTGTCAATATTTAAATCATCAATTCTTTCTTTTTTTTGAGCAAGAAAGATTTTTTTTGAGGTTTTTAACCCAAAGGGGGTCCCTGCTGCTTCTGGGAAGACTGGGAGCAGCAGAGCCATCCCATGAGCCCTGTGTTGTTGCAGCCCCCTGCTCACCTGGAGGGATGTCCAGCACCTGCTGGTCAAAACCTCACGGCCGGGGCACCTGCGAGCGCCCGACTGGAAGACCAACAGTGCAGGGCATAAAGGTGAGAGGCCGTGGGGGTGGAGGTGGCACAGTGCAAACAGACAACCAAGGGAGAATAAAGGTCTCCAGAGCTTCATTCATGGGGACAATTCACCCTGTGTGGTCACTGTCAGCTTCCTTAGGGGCTGATAAGTGGAGGGAGGAGAGGGCAGTAATTCACGGGGTGTGATGCTTGGAACTCTGGCTTGGTGGAGGTTTGGAAGCCTTGTTTGGTGAAGGCTCTCCTGAGCTGCAGTGTTTGCCTGCTCCTTTCTGTGGGCTGCTCCCAGCAGTGGGTTTTCCATGGTGCCAGTGTGGATTTGGGGTGTAACTTGAACAGGGTGATGAGTTCCATATGTTGAAGCACCGCATACCCCAATGGGGTCACCTTTCTCGATGGTTGGAGGATGCTCCAATCACTGACCCCTGCTTGGAAGGCAGTAGGTTTCTGAGTCTTCTCTCTTTCCAGTTAGCCATCTATATGGCTTTGGGCTGGTGGATGCTGATGCTATTGTGGTGGAAGCCAAGAAGTGGAAAATGGTTCCTCCCCAGCACATCTGCGTGGGAAGCCTGGACAGGGTGCCCAAGTGAGTGTGGTGGGGTGGGGTGGGATGGGATGCTCTCCCAGGGCATGCAGATGCTTGGAAGGAGCCTTGGAGGAGCCAGCTCTTGGAATGCCACAGCTGTCCCAGAATTTAAAAAGGGAAATTAGGAGTCAAGATAGCTGGGAAAAGTCCATGTGCAGACAAGGTGATGTTCGTGGATTTTGTGGTCAGAGTGATCCACACCATCTACCCCAAAGTCTGTTTATTGACCTACAAGTGGTCACCTTGGGTCTGTGCCTATGGCTCGGTGACGAGCAGGTCCCACAGCGGCTCTCCAGGACCAGCTTTGACAGCAGGTGACCTATTTTTGCCCTTTTGCAAGCTTTCACTTCCCAGCCAAGTGATCAGCAGGGAATTTTTGAGGGCTGACAGTGAGAGACCAAACCCAACTTGCCTGCTGGGTCCTACATGAACAGTGGTATCTTGGTCTCTCTGCTCTCTTCCAACAAACATTTTGTCTTGATGGAAGAGACCGAAAACTGGCCCTTTGTTGCAAAGGTTTCCAGATTTGCCATGTCTGGGGTCTCTTTGACTTCAGCTTCAAGTTCAAACCAGCTTAGGTTCATGTTGCATCCTTGGTAGGTCAGTCCCTGCTATGTTAAAGGGTGGGATCAGGGATCTGACCAAATGAACTCTCCTGATTTACCCCTACCTGGCTGTAGAGTGAGAGTTATTCATCAGAAAAATCTTTGGAAGACTTGCATATGCAAAACAGGAATGAACGTGGAGCCAAGTGTGTTCATGAAGCTATTTATCTGATACAGACACTAATTACAGCCCAAAGAGGAGTGCTGCACTGCTAATTATAATTGTGCAGTGCCCTTGCAGCCCATAAGGCACAGATCTTCGAAGCAGTTCAAACCCATCTTGTTACCATCCAGCAATTCAGCAAATTCCCGCGCTAGGATGCTGGGAACTGCAGTGGAGGAGGAGGTACTTTTTGCTGTGAAGCAGTAGGAGACCAGGCCCAAGTATAACTGGGAAGTGTGCCCATGGTGACACTGTGCCCGTCCCCACAGGTACATCCGGGCTGACCACGTGCTGCGTGCCAGCACCCTCAGCAGTGGCTGCGCCGAGCACCGCGAGCAGCACGTGCTGTACCTGGAGCACGTCGTGGTGCGGCTCAGCATCTCCCACCCGCGCCGCGGAGACCTCCAGATCAGCCTCGTGTCCCCAGCAGGAACCAGGTCACAGCTCCTCGCCAGGAGGTAAGAGCAGCTGGAGCCACGATGTGCCTGGGCTGGGCAGTGTCCTCCTTTAGAGGGTTGCTCTGGGTTTCCTCAGGGTTTTTTGGGAAGGTGGGCGCATGCCCAGGTCTCAGCTGCAAAAGGGTTCCCTGCAACGATGGGTGGGTGTATGCGAGGAATCCTTGATCCTAACCTTAATCCTTAATTACCTATCCCTTTCCCAATAAAATGCGACTTCCAAAGTAACTTTTCTCATTGTGTGGCATTACCATTGCAGGGTGTTTGACCACTCCAACGAGGGGTTCAAGGGCTGGGAGTTCATGACTGTCCACTGCTGGGGGGAGCGGGCAGCAGGGGAGTGGACCCTGGAGATCCACGACACGCCATCCCAAGTGCGCAACCTCGCCGTGCAAGGTAAGGATCCCCCAGTGCCCACCAGTTCCTCTCTCTCCCAAAGCTTATTGCAGGCTGCTTTGCTTGGCTGTAAATTTTGCTGTGAGTCTTTATGTTCCCCAGCAAAACTGTATTGCCCAAATTTCTCAAAAATGGGAATGAAATGTCAGCCCTGAGCACAGGAGGCTGCCAGTTTGGCAGAGCTGGGAGCAGGTTTTCTCCCAGCAGCAGCAGCAGCAAAACTTGCTGCACCCGAGAGCCAGGTTTCCAAAATTAAACCGTAATGAGTCAAAACGAGGAAACCCAAGAGCTGTAATTGTTGTTTGTTTGTTTTGCCTCGCTGCTGGGACATCTGGCGCGTGGGCTGGTTGTGCAACGGCGCAAGGGGACGATGCCCCTAAGGCTGCAGACAGATGGATGGACAGACATCCTCCTGGGCCTGCCACTGTGCTGGCAGGGGGTGGCTGGGCCCCCTGCATGTCCCCAACCTTGCTGTGTCCCCCTGCTTCCTGGCTTGGCTGCCTGCTCCCAGCAAAGGAGCCGTGCTCAAGGATCCGGCCCTGCCAGGAAGGGGCAGCTGCCTTGCTGGCTGGTGGCAACAGGGCATGAAGAATCCTGCCTGGGGCTGCTGTGTGTTGTGAGGGTTTTAAATCCACACAATCATTGATAGGAAGCCAGGAGTATATTAAAAAACTTCTCCCACGCGACTTTCTGGCGGGAGGTGCACATGGGGGTTCATCGAGCACAAAGTGTTTCTGTTTGCTGCCCTCACCTGAAATCTTTTGAACTCGGGGAGCAGCAGCAAAGCGCCCACGGAGCTGCTTTTCCCCCAGTATTTACAGGTTGTGGCGGGTGTTTCTGAGCCCCTCAAGGGCACCAGAGCTCGGCTTTACCTGGCTTGGCAAAATCAAAATGAATGTGTTAAGTCACCCCCTCAAAGGGTCTGCAGAAGGTTTGAAGCTGGGAGGGCAAATTGGGAGGAAAAACAGGGAAGATGGTCCCAGCTTGTAGCAGAAATGGGTATTAAATGTTAATTTAATACCACTCAATTGGCTAATTTAATACCAAGTAAATACTATGGGTGTCCTGTTGCTGGCACTGCTGCATCCCCACATCGTCCCCGTGCATCCCTGGCTTTCTTCACATGGGGTATTTCAGATTTATAGCAAATCTAATTCTTTTGGTGGAGGCATTTCCCCAGCTGACACTGTCGCTGCTCAGTGCAGCAGGTGGGTCCTCTCATCCCTTTGGGAGAGCCAGGGGCTTTGGATATTGGAAATTTTAAGCCCTTCCTGGAAATGCTTGGATTAGGAATTAAAGCTGAGCATGCCATGGGCAAGAAGTGACTTGCACTGATGGGGAATTGAAAGAAAAACAGTGTTGGAAAGAAGCATTTTTTGAGCTTCCTCAAAGTCCTCCCCAAAGTCACATGGCTTGTGGAGGGTCTTGGTGTGGGTATAAGGCCTTGGGGGGCCCTACCAGGTGCACCACAGTGTCTGGTGGATCCCATGGTGCCTTGAGAGGCACCAAGCTCAGACCTCTGATATGTCAGGCAAAGGGATGGCTGGAGCAACAGCAGTGAGAAATAATCCAGTGTGTGCCAGGCAGCTTTTGTCAGACAGAAATAATCCTCTATTGTGGAGCTTTTAAAGTTACTGGCTCTCTCCAGTGTTGGTCATGAAGGCTGTGGTGTTGCTATGGTTTGTCAGATGATTTATAGACTTAAAAATCCTTTGTAGGTGCCTTAAATGGCTGTACTTGTATGGGCTGGGAGCTCAGGGGCTCATGAACATTTCTGGATGTTCACTGTTTGCTTCTGCATGGCTGTGCCAGTGGTGAAGCCCTGATAATCTAGTCTGTGCTCCTCCTGCCTCCCCCAAAACTGGGTTCCACAGGGAGGAGCGGAATGGGTGACATTGTGCCTGTCCCACAGGGAAGCTGAAGGAGTGGAGCCTCATCTTCTATGGGACAGGTGAGCATCCCTACACTGCACCGGCTGGGCCCCAGTCCCGTGGGAGGTCGCTGGAAGTGCCAACATCAGAGATGGAGCCATCAAGAGCCGCCTTCCTGCAGAGCCAGGTGGAGGTGGCGGAGGAGGAGGAGGAGTATGCGGGTAAGCGCCGGCTGAGCTGCTGCTTTGTCCCCCCTGGAGTTCCTGGGAAAATGCAAACCCAGATAAACTGGGCAGCCACGAGGCCTGATCCTGCCTGGGGCTGAGGCAGGCTGGGAGGAGCAGTGCCTGTGGCCAGCGTGGGGCAGCAGGATGGTGAAATTAGAAGGTAGAAAAGTGCCCCATCCCAGCACTCCCACCACAAATTGGTGGTGCAGCTGTCTGAGGGGTAAAAAAAGCTCTGCCCACTTTCCCTCCTCTGCCATGGGCAGGGGAGGGTGTCCCTACTGGTCCCTGAGGAGCAGGTCCCTCTTTCAAAGCTGTTCCTGCTTCAGTGTTCAGCCAGAGGGTGGCCAGGTGGGATTCATTCCAGGAAGGAGGAGCTGCAGGAGAGACGAACACCCAGAGCCATGCAGCTCCGTAGGATAAAATTTATAATAGAATGTAATAGATAGAGGGTAAGATAGGTGAAGAGTGCCCAGCCCCTTCACAGTGTGCACTGATCCAGGGAGGGTGTGCTCAGGGCATCCTGGCAGTGGGCTCTGGGAGGTGCTCACCTTCTCCCCACTCTGAACCAATCTCTCCCCACCCAGGTCCGTGCCACCCTGAATGCGGTGACCAAGGCTGTGATGGCCCCAACGCTGACCAGTGCTTGAACTGCATCCACTACAGCCTGGGCAGTGTGAAAACTGGCAGGTGAGGGGTGGTGGGGTGTCCCCATGGGGTCCCCGGGCAGCAGCAGCACCTTTCCCCAGGTGTCACACCTCAGTGTGGCTGATGGATGTTTGCAGAGAGAATGAAACATATGAGAGAT
The DNA here is from genome assembly GCA_035221455.1 of Xenops minutus. Lineage (NCBI taxonomy): Eukaryota > Metazoa > Chordata > Aves > Passeriformes > Furnariidae > Xenops > Xenops minutus. The sequence goes on from JAWWEE010000016.1 coordinate 3,012,375, forward strand.
AAAATGGATGGAGCAGGAGGTGTGGGGCTCCCTGCCTTAGATTAGGGCACAGTGGGGTGGGGGACACAGAGCTGGAGAGTCCTGGAGGACCTTGGCCATGTAGTTGTGCCAGGGAAGAAGCAGTGGCATCACCAAGTGGGGTCAGCCATGCCCAAGGGACAGTGAGCCGAGGTGACAAATCCCTTCTGGTATTGGGGTTTCCACTCCTCAGTCTCTTGGGTTGGCACAGGGAAAGTTTACCTACAGCTGGGACAAGAGGGTCCCTGACTCTGCATTACAGAGCCATGACTTTCAAGACACCCTAAATCTTAAGAAAAAGAAGTAAACAACCCCAAATTTCCACCAAGGCTGGTGGAACGCCACAGGCGAGGGGACAGCAGCAGGTGCCTGAGGCAGGAGGGCACCAGCTGTTGGCACCAAAGCCCGGCACCCTCTGTTCCTCCTCCAGGATGTGTGTGAGCTCCTGCCCCGCGGGGTTTTTCGGGGACAGAGGCGCCCGGAGGTGCCGCCGGTGCTACAGGGGCTGCGAGCGCTGCCTCGGGAGGGGACCGACCCAGTGCACGGCCTGCAAGAGGAACCTCTACCACCACCAGGAGATGAACACCTGCGTGGTGCTGTGTCCAGCCGGCTTCTACGCCGAGGAACGTAAGGATGCTTATCACTTGCAAGTCATAGCACGAGGATGGGCAGGGGCTGCTTCTATTTTGAGCGCTATGGGTGGAGAACACACCTTGATTTTTGAGTATTGGCTTTGAATTTCCCCCTTGACACACTTTGCACAGTGGAGGGAGGAGGAAAAACCTCTGGGTGTTCGGAGGGTGGTGCAAAGCAGAGGTGCTCGACTCAGCTCTTAATTACAAGGCGGTAATTAATGAACCTAATTGCTTGTAAAGCAAATTTCTTCTTAGCAAGCAATGACAGATAAGGTCACCTGCAATAGCAGGGATCCATTCATTGGGGTGGATGGGCCTCTCTACCCTGGGGAGCTGGTGCTGGGGTGCAGTGGGGCTTTATGGCTCTGACTGCTGCTTGCAAATCACTGTCCGGATTTTATTCTCCCTGCCTTGCTTTGTTTTTTGAAAGGTCAGAAACGCTGTCTGAAATGTCATCAAAGCTGTAAAAAATGTGTTGGCGAAGCAGACAAATGTACTGCATGCAAAGAGGGATTCAGGTAAAACACCAGCATGGGACGAGTTTATCCGTGCAGCATTGGTTTAAATTTGGGATTTCCAATGGGAAATTAGAGAGTGAGTTAGTTAAAGACTCGAGATCCTGCTTCCATGGTACTAGGTGGTGATTAGTGCCCCTTTCTTAGCTGAAAACCATTATTTAAATTTAATTTCCTTTTCTCCAGCTCTTGCCAGAGTGGTGGGTAAGTGCTGTGTAGAGCTGGTACCAGGCTGAGCTGTACCAGGCAGGCTGAGAATGATCCCTGCAAGTGTAGAAATGCTTCCCTCAGATTCATCCATGCTGAAAATCTTATCCAGTGTACCTGTTGAGTGGGGCTAGTGTAGGAGAGTGGTTTTCCAGCAGTGCTGGTGCAGGCAGCCCTGACCCCCGTGAGGAACACTGGGTGCCCTTGCTGCTGGCCCCGCAGCCCCTGTGGGATGCAGAGCAGGAAGAAGCTGTTTTCCATCCCCAATTGCACATGGAAGTATGATCCAAAGCAGTTTGCAGTGTGCAGGCACTGTGAGTCAGAGCCATGGTGTAGCAGTGGGGCTCGCTCAGACAAAGAAATTCCCGCTTGCCAAAAGATTATCTACTCCCTCCAAGAAGCACAAGTGGAGGCACTTGTCAGACATAATCCACACGGCGCTTGTTTTTTATTGTCCAATATCCTTTTAAGCCAGGACTTCAAATCATCCCTGCCATGGTGAAGCAGCACCAGCCCAGCCGCGGCACTGAACCAATTGCCTTTGATTCCAGGGAGCCTCAGTGGTGCAAAAGGTCTTTGGGAGAGCCTGGCTGATTGCCCATGGGAAAAAAATAATTCTATTTCCTCCTGGATAGTTAATTAAGGAACCTGTAGCCATCCCTTTGGTCCAGGCAGGACTTTAATTTCTCCTGAAGCGCTGTCTGGCTTTCTGATGTGCTGCAGACTGAGGATACTGTAGGGCACTGGGGGATATGGAGTTGGGGATGAGCTCTGTTTAGTTCATAGAGCCCATAGCTTTGGGTGCAAACATTCTCTCTGCCTTCCTGACAGCCTGGCAGGAGAGAGCTGCATGCCAGAGTGCCAGCCTGCCATGTACCTCAGCCGGGAGCCCTGGCGGTGCGAGACCTGCCCTGCCAGCACAGGTACATCCTTCATCCCACAGCATCCCCATGCATCAGGACCCTTGTGCATCAGGACCCAATGCCCACCATGCCCACCCCAAGCCAAGGCATAGCGTGCCAGAGGGGAAGCAATCCCAACTCTCCAGCACATCCAGCAAGGTGTATGTTCCTACTGGAAAGGTTTTTAAGGAGTTTTTACATTTTTATTAGAGCCATTTTTTATTTCCCGATCTCCCTGAAGCCAGGTGCTTGAGTTTAATAAGGTTGCGGGGGAGGTCGTAAAACCCTCTCGGAGTGATGGAAGATGGGTTTGCAGTGGATAAAAATGTCAGGAAGCTGAGGTGTGTTATCCCAGCTGCCCCTCACTGCCAGGCAGGCCACTGCTGGCATCCCCCAGCTGCCCAAAGTCGCTCACGGGTCCCTTTAAATCCTGCCTGCCTTGCTTCTTGCAAGTCCAATTATTTTCCATTGTTAATGTTTGCGTCTGCCCTTGAAATCATCATAGATCTGATGATAATATGATCTCTAGACAATTCATGTTCAGTGGCGTGAACCTCTTCTATCATACATGGGCAATTTCCTTAGACTAAATCCAAAATATTTATTGATCTTGTTGGCAGGCATGGAAGGGAATGGGCTCTTAATCCCTTAAGAAAATTACTTCCCTTCTAATTCTTATTCCAGTCAGTGTAAATGTACTCCACCACAATTATTTTTCCAGCCTTTTCTTGTCTCCCTTTCCTGCATAACCATTTCTCAAGCCTGGTGCATGGAAGGCCTCTAATGACACCACCTCCATCACTGAGCTTTGCTGTCCAGCCACAGTGTACCGGTGTCAGAGTGGGGCCCTCTGCTTTCCTAGCTCCTCTCCTGAGCCCTTCTCTCCTCCAGCTCCTCCACAGCCCAGTTTAACACATCCTTTTCCACTCTGCATGGGGTGGGAAGCCCAAACCAGTGCATGCTTGGGAGTGGTGGCTGGTGACCCAAAGGAGATTTTGCTGTGCTGTTTGCCAACGAGCCCTGGTGGCTGGTTCTTAGTTCTACAGAGGGACAGACACTGGGTCCTGGCAGGATTGGAGCTGGGGATTTTGGGATGAAAGCTGTTTTTTGTGGTATGAGCCAGGCAGATGTGCTGGACCCTAGTGGCACAACAATCACCTTGTTCAGGAGCAAGGCAGAGCCAAGCTGGTTCCCCCCATCTTATGTGGGGCTGTGGCCACACTTGACCTGTCTCCCAAATCCCCCACGTGCCATTTTGCCCTCTTGCCTGTCCCCACAGGGCCGGGAGAGGAGGACTGCACCCCCTGCACCCCCGAGGGCCCTGCACTCCACTGGCGCTGCGTCCCCACCTGCCGGGAGGGCTTTTACCCTGCCGACAGCCATGGGCTGCCCAACAAAGTCTGCAAGAGGTACAGAACCACCCTGGGCTAAACTGGGACTGACAGGGGAGCACCATCAGCAATGATAAAATAATGCCAGAAACGGCTCCCAGCTGGAGCTGTGTTTACTAGGAAGATTAAAATAGGGATGAGGGAGCCAGGGCAGCTGTGGGGCTGGACCCCACACACCCCTGCCCTGTGGATTTAAGAGCTCTCCTGCCAGAGCCAGCCAAGGTGTCTTAGGGCTACAGTGGAAGGGGCTCAGCCCAGGCCCCGAGCTCTCAGGAGGAGGTGTGGGAGGAATGGTAATGTTTAGGTAAATACTCAAGCTTTCAATTAAACCTGCTCTGATCACCCCCTGGCCATGTTGGAGGAGCGTTCCCCACTCCTTGGCCCCGCACAGGAGACAGGGAGATGCCGGGAGGCAGCAATTTGCTCCCACTCTCTGGCATCTGCACTTCAAGTGGGGAGTGGGAGTGGATTCAGCCTCATTAAAGCAAACACGGAAGGGAAGAATTAAAGGTGACTTGGGAACACATAACACAGTCCCTGCCTGCCTGCCTGGGGTTTCACTCGCCTGTGCTGGCTCTCCAGCAGGGAGGAACAAGGGACCAGCATCCCTTCCCAGGGATTTTGCGCACCGTCTCCACAAGCCACTGTCCCCAGGCAGCAGACACAGCTGCTGGGCTCTTCCTCAACAAAAGGGTGGGAGCAGCACAGGTTCCCCTTGCAGTCCTTTTTCTGACTGGAATTGCTAGGAGGAGAGATGCATGTCCCACTGGATCCTCCCAGCAGGCAAGAGCTTTTGGGATGTCACTGGCTGCCACTGGGCATTGAGCTGGCATCCCTGAGCCCATTTTCCCAGGGCTTCAATAACTTTTCAAGCTTCAGATTTGCCATTTCCCTTATTCTCTGGTTTGCCCTGCATGTCACGGTGCTGGCACACAGATTTTCTGGCTGACAGCCCATTTCGGGTGGCCGGATCATAGTGTTGGTGCCAGTTCAGACCACAGCAGGGTCTCTGTCCCCAGGTGTGATGACCACTGCTCAGCCTGCGAGGGCTCCGGTGGAAACTGCCTCCGGTGTAAGGAAGGTTTCAGCCTCCTCAGTGGCTCCTGTGTAACAAATGAAACCTGTACCAATGGTAAGTGGCAGAACTGCTGGCACCACAGCGCTTCCCTAGCAACAAAATGAGGAGTCTGGGGGATTCCCTTCACCATGTGAAGCCAAAAGTGCTGGAGCTGCTGGGCTTGCTGGGGCATAGCTGCAGCAGGCTGGGCTCCAGCTTGGGTGGGCAGGTGGCTCACCTGGCATTGCTGCTGGATCTCTGCCTGTTGCTCAAACACATCCAAGCATTTGTATTTCGTTATAGTTTAGTCTCGGGGCTAATTCTCCCACTCGCTGCAAAAGCTCCTTTATTCCTTCATTAAAACCATGTGAAAGATGCCCTTAAAAAGTGACTCCTTTTCAATTCTCTCTCCCTAAACACTGGAATGAATTGCACCGCCTGTTATGTGCAGTGTTTGTTTGTTTAAAATGTTAATCTGCTCTCATTTTCTCTTGTTCCTCCCCTTGGCCTCCCAGCTGACAAGACTTTCTGTGAGATGGTGAAATCAAACAAGCTCTGTGAAAAGAAGCTGTTTGTGCAGTTCTGCTGTCAGACGTGTCTTATGGCCGGGTAAAGTTCAGCGGCTGCGTCCATCCAGGACTTCCACTGACTGCCAGCCCAGTTTTGCCAAATGTTTAGGACAAAAAGTTTATTTTTTCAGCTTTGGGAGAGTTTACATGGTGCTGTCAAGCATTCGCTCGTAAGTTTGATAGCTTTAATATCACTGTCAGCGCGTTTCTATAGCAATATGTTAAGCAGAGATTGGATGGGACCCTGAATGATCAAGTCCTGGAAGCGGCAGACGAGCGGTGATATTAATACTCTCAAACACTCCTCGTGAGCAGGGACTGATGCATGATCCATGTACACACGCTTGGTTCTTCGCAGAAATCCTCCCGACCCGCCCGCTCCGAGCGGCTGGCGGGAGCCCTCGCCGCAAGGGATGCAGGACTCACATCTGCGAGCAAAGAGCCATGTCTGGCTCAGTTTTTGGTACCCTTTTCTGCTAGGTGAGAGCTGATACAAACCTGCATTGCCAACGGCTCTGTACGTAGGTAAAACGATGAACCAGGCGGTTCCGGAGCGGTGCCCTACATTGGTTTTATGCCCTCCAGCATTCCTGTTCGGATTCGGTCGGTCGCTGTTTCTCTCTGGCCAGGGCAATAACTGGAGGTTTGAGGACCAAAGGGAGAGCTGACCCACGTGGCTCTGCAGGTGTGTCAGCCCAGCAGGGAACTGCAGGCAGGTAAAACCCGTGTGCCTACAGGGAGTCTTAGGGATTTGGGGGGGTTTGTCCGCACGGACCAGCCTTACCAGGAAATGTCCCTCCTGGATCTGCGAGTAAGTTGCCGATTAATTCAGTTCTGGAACAAGCTAGATCCTTCCTCTAAATGAGATGCTGTCCCGATTACTCTCTTCTGGCATTTTGTGTCATGATCCTTCCCCTGTTTTGCTGGGTGTACCCCTCTCTCTCACAAAATCCTCCTGTTCGCAGCAGTGATTTTTCTTGGGCATCTGTTTCCCAAATGAGACATTCCGGGGATCCAGACAGGAAACTTAATTCTACAAAACCCTTCCCCGAAACAAACCTTTTCATGCTCTCTCTTAATAGTAAGTCATGTGGTGTTTATATAATTGTGTTTAAAATATCCTTGGCTATGTTGTTTTACAGATTTTTAAAAAATAACTTATACAATCCTTGTTTTTTCTCTGTGGACTATTTTTTATATGGGAGTGGGGTATCTTTTTGTGTCTTATTCCTTCTCCTTTTCTCCTCTCTGACCCTGCAAAGCCACTCTTTGCACCAGACGTATGTAAACACTCTTTCCTACGCTGCATGTTCTGATTTTCCTTGTTAATAGTTTTAATGAGTTAAACCTTTTGCCAGTGAAATTCTCAGTAGGCATTGTCACCAGTCCCTCATGGAGCTGGGATAATCCCTGCTTGGTTTTGGCTGCAACAACACGTGCCCTGCCTGGGCTTGCCCACTTAGAGCTCACCTCAGCCAGGTGAAGAGGGGAAAGCCACACCGCCACTGGTCCTCACCTGCCTGGACTAAACCCAGGGAAAGATGGAGCTTTGGTGAACTGACCTTTTAAGTTAATAAACTATTGATCTCCCCTGAGAAATGAATCTGTGCTTTTTCCAAATGCATGCAGCTGCCATCCCGAGCACAGGCAGAGCAGGGATGCAGGGCACCTCTTTGTGCTGCTGGACAAAGCGGCTCCTGATCAGCCCAGAGCACCTGTGGGAGAAACACTCAGGAACAGATGAGCTGCATCTGATAAAACTTCACTGTTGCTCTCATAAAGGTCTTTCACCTTTACCTGCCCCATGCCAGGCTGGGTTGGCATCTCTGCTGCACTCTCTGGCTGAGGTTTAGGGCTGTGCTTGGGCGCTGCTGGCTGTTTTCTCTGGTGTGAGCAGGCAGGAGGGCTTGTTCCCCCTTCCCACTCATCCAAGGAACATCCTGAGCCCCCAGTTCCCCACTGCAGTTCTCAGCAGCAGGGTGATTGTTCCCTGTTGGCTGCCTGGGGAAGCAGAGGAGCTGCTGGTGTGTTGGGGAATGCGGGGAGCTGCGGAGCCTTTTGTTTGTCATGTTGGTTTTGCAATGTTTAACCTTGGGCCAAGTGCCCAGGGTAGTGTCTGGATATCTGGAACTCAGATTTTAAAGTGTGAAAAAAAAAGAAAAGAATGGAGCCCTCCCACGAGGGAAGATCCTTTCTCAGAGCTGTGCTGCTGTTGGCTCCTGCATCTTGTGGGTCTTCACATTTATCAGACAAATAAACGTGAATTAATCACATACAGTGATTCTTTCTCTTGCTTGAGGATTCCCCTTTCCATCTTGGGCCAAACCAGAGGTCAGGACTGGGGTGGAATGCTTCTGTCTTCTGCCTCTGTGGTTTCAAAATACCAAACTTCATTTCTGTTGCTGTGTTACTCAGAAAACAGGAGCTGTGGAGCAGGAGGACTGTGTCAGCCTTTCAGTTCTCTGGCTCACAGCAGCCTGCCTCTAACTACTGCTTCCTGGTATATTTAGATGTACTGAAATGCTAAAAAAGAAAAAGAGGAAAATGTTTACTTTTACATCCTTGGCATTACTTAAAATACACACTGGGAGAAGCAAAGCAATTTAAGATGACCAGTCCCCAGATTTATCCTGCTTTCTGCTGCCTTCCAGGCTGCCAGACAAAGAGAAACAAATTCTACACATCAAGTTCATGCAACAACATCAGCTTCCAGCCTTTCCCTCAGAAATCATTCTTGTAAAGTAATAAAATTCAAATTATTTCTCCAAGCTGTTGCAATACTTGCTTGGAGCTATTTAAGTCTGACTCTGGTGTGCTCAGAGGATCAAAGTGGCTGTGTCTTCAAGATAAATGCATATTTGGGCAATTTATTAAAGCTTATTTCTCTATTGTCTCTTGGCACCAAAGCTAAAGCTATAATAGCTGTTTTCTGGAAAATCTTAGTGCAGCTTGACTCCTCGTTTGCTGTTTGGCTGTGAGGCTGCATCCACGGCCATCTGCCTTTGTGGAGCTGGCAGGTGGGGAACACACATCTTAAAACCCATTGCTTTGACTTTCCATGGCAAGGCAAGGGCTGTGGAGAGCTCATGTGCAGCATCTGAGCCCCAGAACGCCATTCCAATCCTGCCCTGGCTCTAGGGCTGAGGCAAACAGCTGCATTGTGCTGAGGGAGAAAGGTCCCTGTTTTATTTGGCCTCGTCAGAGGCAGGACCTGCTTTCCAGGAGGCTGAAAAGAGTCTCCTTTTAACAACTGTCTGGAATGACTAAAGGCTCTGTTGTGTTTCCCACCGCATGATGCCTGAGTCACGTACAACAGCGCTGCTAATTCTTGAGCTTTTCTTATGACAGCTCTCTCTTGTTCTTGTTCTCTAACTGCTTTTAAACAAATGCAGATGTTACAAAAGCCTGGCTACGTGCTTTCACACAGAGCTTGGGTGAGGGGGTTTTACAGGAGGGAGCACAGGAGCTGCCTGGCCCCAGCTGACCCCTCTGACGCCGCAGCCCTGGGGAAGGAGCCAGGCGTCACGCTCAGGGTGATGCCCCCAATGCTCCCACAGGGAAAGTCCGAGCCATCACTGTGCAGTGCCAAGTGTGGCTGCACTGTTCCACCTATTCTCACCTCCTGTGGGTTCACAGAAATGTCATGGCTCGTTGGAAATGTCCTTCCCTCGATGGCAGCGGCTACAGGAATCGTTCTTCCTCGTCTCGCTTGGGGGGCCCTTGAGGGCTGGGGAAGGATTTCTCCAGAAGTTTGGCTTGGTGCCATTCAGCAGGTTTTGGGACTGGGAAGGTGCTCAGCTGCTTCTTTTCACAAGTCACCTTCAGTTCAGTCATCCCAGTGGTTCTCCCACCTGCTGAGCCTTCCCTGGGCCACAGGCAGAGCCATCTCAGCTCCCCCAGCTCTCCTCCCAGCTCTTCCTTGCTGCTATCCCAGTTCCCAGAGCAGGCGAGGGGAGGCGTGTAGTGACATCTGAAAGCACATTTCATCTCACAGGTGAAGGGTGAATGCCATTCCCTACCCTGTGACACGTCCCCAGCCCACCAGAGCATCTCTGAGACCAGGAATTCATGTGGAAGTGACAGAGAACTGCCCCAAATGCTGCTCGGGGAAGGTGCTTACGGAGCAACACCATGTCTAGGAGCAAAGGCTGAGCTCCTGCTGGGATGGAGGGAGGGAAAGCACCAAGAGCTGTGGCTGCTGTGGCCCCTGCCCTGCCTGGGGAGCAGGAGGGCAGGAGCAGGGCTGGGAACACCGGGAATCCCACCTGGAATTCCCGAGCACACAGGAGCCAGCTCTGTGCCCGGGGAAGCAGCTCCTGCATGCCAGGCACTGTGTGAAGGGGTTCCCAGCCTGGATTTCTGCAGGTCCGGCTGGGAGGGACCCTCTGGTGGCACCTCTGAGCTGCTTTAGGGCGTTGTTGATGGCAAAGCCCACGGAATTGACTGATGGGCGCTGGCCCCGGGGAGGAGGGAGCAGGGGATGGGGCACTGGGGGGGTTTATGTCACCCCGGAGGTGATGGGGATGCCCGGGCTGGGGTGTTTGGGCTGTTTTGGGGTGTTTGGGGTGGTTTGGGGGGTCTCTTTCCACCCAGGGATGAAGGGATGCCCAGGCTGGGGTATTTGGGGTGTTTTGGGGTGTTTGGGGGTATTTGGGGTGTTTTTGGGTGTTCTGGAGTGTTTTGGGTTGGGTTTGGGTATTTTGGGGTATTTGGGGTGTTTTGGGGTATTTGGGCTGGTTTTGTGGTGTTTTGGGGTATTTGGGGTATTTTGTGGTGGTTCTGGGTTGTTTTGGACTGTTTCGGGTCTCTGTCCCCGCTCGGGGCGGGGCCGGGGCGGTCCGTGCCGCTCGCTGTCTCGGCGCTCGGCCGCTCGGCCTGGGCGCGCTCGGGCGCTCGGCGCTCGGCGCGGTGCCCTGCGGCGGCGCGGCCTGTGTCGGCGTGCGGGGCCTGCCGGGCCTGTCGCGGCTCTGTCGCGGCTCTGTCGCGATGGTGAAGCTCACGGCGGAGCTCATCGAGCAGGCGGCGCAATACACCAACGCCGTGCGCGACAGGGAGCTCGACCTGCGCGGTGCGCGGGCCCG
>JAWWEE010000016.1:3022849-3068465 GCA_035221455.1 Xenops minutus
CAGTGCCCCCAGTTTTTGGGGATCAGTGCCCCCAGTGAGGAGGATCAGTGCCCCCAGTTTTTGGGGATCAGTGCCCCCAGTGAGGAGGATCAGTGCCCCCAGTTTTTGGGGATCAGTGCCCCGGTTTAGGGGGATCAGTGCCCCCAGTGCTCCTCCGCTGCCCGGGCAGAAGGTGTGAGGGGTCGGGACAGTCGCCTTGCCGCTCTCACAAGGTCTGGCTCAGCCAAGCACCACCTGGCAGGTGTCCCCAGCAGCTTTTCCTGAGGGTCAGGATGCTCCAGCGCTGCGAGAGGGCACCGACCATCCAAGAGCCTCCCTCAGTGCCTCTGCCTTGGTGCAGTCCCTGGCCGCTGCTTCTGGGCAGAGCTGACAGCCCCATGGTGACAGTAATAAAGTTTGGAGACCACTGTAACCCCCTGGATGGGGAAGGAAAGAGCTCTGCACCAAGCCAAAAGCATGTGCTTGGGAGCGAGACCCAGAAAAGGCATCTGGGAACAAAGAGCAGAACGCACCTCTGCTTTGCTGCGGCTGCTGCTGAGGCTGGACCAGGTACTGACACAGCTTGGGTGGGGGAAGTCAGCGTGGGTGAAACGCTCCAGGCGCTGGGCTGGTGGAGCTCATGGGGGGACTGGGGTCTCCGAGCCCTGTGTTTGTTCCCTGGGCACACCCCCCCATTCTTGGAGCAGGGGCAATCTCTGTGCGTGGTCTCCAGCTGTAGCTGGGCACGGCCGTGAGCGCCGTGTGCTGACGGGAATGCTGTCCAAAGCCTCGGCAGCATCAGGATAATCATCTCCTCTGTGAGAGACGTGTCTGTGGCTTTGGTGAAACGCTCTGCTCTGCTGAAATATGCTGGAATATGCTTATTGCTCCGGCGTCCGCGCCAGCAGGCAGGGCTGGGAGGCGGCGCGGGAAGCCTGCTTGGGAAATCTTTCTGAAAGAGTTAAGAGCTAAAATGTCAGCTCGGGTATAACCCCAGCTCTGCACAGCCAGCAGCACTGGAGGAGCAGCCAGGAGCTCTGGAGAGGATCTTTAATAAAACATCCCCTTTAGCTTTGTGCTGGGAACGAATCCTTTTCCATCTCCTGGCCACCCTGGCTGAAAATTACTTGGCCCTGTTGGCCAAGGGTGGCAAAACTGTGTATGATGGGCCACCTTCTCCCCTGCCCAGCTCTGGTTCCAGGAAATCACTTTATATCAGCACCAAATGCAGTAAAATTGCTTAATTTGGGCAATCTGAGGCATATTGTCCACCAACCATGGTTTTAATGGAAACTTAATTCCTTCTTTCAGCACTAGACCTGTAATTAAGTTACAGAGAGAGCATGATTGGTGCTTTGAAACGGGCGAAAGAATCTGTTTCTTCAGGATTATGTTCTTTTCATCACCATGTGGGATGGAGCATTTTGGATTGCAAATCTGACGGGCTGAGTGATTTGCATACAGAGAGACTGGAGTTGTGTTGGAACATCACGTAACAGGTTTTCTGGCAGAAGAGCTTGTCTAGCATCCATCAGTTTTTACGTCAAGAATTCAAGAAAGGGAAATTTATCACACTGTTGTCCAGAGATGGGTGTTCTTTGGGGAGAAAGTCACTTTGCTGGGTGGGAAGGATTCTCAGCCGTGGTTTTGCTGAGCAGTCGCGTGCTGTGGCAGAGCTGGGTTTACAGATCCAAGCTCTGCAACATCTGCTCTCACAAAACAATGGCTAAAGATGCGACTTAACAAATCCAGCTAATGGAATTGAGCTCCTTCAGCCTTTAGAAGGAGGTCTGAGTATCGCTTTCAACTGCGCAGCTATTTTGGTTTAACCTCTAGAGATGATGCCTGCTCTTGGAAGGGACAGAAAAAGAGACTCTTAGCGATGTGGTAGGGCTAAATGCATTTTTCTCACCTCCGCTGGTGAAAGAAATGAGCTAATGTCCCGGTGACAGGAAGACATCTTTGGGGGAAAGTGGGGAGGGGGGAAGAGGAAGGCAAACCTGAAATCTTAAATGGCTTTTGATTGCCATGAAGTACTCAAGCAGACAATTGCTGGGATTACTACATTGACAAAGCATCCTGGTGAGCTGAATCGCTGGCACAGCCAGCGAAATGGGAAGCTGCTAGCAAGGCATTCCCGGGGTGGCAGCGTGTGCAGAGCCTTGATACCGCGCTGAAAGGAATTAGGGATTCAGAGGCTGAATACCTCCAAATTGCTGTGGCTCAAAGGCCATTTACAGACACAGCTAAAAGGGAGACCGGAGCGGAAAGCATTTGCTGATCCTTGCCGCTGTGAATCCAGATAGGGTCTAAAAGAGGGGAAGCAATCCACTTCCTGAGCATCAATCACGAGCAAAATGACCACAGCAAGGCAAAACGGGCCTGCTGGATTTTCGGGAGCCTCTGATTCTTTGGAACAGTCGGGCTTTTGTACGAGGCAGAGAATAAGCTTTTAGATCCACAGGTTTTCGGAGGGCAGGTTTGTAGCCTCAGCATTATTGCGTGTGACAGCCGGGTGAGCGGAGCTCGCCTTGCAGGAGGGCGGTGAAGTGCTGTGGGGTCACATCAAAGGACCAGGGATATCAGGAGGGAAAGAGCCGGGCAGGAAGGAGTTAAAGCGTGGCTGGGGTTCAGGGAAAGTGCAACAATACGTGCTAATGGCTTTGCAGTTTGAGGGGAGTTGTCCTAAAAGGGCTGCAGGAAGGAGGGGATGGGAATAAGCAGGCTCCCAGAAGATTTAAGTCTGCTGTCTCAGGAACAGAAATATCAGGCAGTTAACCCATTTTCTTTTTTTTCTTCTTCTTCTTTTTTCGCGTAGCAACTAGATTTCCCGGGAAACGTGGCAGGAGAGTAGTGTGAATGCAGCTAATGGCGAGATGTCAGCGGCTGGCCTTTGGCAGTATCTCTGCGGGAACACAGCCGCACAAACTCTGGGTTTGGGACAGTCCCCGCGGCACCCTCGAGTGCCACGAGGACCATGAGTGATGCCCAGGGCTCCTGCTAAGCCATCCCTCTCCTGTGGCAGAAGGATGCCCTTTGGAGGCTCCATTTCGGACGTGCTGCCACACTGTTGGTGGTGGCTTACAGGGAGCAGTGGGATCTAAATACCTGAGTGCTTGGAAGGGCTTAAGTGAAAGGCAGCCAGGAGGATTTGGGGGTCTAAAGGAGTTCCTATTATCTGTCTAAGCCTGCAGTAGCTGCTGCAGAAGTGTAATGCAAAACACATTGTTGTGCTGCTTTTAAATTCAGAGCCTGGGTGGGAGCTGTTGGTGGCACTGGGGGTCACGTGAAGTGACTTTGAGCATGGTGACAGTGCAATACCTGTTTTGCTCCACGTGTGAATTGTGCCACAGGATTGCAATAGTGAGAGCTCGGTTCTGTCCTGCGCTTGTGTCTTCCAGCAGGCACATGATGTGCTTGGGCTCTCTGAGCAGTAACCTAAAACTTGCAGGAATATTTAAGGAACAGTATGGAACAAATAGAGTGAGAGCAGCTGGCGTTGGTGCGTGGGAGATAAGGGGAAACAAAGTCACCTACACATCCCACAATAACCACACGGCCCAAACCTCTGGGACACTTGGGCATTGATCTTCATCTTACCTGCTGACTCTTGGTGTGCCTGCAGGTGATAGATCTGTTTCTGTCCCTGTTTCCACAAGGAAGGCGGGTGGAGCTCTGTGGAGAGAAAGCTGGCATGGCTTTAAATTGGAAGAGTTTAGTTCAAAGGATTCTAAGAGCCGTGGAAGCTGCTTGGGTTCTGTCCTGTGAAAACTCAGCAGGAGCTTTTCCTCAAAATCTGAGTTCTCCAGTGCAGATCTTAATGACAAGATCATTTAAACCTGGCTGGAAATTGTACAAACCAGCTTTTTTTGGTGACTTCTTGTGATGGTCGTCTGCAGTACCAGTGCAGGAGCAGTGTGCTGGTTTCCATGCTCAGTTCTCCTGGCTAAGCTGTGGTTTATTGATTCCCCTGTAGCAAATGTTGCTGGAAAGATGGGACCTTGAAGTTACGCAAAACTAGCCCTAATTCAACATGAAATTTAGCTGCAGTCAAGACATCAGTCTTTTATATTTGTTATCTTGCTGAGTTCTTCGCAAATTATGATTTTCTTCAGCGTAATTATGCAAGAGGACCGTTTCTCAAAACTTCAGATGATTTCTCTGATCTCCTCTAAGGCAGGTTCCTGAGCTGCAGACAAAAACCGAATATGTTCTTTGTCATAGTCTTCAGCTTGGGTCTCTACAAATGTCTGCATACCTGATAACAAAGCAAGGTAATACAAATAAATAATAAATACTGGAAACTCAAGATAAAGCATTCAAGATCTGTGCTCCTCCTGCTTCAAGCTTTGCTTTCTAAGCTTCTTTTTGAATGAAGAAATAACTCACGACAACATTTGATGACTATAGTTGTGGTCGCTTTTTAGAAAATATTGGGGGTTTTTAGCACACTCAGTGTGCACAAAGTTTTCTGTATTTCATGAATACCTGTATCAGCTGGGATAAAATCTTTTCACCCACTTTGCTTGTGACTTGCTCAGGTTAGGGTAAATGTATGGTATCCAGTGTGCAAAACTAGTTGAGAGATGGTAAAATTGGTTTAGTAGCCAGCAGTACTGGAGTATTACTGGACTGATGTCCTCTGCCAAGAGCTTCCTTCTTAGGAAGTGTAACTGATTTTGTTGGTGTTTGTTTAGTTTTCACTCTTGATTTCCTTGTCAAAGCAAGCTTCACCTTTGTTGGAGTTCTGTACCTTGTGCACGGAGAGAAACCAGGTCACACACAGTTGTGCAGGTGTTTTGCCTCCTGGGGAAGGTAATAGAGAACCTTGCTGTCCTGATTCATGCACATCCTCCTATTTAGGCAGCAGATTCAGATTACATGGAGGAGATAAGGTTGGGATCTGTCAGAGCAGTTCCGTTGCTGGGTTTTTAAATGACCAGTTCAGTACACGTATCAGTTGTATTCAGAACCTGATATTTCTCTCTGGACAGAGTGGAAATTGTGGCTTTGAGTTGACTGAGGCCATCAGCAATTGCTCACTGTAGTGAAGGTGTTCTCTGCAGATGTAGATACAGGACTCTGGTGGCAGAAATGTTGTGCCCACACGTCCTTTAAACAGCTGAGGGTGATAGGGCAGTGAAGGGGGAAGAAAGCATCAAGTTTCAATAACAACATTTTCCCTTGTTTTTTTATTATCAAACATACACTTCTTCTTCAGATGCAACCTACAAGTCTTACATTGGGGAACCCTTAACCAGGAAAGTGGTGTCAGTGGGTGCTGGTGGGGAGGTGTTGAGGCAAGAGCTCTGTGCTAAGGGGCTGAAGGGGTCAGGTTGCTGCCCATAACCTGAGAGCAGACATGGTAAACTAGACTGGAGGTGGGAGGACAGGCAAGAGGTGTAGATGTTAACACACTAATCTGTAGAGTGGCTGGTGATTGAGCCAGGTCTGATTCTTTGCAACATGGGATAAAAAAATGAAAAGTAGCTTTTATCAGAATTCGTCCCTGCATTTACCAGCCCTTAGTTCTGCTGATAACTGGGGTGAGACAAACGTGCTTGCAGTTCATCTTGACTGTCTGTGGTTTGGCTTCTTTGGCCAAGTGCACCAGCATGTTTCCTGAGCAAACTGTTCTCTCTGTATTGTGTCCCCCCAAAGGGCTGCAGTGAGTGGTGGCTCAGACGTGAGGAGCAGCCCGTGGTAACTCCATTGTTCCAGCCTCTGCCGAGCCAGCCTTGAGTCCACACAGACACTCGGGCCATTTTTCCATGTGGGAATGTGCCCTGCCTGGTGGGGATCGAACAAATGCTCAAAGCTGCAGTCACGACTAACACGTCGAGTTGTCTCATCCTAGAAACTGTGTGTTGTTGCAGGAAGTGAACAAAGGCTCAGTGAAGCTGTGCTGGGGCTTGGCCGATGTGGTTGATGTGGTTGACGTGAGATCCCAAGGCTGAAGGAAGGTTTTGGTGCTGACCCAGGTCACACGCTGGTCCTTGGGGTGTGGTTATTGTTAGGACATGGTCTTTCTCTCGGGGTTGTGCTCCTCACATATGTCTCTGGTTTACTTCTGCTTTAATGTGAAACTTAAATACGGCCCAGATATGTGGAAGGATGGGCTCAAACTGGCTTTGATTGCAATAAGAAGACTGGGAATTAAACACCCCAGGGGGTTTATGGATGTACGTGCATTTTGTTTCCTCTCCACGAATGGGAATTCTTCTCTTCACAATGCCTTGTGAATCCTGAGGTGAGGCTACCTATCTGGAGAGCAGGGAGTAAATTTAAGCTGGGAACCAACAGAATGGGTGGTGGTGAAAAAAACCCAGGTAGTTGAAGACAAATCCTCAGGAGCTAAAACTTGGAGTGATGGAAAACACCCTGTGTTATCCATAGATTGTAGTCATTATGGAGGCAGATTTTTCAGGATATCGAGAGCAAGTCTGAGAATTCATTGGTTGCTTTTGAATAAAAAAGTCAATAAACAGAAATTTCCACAAGACTTTAGCTGATAACTTGTCCTGGGTCCACCCAAAGCTGCATCGGGAACTGGGTGCAGTGGGTGAGATTTCTCAGTAGTGTCCTCTGCCTTTTCTCTCTGTGAGATTAAAATTGAAATGCATCCAGGACCTTTGATGAAGAAAAGCCTTTTAAACTTAGATGGGGAGTTGATATGGGAAGAGCCGTAGATGATTTGTATGTTGAGTGTGGGTGTCAGAAAATAAACAGTGGAACTTCCTTAATAGTTAGTGAAAGGTCAAGCCATGATCGTGTCACGTTCTGAAAGGGACAGTTTTCAGTGCTTTAGCAAGATATGACTTAGAACCAGTTGTGCTGTGCATTAATTGCATCCCTGGTGATTAAAGGCCTCATCACCTCTGTTGTGAAGTCAGCAGGGATGTTCCCATTGTCTTTACTTTGGGAAGCTGGGATCTAAACTTTTCCGATGAAACCCTACCCATGGCAGTAAGAAATCCAGAAGAGAAAGCTTTTAAAGTAATTGGGTGATATTAATTACACACGGCTCAATTAGTGTGAAACTGTTAAGGTGTCAACGTTGATGTCTAGGTGAGTCTCATGAAATACCTTTGCATTTTCTGGTGGAACTTCAAGAACAGTTCTCCTGAAATATTTTTACATTTCAGACTTTGCACAACAGCTAATTCTGGAGAGTTCAGGTTTCAGATGGTCTGTGCTGCCCAAAATCTGCTCAGGTTTTGGCAAGAAACCTGTGCTGAGAGGCATCTGGTCAAAGTGACAGTGATGCATTGAGGGAATACCGTGTCCTTTACCTTGGGAATGTTTTCACATTCAGCTTTAGGTTATATTCTGAGCAGAGTCACTAAATAAAATTATTACATGTTTTCCCCCTGTACAAAAAAGGGCAAAACTTGTCGGTTTACCAATGGAAATAGTTTGCTGTGAGGGATATGTGATTTCTGCTTTTTATTCCCAGATAGAATCTCAGAAAATGGTACTGAAAGCTTAAAATTAATAATTTTTAGGGGAAGGCTGTAATGGTTACATGACTGAAAATCTTCCCTTGAGGAGTCTGTTCTGCAGTCTGCCTTGAGGAATTGTCCTACAGCTCTTCCTGCCATATAAGTGACCCAGTTTGCCCAGGCAGATGGGTTGGATTTGTCAGAGGAGCACGGAAGGTGCGGAGCAGATGTTCTCTCTGTGCTGCTTTGCACAGGAAAAGCTCCTCTTCTGTGACGTTCCTCTCCACTGAAATCTGGATTGAAGTGTCTGGAAAGCTGCTGGAGGTGCAAGTGCTGGGAGCACCACGTTATTGTGGGAATGACATGTTTTACAGTCATCTTTTAGGACTTTCCTGGTATGGACAAATGGGCCTGAGGTTACTGCTGTTCCGCGCTCTGTGCCTTGCTTCTCCACACGCCATCTGGAGAAGCTGCTGTTTGGTTGGTTCCCCAAGGGATACTGATTCCTTCCAAGTTCATGTGAATTTATTCTCTGGAAGTCAGTACTTCTGAGTGCACATTTGAGCTTTGGGGGAGGCTTAGAGGGAATGGAAAGTGGATATGATGCTGCATAACTTGCAGGGAAGCTTTGGAAGCATTAAATCCAGTTGTGTGTGAATTGTTTGCCCATACTGGCTCCCCTCTGTATTTTGTGACTGATATCTCTAGACCAAAACTGAGTGGGCTTAAGAAATCCTGCCTGCCATTATTGAACTGCTACTATTGAATTATTTTTCTAACACATAGACATGCAGAGTGATATTCAGATGCTTGGCATATCAGAATTTTTTGTGTGTTGTACCACTTGTTCCCTGTACCATGCAAATGTCCTCGTTTATGTGGCAAAAAATAACTTTTCAGGGCATTTATAAAGGAAATCTGAGAAGCACATGAGCTGTAGTCTGTGGTAGCACTCTCTGCCTGCCCTGGTTTGCATACCTAATTAGTCCTTTTTGTCTTTTTCAATCTAGAACGTGGTCCAAAACCATTCCTGGCAAGGTTGAATTCTTCTCCAGCGAGGGTTCCGACACCTCCATTCCCATCCCCATCGTGCCGCTCCCGGGCGTCGACGACTCTTACCCACCCCAGAAGAAATCTTTCATGATGCTCAAATACATGCATGACCACTACTTGGACAAATACGAATGGTTTATGAGGGCTGACGACGACGTTTACATCAAAGGGGACAAACTGGAGAACTTCCTGCGGAGCCTGAACAGCAGCGAGCCGCTCTTCCTGGGGCAGACCGGGCTCGGCACCACGGAGGAGATGGGCAAGCTGGCGCTGGAACCGGGCGAGAACTTCTGCATGGGGGGCCCAGGAGTGATCATGAGCAGGGAGGTGCTGCGCAGGATGGTGCCCCACATCGGCGAGTGCCTGCGAGAGATGTACACCACCCACGAGGACGTGGAGGTGGGGAGATGCGTGCGGAGGTTCGCGGGAGTGCAGTGCGTGTGGTCCTACGAGGTAAGGATGAGGAGCGTGGTCTGGGGAGGGGGAGGGGAGGGGGGGAGAGGCTGCAGCAGGGGATTGCTGTTGTGCACAGCAGCTCCTCCAGCCCTCACCTTGACCCTCCAACTGTACAGTTTCTACGCTTTTTGTTCCCTACAAGTCTCAGGAAAGGCCTGTGGAAATATGGAAGTGCAACGCTAAGGGAAACAGAGTTGGGCACGAGGCACATTAGGGATAGGGGAGGAACATTCATCATTCATAATACATGTTTATTTAGACAGAAAGAGAATAAGCTTTAAATCAACATAGCCACGGGTGCCTGCAGTCCTGACTGTCCAAGCCTCTTGGTGTGAGTGTGGAAAATGGATGATACAATTACCGTGTTTCTTCCTGCAGTTGAAATGTGTGAGGCTGACAGATGTCTGCCCTGACAGTGGCAGTTTTTCCCCAAACCAGAGATGTCTCGTGGTGCTGGCACTGTCACTCTGCACAGCCCATACCTGCTGCTGCCCAGGGGACTTGCTGGCAGCCCCGTTCTGCAGGCACCTGCTCAGCAGGTCCCTGACATCAGCAGAGCCGAGCCAAGCCACCACTCTTACACAAAACTCATGGTCTGCCCACACTGATGTGGCTGCAAATTTGGCATTTTGAGGAAAAAAACCCTAGAGTCCCAGCCTACTTGTGGCAGTTTCCTGCTGCTGTTTGCTGGGGGCAGCTCCTCTCAGGGGTGAGGGGGCTTCTCCTGCCTTGTTGTGCTGGGCTCTTTGAAGTGAGTCCAGCGTGTTCACAGACTGGTTGAAAACACCTGCTGGGCTTGAGCTGCAATTTCACCAGGGCAAAGGGCAGTGGGTTTGTCAGAGAAATAAGGGAGAAGTGGAAAGCAGAAGAGAGGGTGAACAGTTTTTGTGCACAAACATTTACAACTTGACGCAACTGCTGTTTTGTCCTTTTATGAGATGTGGTGAAGGGGGGGATTCTCCTGCCCGTGTGACGGGAGCTGTGGTCACAGATGACAACAGATAGTGCTGCTGAGCCGCTCCCTCACTGGCAAGGACTTGTGTTCAACTGCTGACACTGAGTTTCTGCCCCCAAAAGCTGCTGCTTCGGCTGAGTTCACAGTTCAGTGATGGGAAAGCCTCTGAGGAAAAGGAGGGTTTCCAGTAATTCATTCGTATCTTTTGTGCCTAGAGATTTTCTGGACTAACAGTGTCTCCATGTTGCTCACTTTCAGACCTGAAAATAGTTCATGTATTACCAGGTTAGAAATTTGTAAGAAGTCAGTAACTTTTTCCACAGTTTTTAGCCACATAAAATTTTTACTCTAGACATTCAGTGCTGAAATAACTTCTGCTGTGAATGCCTGTACCATGTGGCATTCGATAAGTTACTGAAGATTAATGATTTGGTTCTGTTTAAACTGGCAAAACTCTCCTAAATTCAATATGATCAAATGTTGGATGGAAATAGCTAATGACAGCACACAACTGCACTAGGAATGCTGTCTGACAGAAATAGATGGGGCTTTTCTCAAAATCAGTTTTGTTTGATCAGCTTCTGTTAAATTATCCCCAGTGCTGGATTCTCCCAAGTGCCATGAATTACTTAAAATTGGTTTGTGTGAAGTGTATAAACTGCAGGATGTTCAGAAGTAACCCATGAGTGTGAGATGTTAAGGCTCAGCTGTTTGGGAAAGAGGGAAGAGCTCACTGATGAAAGCATGCTGCTTCTGCAAAGGGTAGGTCCACTCATTGAGTTGTGGCTTTTCAATTTAAAAACCTGTCATCTTTCCCTTTTTTTTGATGTGGCCCTCACATTGCCCAGACAAGTAGATGAAATGTGCCTGGTATTTTATTTCAGATAAAGCAAAAGCTGTGTGAAGTAACACAGCTGTCACAACAGCTGTGTGGGGAAAGCCTGGTGTAAAAGCGACATTTTCCATGTCTTGTACATTCATGAACATCAAGTAACAGGCCACTGGAAGTGAATTGCCAAGTGTTGCATTTCAGTGAGCTCCTGATGGAGCAGAGGGTTTCTCTGTGCCTGCCCTGCTGGTGCACAGCCCCACATTCCTCACGATTCCCATGGAAAGGGGAGCCGCGGCAGCGCCAGGCCCGGCAAACAAAGCGGCGTTGGCCTCGGAAAACCCAGACCTCAAACTTCTCCTTTGCAGCCTGCATTTCCTATTCTGGAGAGGCTCAAGTGGCAGCACAAACGAGGAGCTCAGGGCTGTGCAGTCACCCCCCAGCTCGCTGCTTTTAGCCCGTAGCATCTCGGACGTGGAACGCCCTGCTGGACCTCTCTGCGGGTGGCTTTTTCCCTGCACTGTTCTTGGGGTGGGCTCTCTGCCCAGAACCGTTTTACTCATCTCCATGACTGTCACTGCCCCCTTTCTCTGATTTTTAGGATCCCACAATGTCTTCACTGTGCTGCTCATCTTCCCTGGCCGTGGCCCTGGTGTTGTGCCCAAATTCATCACCAGGCCTGGCTCTGTGTGTTTTTTCTGCTCGCAGCAGTCTGCCTCAAAACCCCTTTTTTCCCCCCTTCCTGTGTTTCTGTCACTCCTCTGCTCTCGGCGGTGCCTCTTAGAGCACTTCATTAGTGGCACCGGTTATTGCCCGTTTCAAGACTTGCAAAGATTTGTTCACACTCTTCCTGCCGTCAGGAGCTTTTCAGCAAATACAGTAGAGGAATTGACACCACGATTCTTTGGACTTCCTGTGTCATCTCACCCCAGAAAAGAGGCAGCAACAGCCTGGGCAGGCTTGAGAATTGAAACTCCCTGGTCTCTGGAGAGCCTGTCTGACCCACCCAGGCTGCTGCTTCAGGAGAGGTTTGCAGCCCTTGATGGATTTTAGGTTCCTTGACCAGGCTCAGAGCTGTTCCCTTATTTGACACAGGTTGAGTGAGTCACAGATGAGACATGCCTGTTAAATGCAAGTTCTTTAGGGCAAGGATTATCATCATTGTAAAAACAAAACCCAGACTGTCGCTGCTATTTGACAAACAGCTGTAAAACTCAGCACCGGAGATCTCATGCAACAAACTGGGAGAAAAAAGTCACGAGAAGAATGGAGCTGTGAAAGCTCAGAAGTTTACAGGAGGGAGCTTCAGAGTGTGTGAAGCAACGTAGAGTGTGGTCACTCCTCTTGAGGAGGACCAAAGGCTTGCACTGAACTCGCTCGGAAGTGAGTCTGCATTTCTAGTGAGTGTTGGTATTTTGACCTCTGGCACACTGCTGGGTGTTTTTCTCAGGAGAAGTTTAAATACTTAAGTCTTCTTCCTTCTCTTCTTTACTTTCACCAGTAGCTCTTTCAGTTCATCTTGCGTGGATCACAGGGACGTGGAAGTTTTGCTTTCTCCTGCACTGCCATGTGGTGCCCTGTGTGGTCTTGACAACTCAGCCTGAGAATGAGTTTCGGTTTTTAAGACAAGCTCTCATTTGTGATTTAAACCATCCCAACGTAGGTATTGCTGATCTCAGTTTCCATTTTGAGTCTACTGTTTCCTCTAAATGCACCTGAATTAGGAAACCATTGCTGTGTTGCTTGGTTTTGTTTCAGTCTTGTTTTGTAGCTGCTGCTGAATATTGTTCTAATTTGTGTTTAATATCGTCACAGCTTCAATGCAAGCTCTTTGTAACTGCTAGAAATCAAGGTAGTGCTGAGATATGTCCCATTAATTTCCTCATGGATAAAGCCCTTCTGGCACACACTGCTTTTAGGTGACACTGCTTCGTGTCCTACAGTGCAGTAGAAACAGCTGGATCTAACAGAGCAGCTTATTCTACCTCTAATTGCTGGTGCAGATGCCCAGATGTTTTGTCTCTTCTTCCTTCTGATGGAGGTTGTGGGAGAAATTAGGTAAGAAGCAGCCAGGTGTGTCTGTGTAGAGTGAGCAGTGCTTTCCTCCAAACTGCAGCAAATACTCTTAAATGTCCTGGAATCAGGTAACAGTTTTTATAATACACATGGAAAAGAAAGTATCACAAAGGCAGCAATCACATCAGGAAACGTGAGCATTGAGGAAGAGCAGGTCCAACCTTTTGGGCCTTAGTGAGGGAGAAAGTAGGGCAGTAGTGGCTGGGGATAGCAGGGGGCTTCTGGGAGAGGGGGGGCTTGAGTTAACATTTGTGTGGTCTTTCATCTGGAGTAATTGAAGATAATTGCTACTCTGAAATTCAGTGAAGTCAGAAAAGCCCTTAAAGTGCACATTATATCTGCCAAGTGCATTGGCAGTGCCAGAACGCACCGTTTCTGCAATGGGCTCTCCCATGGGCAAAACTGAACGTTATGGTTTTCTGTAAGGCAGCCAGAAGTCAAAGAAAGATTAAAGTCCTGCTGTGATTGATCAGATCTGAAAGACTGGGCAGAGGTGCAGCTGGTAATGGCTAAGGTGCAGTTCCTTTGCTTTTATCCTCTGAGAAAACCTTCCTTCCTTAGCCAGAAGGAGCCTAATCCTGCGGTGGCTGATGCGTGGCACGCAGAGTGCAGTGACTGCTGCAGCAGAGCTGTGCACTCCTGGCAGGATGGGGCTGTGAGGGGGTGCTGGGCAGGTGCTCTGGAGCCCCCCAGCTCTCTGCAGACACTGAGGGCTCTGGGCTCACTCTGTGAACTCTCACCTCAGGCTCCAGACTTGTCTGTGGTGGGAGCGTCCGGCAGCACTTCTGAAATCAAATGCTCTAGTACATTTGTAGTGTCCTGGCTCCAAAGCTTGTGCTTTTTGTTGAAGTCAGAGCACAGGAACTTGGCAAACCCTGACAGCACAGATATCTTGTCTCCCTGTGTGTGCAGCCCATTGCAGCTCTTCATTCAAGAAACCTATGGTACAAATCACATGTGAGGGAGGGAGGATGCGAGCGTGCCCAGGGTTTTATGGTGGATGTTTATAAATCATCTTTCCTCCAGCATTAAATTTTAACTTGAAACACTTCAGAGATGTCTTTGTGGCTTCAGATTAAGTTGTAAGCGGGTGGCTATACATTCTGGGATTGGATGGAGATTGAGCTTCCTGAAGGTAATGAGGAATGGCATTTTGTCAGAGGACAGACAGGTAAGACTAGAGAAGAGCATTATCTGGGCAGGGGAGGTGATGTGTGGGGCTCAGTGTGAGGCTGAAAGATATGACTGATGTGACAGGGAGTCACTGTGAGGACAGTGGGGGAGGCAGTGTGGTATGACCACTGTGGTCTAATTTTAGTGTTTGCTGAGGAGGAGGGCAGGGAGGTCAAAGGAGAGAGTAAAGGCTGCAGACTGAGTTTGTGAAACCAAAGTGTGGGTTAGGAGAGTTTGGAATAAGGAGACACATCTCCCAGGGCCTGACCCGGCTCTTTCACTTCAGAAAATAATTGAGTATTTGAGAACCAGATATTTCCAAGAGGGAAAACCTGACATCACTAAGTGCCTTCTGAACTCAGAGTGGTAAAGGTTTCTTCTGCGTTGCAGAAGTCAAGGACAAGTGTTGTAACAAAACTTGATTCTGGACCCCACTCACTTTCTACAGACCATCCTTCTCAAGGAGGAAGGCTGTGTGATTTGTGCTTACACACAGGTACCTTTCTGGGCTGCAGAGACTGTTTGGGACTGACCTAGTTTGTGTGAGCACATGGTTAATCTGTCCTTAGTGAGCTGGATGACTTGACCTAATGCCTAAGCTGAGGGTTGCTGAAATGAGGACTGTGATGGTGTCGTGCAGACTCTTAGGAAGCTTCAGTCCTGAATCCAGCCAACAGAAGTATTGCTCTTCCCCCATTATTGCTGTCTTGAAGTGCAGTGGTTTGGTTATAAATTAGGATCTGTGCAGCCTATTGAGTTGAGAGAGCCATCAGGATTAGTTTTTATCTTGAGGACAAGTCGGGGAAGGCTAATCCTTCATTGCATGACAGGACAAAGAACTCTAGTAAAATAGCTCATCATCCCAGGTTCTTAATTAAGGCACTCAGAAGATAGTTGAGGATTTGAGTTTGTTTTGTTGAGCAGCAGTGGGGATAGGCAGAGGGAGGTAAGTCTGAGATGAGAAGCTTTCTATTGTAGTTTTTTCTTTTGAACTGATGGCAAAGCCATCCCACAGGGTACATCCTTACTTTACAGCTTGCTGGAGTTGTGAGATTTGGAGGAAACAACACTGTGCTGTGATCAGAACTGGACTATGTCTTGTAGAAGAATCCCACCTGACTGGAGACCTTGGAAGGACATTGTTAAATTCCAAATCTAATCAATATCAAACCAAATAATACCTTTGTAGTCAGTTACCTGCTATAGGTCAATTATATCTGACCAAACTGAGTTGGCAAGTTTCTTTTTTCATTTCATTTAGTGCTTAGAGGGGGTTAGCTGTGTTAACATGGAGAGAATATTTGCCTTTCTCCCCTCAATCTATTATACCTGAGTCCTATGAGCAGCTTAAAGCACCAGCAGCGTGGAGATGTCAGAGCCTGTAAGCACGGGAGAGAAAAGCCAGACTTGTTTGGTGGTGGGAAATAGAAATGAAGTGCTGATGTGAGGAAGGGGCTTAATATAAACTTAGCTGAGGTCACCAGTGGGATGGTAGGAACACACAGCTCCAGTGGTTTCAGTGCAAGCTCTATTACACTTGGAGAATGGTGTTTTGAGAAATACTGGCATTTTTTCTGTAAAAACAATTGAATTATTACAGAGAAGAAACAGAAGATGGATTTAATAAATGAATGGATATGGTGGGTTTTGATATATCTTAAAAAACCAAGTAAATTCAGTGTAAAACTATTTGCTTTTGAACTTTCAATGAATGGACACAGATAATTATCCATAGTTGGTTTAGACTGGTTATAGCCACAGTGGTGTGTAGCACTAACCTGTTTTGAAGGGTTTTCTTAATGCTTTGGGAGAAAACAGCTCCTTTCAGGCTCACTCTCCTGAGAGAGCCCTGAGCAGCTGCCCTGTGAGTGTTTCCCTGGGCTCACAGTGTCCCAGGGCCCTGGCTGGGGATGCATTTCTGATCTCCACAACCACATTTTCCCAGTTCACACTGCTGGCAGTCACTGGTCTGCTGCTGGTGCTGGGAGAGCTATTGAGAAGAGCCCTTAACACCAGGTGACTCCTCACTCACCCCAGCCCAGGAACTGCCAGTTCACCTTTTGCTTCTCCTGAAGTCACTGTCCTTGATGGACTTTGTGGTCCCTTTGCTAACAAGGCAAAAGATGACATTTGGAGTGCTGCTGTGTTCCTTTTTTTAGAGCTTGCACCTGCAGTTACAAATGAGACCTGCATATCTTGAGTGTTCTGTGCATTGTACCCATTGTGCCTGATGTGTCAGGAAGGAGCTTGGCTTTTTAGGCTGTGGGGGGGAACCAGTGGTTCATGGAGGGGTGGGAAGGGGGGAGATGACAACCAGCAGGTAGCAGGTTAGCCCAGTTGCTCTGGGCTGTGTGTGATGGCCCTGTGGATGAGGTGAGTCCCTAATCTGACTGCACAGAGGATTAATTACCCTGCATTTGTCTAACCTCATTTCCTGCAGACACCTCCCAGCTGAAGAGCTGCTGTTTTGTATTCTAAAACCATCTGATTTGAAGCAGAGAACTTGATTCTACTTTGCTCGACTGTTACACCATCTTAATTGATCTTTAAAGTGCTTAAAACATTTTCACACTAATTTCCTGTGTTAAAAGCTTATCTGGACTCCTGGTGGTGTGAACTTTCATACTTATCAGCTGGAGACCTCTTAAAATCTTGCCAGAAATCCGAGTTGCCCAAAGAGTGGGGATTATCTTCCTATGTGCCCAGACCAAAATGACCTTTATGTGTCATAAAGGAGTTAGGAACTTAATTGGAAGAGTTTGGGAAACTTAACTGGTTTTCTTTTCTTAAATCCTGAAGTTGCAGCTGGAAGTGTTTTTGGGGGTCCTTGCAAAACTGCGAGTTGAGTTGTGGTTATCTCTGGTTAGTTCCTCATGTAAAAGTACATTTCTGCTGGTGTCCTCAGTGAAAGCAAGTTGGTGGCAGTGGTTTTTTCAGTTGTGTCTCGGGGAAGTTAGAGGTTCTGCTACAATAATGAAGCAAAAGTAAAAGTTGTGACAGATTTTTCTCAGGGGGGATTCTCAAGCATAAATTGAACTTCTGTTACTTGCAGCCTGTATGGTAATGGTGACTTCAGGAACAGAATCAAAGCCTGCCTATCATTTATATTGCTATTAAGGACCTGAGCTATTAAGGGCCATCTTTTTAAAACACTCTTTGAATAGGAACTGTCCAATTACCCATTTATCCTTCAGCCACACTGCAGTGTTGTGCCCTGATGTGAAGTATTGCTGATACGAGGAGTGCCACTACCACGAGCTCCCTTTTCCAGGTGAGCAGCCCTGCAGTTTCTCTGCTTCATGGAAAGCTTTGCAGCCTTTGTGGTGCCATTATACCCGTGCTGCTGACAGGGACTTGGTCCCAGGGCTGCAATTTCAGTGGTCAGCTGGTGTGCTTGGTGATCTGGTGTCCTGGGATAGGGCAAACTGCTTCCTTAGTGTCCTGGTTTGTAGCTGAGAGCACATGCCAGTGCAGGAGGGGAGAGGATGGGAGCCCTAAACGTTTGTGCAGAGCTGTGAGATGAGGCTGCTGGAGCCAGTGCTTTGCAGCAATTAGCTTTAGGTTTAGGAAAAGGCAAAGACATGCTCTTGTGTAATGCAGAGAGCACAGGTAGGGTCATGCCCACTGGATCTAAAGTCCCATCCAAGTCGCTGGGTTTAATCCTTCCTCCTGAATGGCTTTAGGGAGCTCCAGCTGAGTGCAGTATTTTTGTTCTTGGAAGCAGTCTTCAGAGGCATCCGGTACTCTTTGTGGATTAAGCACAGGTTCTTAGACAGAGGCCAGGATTAGCCATGAAATAAATGGGAACCCATCGTTTGGACTCAGCCAGCAGTTCATTAGAAAGCAGAAAAGGGTGGGAAAAAGCTGCTTGTAGCTCCAGAAGTGCCACTGTCACCTTCTTCCAGCTGCAAAGAAAAGCACGCTACCAGAAGAATAAAGAAGGATGTTGCCAGAGATCTCCTGTGCCTCGGGGCTGCCCCAGCCTTTCCCAGCAGGCAGCCAGCACTGGGGTGCTGTGTCCTTGCCCACTGTCCTCGTGGCCCTGCTCAGACCGTGTGCCTCCTAAAAGGCAGGCACAAGTTTGCTCAGGAAAACTTGTTGCCTGCTCTTGTCCATGGTTGCCACTTCAGATCGGTGCAGCTGCTTGGAAAAGTGCTCTGAGAGCAGCAGCAGAGTATTAATGAAGGTTCCTCTGCTCATGGGCCTTCAATGGGTGTAATTACTTGGCAGTAACTTCTTTAAACCTTATTTGAATTAAAGCTACATGTTTTGGCTGGTTGTGTCACCACTGTATTAGTGAGGAATGCAGGAGAGAGTGCTAGTTTGCATTAACTGAGCTGCCTTAATCCTTTATAACTGTACTTTGTATTATGTGTTACTGTCTTACAGAGAGAGAAAACACTTGCCCAGGGGACAGCAGAGTTCATTCCTCAGCATCTCTGCATGAGGGCAGTGTTCTCTGTCCTCAATAAGGACTAAGAAAGTTCTTAGTAGGTGGGAGTTGAGAATTAATATTAAATGTAATTCTGCCTGGATATTCAGTGGGGAACTGTCCGTGTCTTAGGTCTGAGTATTTTACAAAGCTTTTTTCCTACAGTCCCCCTTAAATGTATGAGTGCAGAGTGGGTTAAATGACTGACCCAATTTATTTAATGGTTTCCTATAGTCTCCAGAACAGATGCTTCACTAAAAACAGTCCTGTCCAGCATGAGTGACTCCAGAACATTCACCTCCTGCATTCATTGTCCAGGTCAGCAAAAATAATCCTGCTCTTTGCTGTCCTGACAAAGGAGAAATTTGCTTAACCTTATCATAGATGATTTCTCAAGAAACCTTACCTTACCTTGTTTGTTTAACCTCATCACAGCTAATAAACTGCCATACTTGTTTTTATATCCTTCCATTGAAGACACTTCCTAGCAGCTTTGGCCAAGGGGAACTTTATTTAAAACAAAAAAAACTCAAACAACCAGCAACTGTGAGGCAATAGTGGATTTAA
This sequence comes from Xenops minutus, assembly GCA_035221455.1. Taxonomy (NCBI): domain Eukaryota; kingdom Metazoa; phylum Chordata; class Aves; order Passeriformes; family Furnariidae; genus Xenops; species Xenops minutus. The sequence goes on from JAWWEE010000016.1 coordinate 3,041,812, forward strand.
TCACCATAAAGCAGCAAGACTTTTACTTCCCTGGGAAAGTGTGCTAACTGTGGCTTTTCCAGGTTTTGGGCAGAGCAATTTTCCTTTGACTTTTTCAAATAACCTTTCCCCCCCCACCTTCTTTGACTCCCTGGAGTTGAAATGTGTACCTGAGTCACTGCAAGAGGCTTTTGCAGTTGCATTTTGTCTTTCTGGAAGCTGCCTGTGATGCTGTGGAATAATGGGTTTGGCTGGATCCTGAAGTTTGCCAATGGTGGTACTGCTGCTGTGTGTGCTTGTGCTGAGGAGAAACTGTCCACGTGGGTTCTTATCTTTTCTAGGCCAAAAATAACACCGTGGCTCCTGCAGCCTTAAAGAATTAGCCTAATTTCAGAGCTGGAAACCGGGGTGAAAATGAAAAGTGTATTTCAAAATATATATAAAACAGCAGCTGGGTGCCCAAGCATTGGGATGAAAAGCCTTTGTCTGGAGCTCTGGATGGTGGATGAGCTATTTTGTGGTGATCTTTTCCACGGAGAGGTCTCTGCAGAATTGCAGGTTGGCTCAAATTGAAATCAAGGCGTGCAGGGAAGACAGAAGGGGAGGGCAGAGTCATCTTCCTTGGGGTGGCTGCAGGGTGGCTCCTGCAGGTCCTGCCGTGGCCCTGCAGAGCCAGCAGGTCGTTTCTGCAGCCACGTCTGCCTTGTGCCATCTGCCCTCGCCGTGCCTGCTGCAGGGGAAGTGTGAAATGTGTAACCCCGTTTATTCTGCGAGGTGCTCAGGGCCGGCTCCTGTACAGAAATGCCTTGTTTCTGGTGAGCCAGCACAAAGGCTCTTTTATAGCTGCTTGGCTATACATCTGTCGAGGTGCCTCAGACTGTTAGCACTGGTTGCTGTTTGAGGTATGCAGCTCTGAGGCTGTGATGTACAGGGAGATGTTGTTTATATGTTGCCTCCCTTTCCTTTTGAGGATAGGGAGCTGTGCTGGGTCCTGCCCTGAACAAAGCTGGTGTTAGTTATGGCATGGAGCAGTAGCCTGGAGATTTTCTCTTTAAAACCAGGCTGGAACCCTTCTGTTCCACACTTCCAATTAAACATCTGAATTTGGCGATGTGACTGCAGGACAATAGAACTTTCTCTGGGGAAAAGTGTGTTAAATTTCTGCTCCAGGGACAGACCTGGGATGAAAGACATTGCATGCACCATCACAGAGGGACCCCTGTCCTTCACAGGGCACTTAACTGGAAAAAACCCCCAACTTCCTAAAGTTTTTGAAATTTATTGCAATTAATTTTTCCCCCTCCTCCCCTGACATTTTTTTTCTCCTGCACGTGTCCTCATGCTTGTTTCACAAAGATGTGCTGAAACCAGTCCAGCCCAGAAATGCACACTCATCTTTTGAAATGGGGGAGAGGGAGTGAGAGGAGGCTCTGTAAGCTGACAAAGTCCTGGTGAGTTCTGAGTCTCTGAGTTTGTCTCCTGTGACCTTCAGACATCTTAAGGTTTGCCATTTCCTGGCTGCTGTGTTTGGTTTTCTAAGTTGGATTTTTTTTAACCCCACAAAGCCATCTGATGGCTCTTCGGTTCCATTCCCAAATAGCTTTCTCATGCTGTCACTGCTGGCTTCCTGACTCAAAGTAGAGCTTGGGTGGAAAAATAACTTTTCTACAAATTACCATGAGCTGGGTCTCACAGGACAGAGGAGGAGCACGGGAGGGATGTGCTGTTTCATGCTAAGCTCTTTTGCTTTGATGTTGATCTTCTCTTCTGCTCCATTCGTGTGGATAAATAGTGAAATCTGGGAGCTGAGTGTGGCAAAAGGTGACTCGGGGTGGGTCTGTGGCATGTTCCACCACTGAGTCCCCCCCTCTGGAGAGCAGCAGCTCTGCCTTGGCCAGCCCCTGGTGTCAGTGCCCAGCTCTGCCTTGGAACATGTGCCTGTGTTTGCTCCCTTCTCTGGGGAGCATTTCTTGCTGAAGATCTGTTTTGGCTCTGAAGATGCATTTGGGCTTTTCGTGGCCTCTTTCACAAAAGGGTGAGAAGTTACTTTCCAACTTAATTTTAGACTGGCTGTCATTCTCGAGCACACTCGAAGTGTGGTTTTGACCCTGCTCTCAGGGAAACTTGGGGGAACCTCATTTCCCAGTGCATGGAGGGAACTGTTACCTCGGGTCTAGGATTTGGTGCTTTGGCATCAAAGAGCTTTGCAAACCTTTCCCATGCTCCTTCCACCCTCTGGAACAACAAGTCTCCCCACATGGCACGGGGTTATCCCCAGGGCACAGGAGGAGGTAGGGTCAGGGCAAGGTGTAGAGTGTGAGAGGTCCTGACTGTGTGTCCTGCAGCCAAACCACACCTTCCCTCCCCTCTTTCACCAGTCACTTCAATTAAAATTCCACCGTCAGGGCTGAAGTGAGGTGAGGCAGGAGCAGACTTGTTTTCAGGAGGGAGAGGGAGAACCGAATTTTCTGCTGGAATGGGCCTTTTCTCAGAGTGGGCCCAGGAAATGTCCCTTCCCCACCAGTTCAGGTGCAGGAAGAGGCAGAAATGGCAGAAATAATCAGCATGGTGTGCTTCAGCTCCCCGAGGGCATCGAAGATGGAACAAACTGAGCTGGAAGCAGAGAGCCCTGCAGACCAACCTGCATCAGCCTTTCTGAACCATGGCCCAGAGCAATCTCTGAAGATTATTTCTTAATAAAACTGGGGCAGCCCAGCTTGCAGGGGTGCACATGAGACTCCTCACTGGGATTGGGGGGTGGGAAGCAAAGTGGAGCAATGGGGAAGAACCTCTTGAAGGTGAAAGTGGCAAAAGCGAGACAGCCAGAGTGAAACCCAGGGGGGGTCTCATTAATGTGGTGGAGTCCAAGTAATTTCAAATATTCTAAACAGAAGTCCCGTGAGCAGAGATACGAGGGAACCAGATTCCTTTGGCATTTGCAATATCAGGCTGGCTAAAGTAAGTGCTCTTGTGCAACGCTGTGCCGAGCAGTGACGGAGCAGATGTTGCTCCTTTTGTAACTGCTGCTCAGAGTGAACCAGTTTCCTGCCACGAGGGAGACTTTGGCTGCCTGTGTGACCTGGGGGGCTCACCTTTGCACAGGGCTAAGAGTGACAAAACGTGAGGTGGGGAGTGCTGAGAGTGGAGGAGAAGCAGTCACTTGCACGTGCTGGAGAAACTGTCTCCTTAAGGATGTGCTCAACCTTAGCTGCAGTTTCTCCAATGAGAGTGGGGTTGCTGGACGTGCAGAGAAGGGCTCAGATCTGCCTTCAGCAAGGAAAATTCATCTAAAATAAATGCAAGTAAACAGCAAAATGTTACAAGGTGCAAGCTAAGGAACAACCTGCTGTTTTCCCTGGCGCTTGCTATGACACAGCTCTAATCCTCAAAGCCGGAAATCATATCTGATGGGCTACAATAATCTTATTTTCCCTAGACACAGAACTCCCCTGTGCCTGTCTCCCCTAGGCAAGGTGGAATACCTGCCAAGAAGGCAACACGCTCTGAGCCTCAGCTACTTCCACATGCCAGCAAAACCATCCTACAGGGAAGTGACAAGTGTGATGCTGATGGGACGTGTTCTGGCGTGGCATCCGAGTTAAATCCGAGTGGGAGAACTCGTGCACCTGACTGATGGTCCACACAGAAAAAACACTGAGCAGCCTGCATTGTGGCTGGTGTAATTTCATGCCTAGTTACCATGCAAAACAGTCAACTCCTTACCCAAAAACGAGGTCTGCAAGTGACTCCTTAGAGTATGTTCTCTTACTGTCCCAGCAGAGAGCATGTGGTGAAGAACAGTGGCTTGGATTTTGTTTTCTTTGGTAGCCAATATAACGTCACTGGTTGTCTTTGTGTCTGCTTCTCTTTGTGTGGTGGGACAAAAAAGCCGTGTCCAGTTTGGGCTTGGTGCCAGTTTTATCAATATGATGATTATATTCAGAAGAAAGGAGCTGCAGCAGCTCTTGTGGGGCCTCGATGGTAAATAATAGTAAAATATGGCTGGCTGTTAATATTCTGGTTAGACTCCCCTGCTTGCCACACACTGGAAAGCACCCCTTTTCATGTAGCTGCGTGCTCGTGCACTCTGTGGTTAGCTAAAGTAAATGTTCACATCCTTGTGTGTGCTGGAATGTGGCAGAATCACTGTAAAGTATTCCAGACCCCGTTCCTGAGCATTGTCACTTGGATGATGCTATTGCAGGGTTGGATGTTTTTTAAATTCGTTTTTAAATCTTCAGCTGTTCTGTAGATTTGCCGCAGTCCTTTCTGCATGAGGCTTTAGGGATAAAGCCATAGCTATAACTTTGAAACTTGGAAATATCTGTACAGGCTCAGTGCTGCACCTCACACCAGACAATAATGAGCACTGAAAGCTAAACTGAGCCCATTGATATGGTGATGATCAGTACTTTTTTCTTTCTGATTAATATTCAACCTGTGTCTTCTATAATGTTCCAAACAAACCGTGGGATTGTCCATTCTTCTTAGATCCAGTTGCCTGGTGGATTTGAGCCCGTGCTGCCAGAGAAGCTGCTGGCACTGTGTCCTGTTAGGGCAGCATCCACGTTGGCCTGTGGTGCTGTGGTGCTGTGTGTGATCTGATTTGGGTTGTTTCTCATTCCCTCAGAGTGGTCCTGGGCTGAAGGTGAGGGAGTGCACTGTGGGGGGAGTTCCTCCTGTGACTGATCCACTGCCACCTGGGGTCTGTAATCCTGCAAGGGTTGCTGTGTCCCTGCTGGGAGCTGGAGTTGGGCAGGAAGTGCAGGGCACTGTGTGCTCCAGCCTTTGCCCTGGAACACTCACATGCCAGGAGATTTGAGAGAGGAGCAGTGAATGGCAGGACACCACAGAGTACCCTGGGCAGCATGAAGGGAGCAAGAACAGATGCAGATATCTTGAGTGATGTTTTAAGTGGAAGCAGATTCAGTTTAGACAAACAGCTTAAACAGAACTTGTCTGTGCTTTAGCAGAGCTTCCTGGCTGTTCTCTTTGTCAAGCTGACTGCTTTGGGCCCCCTTTAGCTCTCATCTGCCCTGTTCTCGTCGTATCCAATGTGGAGTGGCCACATTGGTTCTCCCATGGGATCAAGAGCTCCTGTAGGATCTCTGCTGGGTGTGAGCCTGGACTCACAGCCACCAAAGGAGGGCCAGCAGGCTCTCAGAGGGGGGGGATAAGCCATCCTGTGGCTCTTGGCCATCAGGAGAGGTTTGAACGAGGCGTGTAGCCTTGGGAAGGTCAGCATCTTCATTCCCATGCCAGCTCTTGGCAGGTGGGATAGACTTTGAGGGTGGGAACTCAAATGTACAGGTTAAGCAGGCTGGGATGGCAGATCTCCCTGGTGGAAAGTACAGCAAATGTCCCACCAGCCTCCCAGAAGGGCAGGAGGAAGGATCCATGTCAGGTGGCCAAACACACCTCCCTCCTGCCCCCCAGAACTTCAGTTTAGGGTCAAGGCTGAGCAGTCTGCTTTCCAAATCAGGGTAGCCTGGGAAGCTCATTGCTATATAATGTCAGTGGAAGGAGGAAATCCTGAAGATCTGAAGGGGAGCTAAAATACAAGGGTGTACAGAGAGTGCTGGGCCACACTCATCTCTGGATTGTGCTCTTCAAACCAGGGCTGCTGCTGGGTAAATCCCTGCTTGCCCAAACCACATCAGATTTAACAGGATAATAATTTGGACAGATGACAGATCACTCTGTTTATTTCTCTCTCTCTTCTGTTTGTGGGGAAATGCTGGAACAAAGGAGGATTTGCACATGTGAGATATATCTATATGTGTTTATATATATCTATATTATGCACCCCTGGTCCCTGAAGGGAGAAGGTCAGTTTTGCAGTCAGTGGTGGAGAGATGCTCTCCCAACAGTTCTACATCTTCTCCCCATCAGCTTTCAGGAGCTGGAGCTGTTGGGAGGAGCAGGGAAATGAGAAGGGCAGGGAGTGAAATAACATGTGAGTCTCATCCAGGCTTGATTTCTCGCTCTGCAATACAGATGACCTTGCTGGCTTGATTGCTTTAGGTTTGCTGCAAATCTCATCCACTCAGCAAACTGCTGGAGGGAACTGCTGGCAACATCTCAAGGTAACAGTAATAAAAACCTGAGTGATTATAATATTATTTCATTTATAACTGAATGAAATACATAGGGGATGTCTGCAATAGAGTGGTTATTTGACAGGGCAGGCAGGCAGCTCTGCTTTGGGGGGGAAGAGGAAGGCTGGGGAGTGGCTCACTCTCCATAGGCACAGCTCAGGATGTGAGCTTTTTTCTTCTAGAAAAAAAGATTTCTAGGAAATGCAAGATGAAGTGGTCTTTGTTTGGACTGGCCACACAATCCCCTCACGAGCAAACACTTTATCATGCCAGTTAGGCTGTGATGAGTGATGCATTACAGTAGCAGGCTTGTTCCTCAGTGGAACTGCTGCTGCCTTTATGGCCAGAGAAAAAAAGGCAGTGAACTTGCTTGAAGCAGTTTAGTGCTGAAATTGCTGTTCAAACCCTTTCAGGGGAAATCCTTGTGGCAGAAGGCTTTCACGTTTATTAATCAGCCTAATTTCTCTGCCTTGTGAAAGACCAATAATTTCAAAAGTAAAGAGTCAGGTCCACGTAAAGTTCTGTTTAATGAGATAATGTTGTAACAAAAGAGAACATCGTAGTTGATCCATGTGGGTTCCCTCCCATATTCTGTGGTTCTCTTATACAGAAATGTCTTAGAAATGCCTTTTGTAGTTACAAAATGCAGTGGAGATATTTTTTTTGTTGTTGCATTCCCCCTCCTCCCCAACAAAACCTCCCTGAACACGTCTGGACAATGAATGTTCTTTTGTAGGGATGAACACACAATCTCAGAGGTTAAATTTGCCCTGTAAGGTGTTTGCACTCAAATAAAGCTCTTTTATGTGTGACATTTCCTGCATTATAACAACTGCCTTTAAAAAATGAGTGTTTAAGGAAGACTTGACTTCACATAAGCAAGGCTGTACTTAGCTCAAGCTTCCTTTTTAAAATGTCAGTGTCACTCAGCAAAGCCCTTAACACCTTCCTCAGATTGCTGCCCTGCCTTCCCTGGCCTGGTGTGTGGGGTGTCCCTCAGTGGTGCAGCCAGGCAGTTCTGGCTGCTGTGGGGCTGGGCACTGCCTGTCCTGCTGTGATAGAGCTGCATCCTTCTGCACTCCCAACGTGTGCATCCCACACCTGGCCTACCACAGAGGCCTCCAGTCAGTAACTCAGTCTCTCAGGCCAGGAGAAACTCAGCACAAGGCTTCTCTTCCCAGGAGAAGCTTATCCACACCATATTTTGTAAAAAATTCCTTTTATCCATGCAAGACTGTGACCCTCAGGACTTTACCTGCAGACCATGGAGCAGAACCTTTGCTTTACTTGGGAAGCTGTGTGTCCATTTCCTGGGCTTGAGTCATTCCTCTCCATGCATTTAATTGCCTTTTTTATATTTTTTTCCCCATTTTTTTCTTTTACTGATAGGTTTTGGCCAGTGCTTTTAAAATTATGCAAGTTCCCATCTTGACTAGAAGAGGCAGACCACTGAATCTGTCTTGCTTTTAATGCTATTCAGGATGTGTCTTATTCGAATCCCTCTTTTTTTTCCTTTCCTTCTTCAGTCAAGTCTACAAAGAATACTCTGTTTTATGTGCTTTATGTGTATGATTTCTTCTTAAAGGACGACTCATTTCCTCTACTTTAGAGGTATTTTCTTAAATCTGTCACTTCCTGTCTCTTTCTTGGCTGTCTGATTTGCCAGTTTTTACATTTTTTTGTGACTGTTCTGCTCATTAACTTCTCAAATCCTTTGGGAATTGTGTTTTGCCCAGGCGAGTGAAACTTCTTTTTTATTCTCTGGCAAGAAATATTTGCCGATTAATTTAATTGCTAAATTGGCTCCTAAGCAGAAGCAGGCTTGGAAAACTGAGGGAGAATTAATCATGCCCGCTTAACAGAAGGGACTTGAAAATGTGGAGGCTGCACTAAAGACGTCAGTGAAAACCAGCTAACAAGCTTGTAGTATTTTGTCATATTTCTTTTTGATTTCTGGCTGGCTTTCACTGCTTTTTGCCTGCTTGTAGAGCAGACCATCCCTTCCCAGGGAGAGAGGAGTCTTCTCAGCTCAGAGAAAGCTGGCTGGCCTTAAGGGTGAAGCCACCTGCAAATTCACATTCCAGCACAAAATACCCCTGGTGTGAACCCCCACAGAGGGAGATGTGCAGGTCCCTGTGCTGCCTGTCAGCAAATAAAAACGTGGTCCACAACCCCTGGTGAGGTTTGGAGAGTCAAGGCACTCCATGAGCTGGAGGGAGAGCTCAGATCCAGGGGCTCATGGGCTGGACCAAGGCCTTGCCCTTCACCTGTCCTGCAGCAAAAGGAAGGGGGCTCCTGGTGCAAAAAGAACCTCACACTGGCAAACATTTCCCCTGAGCTTCCCATGGACACGTCTCAATTGATTTGGGTTGGGCTGTCTTTGATGGGTGCACAGCAGGAAATTAATTCTGCTCTAAAGAAGTGCCCAGTTCAAAACAGCAAGTGCTGTATCAGATAACATTTAAGGTGATGTTGTAAAAAAAATTTCATACTGAAAGTGAAACACAGATGAGTGACAGGAGTTCCTTCTAATTGAGACCTGGCACAAGGTTGAATTTTCCTCTGATGTAAATGCGTGTAACTTGATCAGATACCAAGGTTATGCTGATGCACTTCAGCTAAAGATTAGAGAACTTGTATGTGACTACCTGCAAGTACTGTTACATAATCCTTAGGTCTGAAGGTTGTTTTTGTACAGATTTTTATTAAAACAAATTGAATCCCGTTTGAAAAAGCTTCTGCCTGCGAGAGTGCCTGTCTTGAGTGAGCTCAACTTCATGGGACTCCAAAGGCATTATTACAACTTCTGTAATTACCCAAAATAGCTGTTCTGTGCATAAGATTGGCATGACATTAAAGCTCAGTGTCTTGGGCTCTTGCAGGACTAGACTGCAGTAATGACTCTTCCATTATTGAGCTGGGAATCTCCCTTTGAAATGCATAAAGTCCTTTATAAATACTGGGGGTGGGGTGTCAAGCTGTAAAATGTCTGATTTTTATTAACCATGTAAGATCTGCTGTTGGTAGAAAATGTCCATAAGGCCTTGCACATTCCATGACTTGGGGAAAAAAATGGGAATTAAGGAGAAAATGTTGTGTTTGGAGAGGTAGGAGAAGCAATTTCGTTATGGGGTGTTATCTGTTTTGCCTGCTGTCTCCATTGGCAGAGGGAGGGATCAACACTGTTGTGGCAATACTGGGGTATTAGGTTTGATATTTGCAGGTTAAATGAAGTGGAGGAAAGAAATGAGAAATTACGGATGTGAAAAATGCTCTTACGTAGGTAAAACCACTGAGGTTATTCCATACCTTAGGAAGTGACTTCTCTTATAAAATGCACATATAATACTACTTTCTCCAAGGTGCCTGTAACACGAAGAAATACTTTCCTGCAACCCCTGGAGAAAGACAGTGAGTTTTTCTGCATCATTTGCCATGTGTTAATTCAGACATGCAAATAGTGACCAAAGAACCTGATTTCCATAGTGCAGGAAGTGGTTTCTGAAGACCAAGCAACCCAGAATAGTATCAGTATTATATTGAACCTGGACCTATGCTTTGAAAACCCTTTTTTTTGCTGATTAAACTGGCTCCAGTTGAAAATCTTCCAGTTCTACTCAATTTTTATTACCTTTGCATTTGTTTTTCGGTAAATGTTAATAGTCTGAGAACTGCAGTCTATTGATCTTATTAAAATTATTTATATAGCAGCTTAGCAGAGCAAATATAAATCTAATTAGTTTTGAGCTTTTTTGCTTTTAAAGTGTATCAGATGTTACAAGGCAGGTGTAAATGAAACACAGTTGTGGTTCAGGCAGTATTTTGTCCAGCTGAATGATTTGGTACTCGAAGTACCAAGAAATGAATAGTTATCTTGTACCCATAAATTGAGATGTAAAATGCCTGAGATGTGAATGTGCATTCACGGGGTGCAGAGGTGTCTGAGATGCCCTCCTGCTGAAGGGCTGCTGAAGCCTTGGGTGCCTGGTAAGGGCTTTGACCTGGGAAAAGTAACAGGAAAATAGGCAGTGAACCTGAGATCTCCTACATGGATCGGGGCAGGGTGTTTCTGAGGTACAAAAGGTTCATGGGACTTGAGATGATGTCTGTATTTACTCTTCCTCTCCTTGAATCTCAAGGGAGACCCCAAGACTTCCTTCTTGCTCATCCCAAAAGTGTTCTGTTCTAGACCTTTCTGTGCAACTCCACCACTTTTCCCATAAATTTTTCATTAATCTCTTGGAAGATCTGGGTTTTGCCTTGAAGTTATAACCAAGTGGTGCCTTGCCTTAGGATCAGAGAAGAATATCTTACTTTCAGTGTTAACTGGTCCCCTCACATTCAGATTAATGCTTTACAAATCTTTGTAACATTTTAGCAGCTCGTACCTTGGCTCCTTTCAACCCAATGTCATGACTCTCTCCTGTACACAATGTGACATTTATTTGGGTAGTTTGTTGCTGTGTTGGGTTTTTCCCTAACCCTTCTAGTTTTGCAGCCAGGTTTCTGCCAGGAACATCTTCAGAAGGTGCAGCATTGGAGCACATCAGTGATTTTTAGCTCCCCAGCCCTGAATGTGGGGGTACCATTCACATATCCCAAAGCAACAGCCTTTTTGCTGAATTGGTGATTAAATTGCTTTCCAGCTTGCACTGTAAGGTGTTTCTCCTGCTGTGGGAAAGTCTGTCAGGGTATTAAACACAATGGTCCAAATGAGGTCTCCAGCTTAGGCAGCTCTTTGACTGCTAGAGAAGGAGAACAGTATGAGGGGAAAGAGCATCCTGTATCTGTCCTGCTGCTTGGACACTTCCCAGAGGGACCCACAACTGCCCCCTGTCAGACCAGACATGAGCCAGGTGGGCCTTTATTCCAGCTCAGCGTGCCTGCTCTGTGTTTATATCCTTAAGTCCCTTCTGGTGCCACCTCTGTCTTACTGAGTTGTCCAAATTTTTCTCCAGCTGGCTCCTGAACTCTGGCTTCGTGTCATCTGCTTTCACTGCCCCAACGGGCTGAAATGAGATGAAATGCATTACCTGTTCTTCTGATCCCTTTTTTCCACCTCTCAGAGCTTCTTTCTTTCATGAGAAGTGTGAGTGAAGGCTTTTCCCGGCGTGGTGTCACCTTTTGGTTTCTTCCTCCCTAATTAAGTGCTGGGCCCTTCTCCAGAGCTTTCCCTCCCCTGGATGGATCTGTGTCACTGCTGCTGCTTGAACTGTTTGTGGGATTGGTTTCTTAGAAGGCATTACTCTGGAAGAACTGCACTGCTAATCTGCATGCTGGGGTCATCTTCTCCCATGTACTCATTTCTCCACAAACTTTAATTTGTGGGACTTTTCAGTCTTTCCCTGCAACCAGATGTCTTGTGGACCATTTTCTTTTTGTCGTGGTGGATTTGCACTGCTTCACTGCTGTGCTCTATGCTGAGAAGTAACATTTAGTACCCATTTCCCTCCCCTTCTTGCCATCCAGAGAATCTTGTGAGCTCATTTAACAGCCTTCTACTCTCTACCTGTTAATATTTTTCTTTGGATTCCTACCATCCTCTGGAGCATTGCCTCTTACTAATTGAGAGCTAATGCTAAGTAGGGCAAACATTGTAAAGAGCAGCTTTTCCATGAAGAGCCTCTTTAATTGCTGGCAGGAGAGGGTAATATCTGTAGTGTTTCCTTTCCCTTTGCTAATGCAAGTTCAAGTATTGCCCTTCCTGCTGGTACGTGAAAGCACTTTAATAAAGGTTAGTGCTTTTTATTTGTTGGTTGTGATTAATGAAGCTTCATGGGACAGGATTATTTTTGGTATCAGGAAGAGAAATGGGCATCTGACTGTGTGTATTCCCGTAATATCAATCTTAAGCTTATGCAAGTGCTTGTGAGATGTTGGCCATTGAGTCTTGTGTTTGCTTAGAGAGGAAGGATTACGTGGGGACAATAGATCAAAGGGCCCTTCGTGTATGAGAAATCCTCAGAAGTGCCAGGTCAGTGGTTTCAGTTCTTACCTGCTCCCTGGACTTTGGCAAGTTTCACAAGCTGAGTTCAGCATCAGTGCCCAAACCTGGTACTGAGTTTAGTACCAGGTGCTGAGAATGTGCTGTCCTCTGGTTTTCACCAACAGGTCTTGTGCTTTCCCCTCCGTTTCCTGGCAGTGGGAACGTCCTTGACCAGAGCGTAACGCTAAAGCTTGTTGTCAGCTGAACTTTGAATTTATAGATGGGACTGGGTTGCTTTTAATGAGAATGCCTCGTCTTGTTTCTCTCCTTCTCCCTCTCTTTAAATCTGCCTTGTCCTTTACAGCTCTCCAAAGGGCACTGCAGCAGAAAGGTAACACATGAACAATGCACTGTGAAGCCAAGAGCTTTTTATATTTGACTGAATATCCTTTCTCAAAGAAATTTGGCCTGGGGCTAGATGTGTGCAGGTGGGAAAGGTGGAAAGACCCATCTGCTTTTCCCACTGATGTCTGATGGTTTAAGAGCAGTGCCTCAGTTGTTCCTTCTTCTGGTGGTCAGTAGTAGTGATGAACCTGGGGTTTCTGCCTCTTAGAGGTTTTATCAGGTTTCTGTTTCTTCTTCCCCCTGAAGAAAAACTTTCCATGTTTTGAATAGAGTCACAGGGCAGGTTAATTTGTGCCTAACATGTAGTGCTGGATTTTGACCCGTGTGTTTTAGTGGGAAAACCCCAGCTGGCCTCAGCACAGAGACTTGGGCTGCTCCTGAACCTGAGTGGCCTTTCCCCTTACCCCAAGGCAGGGATGGACCTGACCTGCTGAACCAATCCAAGCTGGAATGGTGACTCATTAAGATCTGGATATCCCTTAAGCATTGGCATGGCCAGGACAGAAGGGCACTTTCACCCTGGTGCTTTCATCCAGGCTCCCTGAACTTTCCATTTGTTCAGACAGTGATTTTGTGGGCATGAGTCTGTATCAGTATTTAGTTTTAAAACAACAGCTTTAATTGACAGAGACAAGGGCTTTTGATTCAAGCACTCCTGTAGTAGTTAATTAACTTTCCAAGAACTTTGGAGGCACTTGGATGCCACTTATTTCAGAAGGTGAGGAGGATGTCTTTGTGGAGCCCTTTTTACCTCTGATGTTCCAACCATTTTATCTTGCCTTTGAAGCTGAAGGTGTTTTGGAGGAACTTGGGCTGGTGTTCATTCCAACCATGCACTGCTCATTCTGTTTGTCTTGTGGGGTTTCTTTCTGTTCCTTGTGTAGAACAAGGGAGGATTTGGAAGTCCATCATAGCTGCTAAATTGAGGTCATGGAAATGAATATTGAAATTGAAGGCTTGTTTAGGTGAAAAACAGTATTGAAAAGTCTCTCAAAAACTTGTTAATAATGATTTTTGTAATTGGAACGTGGTATGTTTATAGTATTAACCTGATAATGTCCTTTTTCCTTTGCCTGCAACCTTTAAAATAAACAGTATTACATTAATTATGGAAAGTTAAATAGCAAAAAACCCCACCCAACTTTTACCAATATTTGCAATCCCATACACTTTTCAAAACGCTGGAGTTTTAAGGACAGAATGAAGTTCCTCCTTGTTCTTAATCCTTTTTTCTACTCAGGATTACGGCTCCCACAACAGAATCAGACACGAAAAAAGGATTTTTGCAGCAGGGCTTTGCCTTTGCTGTATCCTAAGCACAAAGATAAGCATGTTTATGCTTGAACATGACGACACTGTGGAAAATAATTGTTGATCTGATTAAGTCTATTGAGAGGGAACTTGCCTTCCTGTGCTTTATGGGTGTTCATCTGCCCGGGGCGGCGAAGGCTGAGCCACGAAAGCTGCTGCTTCATTTCCATTCTGCAGCCACTCAGAGGATCCAACAAGTTTGGACAGCAGACAAAAGGCAGGCCTGCAAGAGTCCCTCCTGCATGGCAGACTTTGACAAGTCTGTGTGCTTAAAGAGGCTGCAACTAAGAAAGGCTGAGCAGAAGAGACTTCTCAATATCTTTAGGAAGAACCATATGTGGGGGTTTTTAAAATGTTGTTTGATTCTTTTGCTGGCTTTGTTATTGTTGTCTTAGTTGATTATTTTTAATGAAAAAAAATAGATTTTTATTTCATCTCTTTTTCTTTCAATCCAGGCGTTCAGGAAACCTGAAATTGAAATTGGCTTGTATTGATGGCTAGATAGAGCTGAGAAGCAGACAACTGGAATTTCTCTCTCAGAAAGCAAGTATTCAGTTAAATCAGTAAATCCCCCTATGACAGTTTAATCCTAAACTGGAGCACAAGTCTCATGCAATGAAACAAATGTCCACAATATTAGGGAGGACTCTCAGAAGCCTCATTTAACTGCTGGAAATAAAGACATGCTAACATGCTGCTCATTCCATAAATATTTCCCAGTTGTAAGCCATAATGGGAAAACACATTACCTTTCAGCACAGTTGTGATTAAAAACGGCAGGATTGCTAAACCATCAGCATACAGAACCCTCTTAGAGTGTGAACCCACGTGAGGGGTTGTCTTTGCTCTCTCCTCAGGTTTTGCCACAGCTAAAATGCAAAGCTTGGGGCAATAAAGCATCATATTGTGCCTCAGTAGGGTCAGGCTTAGGGAAGTCACTTGTTCCTTACCTGAATTCCATATTTTGAACAGCAGTGTCTTGGGCAGGGTCTGTGCTTAACACATTTAGTCTGCAAGACCATCACAGTGAAGGATAAAGTCTGATGGAAGGATCTGTATTTCATTGCTTAGATTTCATCTGTTTTTTGTCAGTGTGTATAGCCCCATTTCCTCTGTGGCCTTCCCAGGTGTGTGTGTTTGTACCTCACCTTTTGCCTTGTGCTCTCTGCTCTGCCTGTACTTGTCTGTTGTGTGTCACTTTACTTTTGACTTGTTGAGTTTGGAGGTCAGAGAGAGGTTGGGTTTTTTTGCTGAGTACGCTCTTGTTATTGTTGTTTGTGTTTTCTTGGCTGCTTTTTTTCTTTTCATATTATTACCAAGCCTCTTGCCTTCTCCTCTGGGGTAAGAGAGAGCCTTTGGCCATCCCAAGACTATAAATTACAAGCAGAATTGCCTTTAACTTGCAGATTTTGAGCAAATCTTTCCTGGAGTAGCACTGGAGGTGGTGATTAGAGCCGAGGTTGGTTGTCTGGTGAGTGTGAAGTTCTCACAGCTGTCTGGCAGAGCTGTCTCCTTGCTGCAAAGCCTTGTTGTACAGTTGGCTGGGGATCCGTGGCAATAAAGTATCTCCTGACAAGTTATTTTTCTTTTTTTTTCTTTCAATTTTTATTTCACCCTTTTCTGACTCTAGCACGTGATTTCAGGCCCTGCCTACCTGACAATAAAACAGGGCTTTTCTTTCTGACAGTGGGCATTTCTGGCTGCCCCCCAGATCTCCTGCTCTCCCATGGGCAAGGACACCATGTCTGGTTGGAGACAGCTCTGCCCAATCTGTAATACCACTTAAACAGTCTGTCATCTGGCTTATTAGATGCATGGGAAAGCAGTTTCTTTTACCTGTCCAGTTTCCATTTCCATCTTCCATTCTATGGAATGGACATTTCCCATAAGTCACACAGGAATTTTATGACAAAACCTTACTTAGAACCTGTTTGGAACAATGAGCCTTGTCTTTTAGTTTTCCTCTTCGTAAGGGATTGTTCAGAAAATGCTGAAGACGCTCATTTAAATTCATCCCAGAAGTTTTGCATGCTGAAGAGATTTCAGTTTATTCCAGACACTTATCAGGAGGAAACTTTGGAAGCAGAGCTGTGCGTAATTGGATATGTGCTCAGAGATCCCTGCAGGGTGTGTGTTTCAAAGTCTGTTGTCTCTGCTGTTAATAACAGCCCAAAAGACCTCAGGCATCTATTTAAGGCTTTTTTACTAAGGGCTACAGTGAAAAATATATATAATTTAATACAGTATTAAAATGGTAGTCACGTGGAAAATTGACCTTATTTAAGGTACCAGATTAGCCTGCAAGTCCTCATATTTGGCCTCGGTTTTGGTTCATGTATTTTAAGGGAGGGATGGAGGCAGCTGATGTTTAAAATACCTCCGTTTCTTTTATTCCTGCTTGTCTTCCAAGCATATTTAACAGTGGTGAGTCTTGCCTAACAGATTGCCTTTGCCTGGCACCCATTCCCAGTGCCGCTGGCTCTCCCCCTCCAGCTCCTTCTGCTGGGGGGCACGTGGGTGCCCTGCTGAGGAGGGCCCTGAGGTGGTTCTGGCTGTGCTGCAGCTTTGGCCCTGTCCCCCAGCCTTCCAGGGGCTGGGCTGGAGCGCTGTGGTCCTGCTGGCCCCGGGTGCCCCACGGGCTGGGTGCCCGGCTGGCCACGTAACGCTGGGCAGCCTCTGTGCTGCTTGGCAGGGACATCAAACCCTTCTGAGAACTGCATGGGTGTGAGATGAGACACAAGGATGGGCACAGCTCTGGGTTTCCTTCCCTGCCTCTCAGCTGTAGCTCGCTGGGGTTGCTGCTCCTTCATCTAAGCCAATTGTCAGGGCGCTGATGTTTCCTTGCTGCTTGAGCTGTCCAGCCGTGCCTCACTGTTGGAGAGGATCCCTTGGCAGGACCATAATTTGCTTTTTTTGGGTAGGATGACCAAAATCTTGGAGTAATAGGCCAGGAGGGTGTATCTGTATTCCTGCCAGTCAAGCATGTCTTTGGTGGTGGTGGCTGTAATGTGAAACTTCCCCAGAATATATCAAATCATAGAAGAGGCAGATTGGAGGAAACCTTTTGGAAGCCTTCCTATACCTAAAGGGGGCTTGTAAGAAGGCTGGAGAGGGGCTTTTGACAAGGGCATGGAGAGATAGGACAAGGGGGAATGGCTTTAAGCTGAAGGAAGGCAGGGTTTGATTAGATCCTTCCCTGGGAGGGTGGGCAGGCCCTGGCACAGGGTACCCAGAGAAGCTGTGGCTGCCCCTGGATCCCTGGAAGTGTCCGAGGCCAGGTTGGATGGGGTTTGGAGCAGCCTGGGCTGGTGGAAGGTGTCCCTGCCCATGGCAGGGGGTGGAATGAGATGATCTTTAGTCCCTTCCAACCCAAACCATTCTAGGATCCTGTGATTCTGTTAAAAGTTACCTTTGGGGAATATCCTTGTGAGCTGCTCATATCTAGCAACATCCTTAGTCCAGCTCCTAAGAC
The DNA here is from genome assembly GCA_035221455.1 of Xenops minutus. Taxonomy (NCBI): domain Eukaryota; kingdom Metazoa; phylum Chordata; class Aves; order Passeriformes; family Furnariidae; genus Xenops; species Xenops minutus. The sequence continues at coordinate 3,059,003 of JAWWEE010000016.1, forward strand.
AGCCCCTGGCTGTCCTTGTTGGTGATCAGATTACAGCATTTCAAACATCCACAATCAACCATCTCCTTTAAAAGGCTGTATAGTGCATATGGAATGACTCAGAGTGGTTCAGAAGGCCAGGGGCAGCTGAGATGTTCAGAGCCTTGAGCACCCTCGTGGTCCTGCCATGTGTGCCAGGAGGAGGACACGTGGCCAGGGGCTGCTCCTGCAGGCTGCAGTGCCCAGGTGCAGCAAGGACATTCCAGAGCTCGTGTTTCTCCCAGCACAGCTCTGAAATGGCTTTCTGTGCATTCCCTCTTTGATCCTTGTGGGGATAAGGACGTTCCAGAGCGTCGTGCGTGTGGTGACAAGCTGTGCAAGAGCCGCTTCCCACAGCACAGCCTCGCTGCAAGGCAGCAGAAAAAGGGCTTTTTCTGTGAAGCTTCCAAAGCCTGGAGGGGCACACATCTTGTGTTCCCTGGCCACTGAGCTGAGAGTGCTTGGCAGTCCAGCACGTTCCCAGCTTCAGGCTTGGGACACATCTAGTCTAACATGCTGCTGGTACTGCTGACATTACATTGTGGGATAGGGAAGCAAAGGTTGGCAAGAGAGGACATTGTTCGCTCTCCATACATGGATTTAAGTTTTCTCCTTGTTTAAAGAAGGGATTTGCAAACCTTTTGGTGTGTTCAAAACCACCATCCAAAGGTATATTCATCATTTAACGAATTAATGTTGAAACCTTGACAGTTTAAGTGTACGAATGAAGGGAAGTTTAAAGGAGGAGCCAAGTTTTCTGATTTTTTTTTAGTATTATTTAGTCTGAGCAGAAAGGCATTCAGGCCAAGAGACCATCTTCAGACTGGAAAAGAAGACTTAGATGTTGAAAGCTTGTCAGTCTCTGCCCTCCCAGCCCCTTGGGCTCCTTGTTTGTATCTGTTGGTCTAATAAAAGGTATTACATCTCCTGAAAAATGTTTCCTTGCTAAACATTTAAACACACTGGTTTGGATTTGTCAAAACTGTCTGGACGAATTAGGCTGGTTTCCATAACACTCCTGAACAGCCTTTAAATCATGAAGATGGATTTGGAAATGCTATCCATTTTTTTTTTTAAGTGGGTGGTAAAGTACTATGGACAATACAGAGGCTTTTAATGTTTCAGTTATTGAAAACCGCTCAGTTTGAAGTCTAGGTGGTGTCTGTTTAAGCACCAGTCCTGCAGCAGATGTTTGCTTTGCTTTTCTCCCTTTTGATGCAGCCTGGCTTTTTGGTTTCTGGAGCCTCTGCTGCATCATCATCTCATGTTACTTGCAGCTCAGTTATGTGTTTCTGCAGAAATCTTTGCTTTATTTAGTGCTGTTGTCTGCTGGACTCACCAAACTCCTTATTTTCCACTAGATAGCTGCACGTTCCCGTGTTTAGGAATCACTGAAATGTGTTCTTAGCCAGCAGCTGCTAATGTCACATAGCAGCAGTTCCTGCCCTGCTTTACAAGGTGGTGTGCACTGATGAGCATTTGCTGCCAGCAGACCTGATAATCCCTCTGGAACAAATAAAACAGCTCCCAAAATACCATGGACATGTTGCAAGGGATGGGAATCCAGCGTGCACCTGGCCTGGGGCTGCTGCAGCCTTGGTGTCCGTGGGGAGAAGGGCTGTGCCAAGGTGTGTGCTGGGAGGAGCATCCCCTCCTTCAAGATACAGTGCAGTGCTCAGCTGCTTGGCTATTGGGTTTGGAGTATTAGCTGGGCAAACTGAGTTTTGAGCACTGTTCCTCAATAATTTCTGCAGGGGAACCCAGAATTGCTGCTTTAAGGATCTTGAGACCATTAATACCCTTGTTTCAAATGCTGACCTTTAAAACAAAAAGCACGTGGCCCTGTTCCCAAGGTGCAGGGAAGGGAGAACGTGGGAAGGTTAGAGCAGCCCTGGGTTTGTTCCCTTCCATAACTGCACTGCAGGAGCATTAAAGACACTGCCAGGAGCTGGTTCTTGCTCTTGCTGCACTGCTTTTTTGTGTTAACAAGCAATCTTTGTCAAAGTGACAGTGTACCAGAATCCGTGGTACATGAGACAGCTCAGCTGATCTTTTTTTAAATTACATTTTTTTAACCAGCTGAATCAAGACTTGTATTGGCTGGAATGAAGACTTGTATGAGCTGGGTCTGGCTACCTGGTGTTTGTGAAGATCTGCCTTTGGAGCACGCAGAGCTCTGCTTTTCAGTGGCCTTGGTGACATTGCTGCCTTTTAAAATTATTTTGAGTCTTTGGCAGCTCATTGCCAGACCTCCCTTTTCTCCTTCAGCTGGGTGGTTGCAGGCACACAGAGAATGGTTCCTGTGGGTGTCTGCAGGGCGGTGTGAAAGCAGGGCCTCAGTGGGAGGGTGTAAGAAACACTTGCTGTAACTTCTCCCCAGAGTAAAACTGCACCTGGTACCTGAGCTGAGGCATTTCAAGTCAGGCTGGGTGTTGCTGTCCCACCAAACACCCCATGACTGCAGCTATTTGAAGAAGCTGGAGGCATCTGATTTTTCTCGTGCTGCTTGTACAGGCCTCTTTAAAGTGCTGCTGTTTTCCAGCATTAGGTTTGTCCTCCAAAAGGCATTTGCTAGAATTAGGTTTAGTTATAATTCTTTGCACTTAGTGGATCTCTTAAGTCCCCAAACCCTAAAGGAGCACTCTTTAAATTCTCACAGGCAATTCTGTGGCTCAGCTTCTCTGTCCCATTGACTTCCAATTCCACACAAGCCTGCATGTTAAATATAAAGGGTTTATAAACTTATCCAATGTCTCTGAGGAAAATAACTTAATGGACTGAATTCAGTGGTGCTGAATATTTGTTTGTAGGTAGAAAATAACAGATCTCCAAAAAAGTTCTCCTTCCTCTTAGGCATTTAGGACAGAGGAGGGAGATTTTTCATGGCAGCTTGAGAGCAGAGTCCTCGGGACTGTGAGGTCTTTCCCCTGAAATCATCTTGTATTTTTTTTAGGAAAACAGAGCCCCTAGTCTCCAGTTTCTGAACCTCTTGACCCAGAGGATTTTGGCCTCTCCCTCTGCCCACTGTGGCCAGTTGTGATGCCATCAGACTGGGAAGGCTCCCCAGGAGAAGGCCAGGACTGTCACGCTCTCTCCACTGCAGAGACACTTTCTCCTTCTGCCAGGGTGGCTTTTTTATTTTTTGAGTCCCTGAACTTCTCAGGGAGAAGTGACTGTAGGAGTTCAGTGGAAATGGCAAATTTAATGGTTTCTAAAACTAGCAAGCATCTCATTTCTTCACATCCTACCCTCTGTGGAGGTTTCCTGCTGGTGCTGTTGATGACATTTATAGCTGTTGCTAACAGGGAAAGGGCAAGAAAAAAAAAAAGACTTGTTATTTTTGCTGTCATAGCAGTACTCAGGACATCAGCTTTAGGAAATTGGAACTGGAGAGTTCTCTTATTAGTCACTACTCTTCCTGTCCTTCCCATGCATGCTCCCCTAAACTTCTTTGCAGTATTCTGCAACACGAGGTTTTGAAGAATTTGGTAATTTGATTTAACCACGTTATCTGATTTACATGCACTTACCTCCATAAGAGCTAAAAATCTTATTTCTTCTCTTGAGTGAGCTGCTTTCACCTCTCAGAGCTACCATACAACTCCAGAATCCAGATTGTTTCAAACATGCCAGGAAAAAGGAAATACTCACCTTCTGTTATGAGTTGGAGGGAATAAGGTCTTCTGCTCCCTGGCCTGTTCATCCAAATGGCTGCTAAAAGGATTTTTCCACTTCTGAGCTGTCTGTGCAGGGACCAGGAGCTCTGTGCTCTTCCCCCACATGGGAGGTATTCCAAATGTTTAAAATGGTTTGAGAATGAATCTAGAAGAAGCCTTGTAGCAGACTGGTAGAGCAGGGAATAAATGTGCAATGTTTAGAAATGCAGCATTTGGTGTACAGTTTCCTTTTGTGAAAAAACAACACAAAAGACTGAGGAAAATTGGCAGGGAAAAGGAGACTGGAGATCAGAGTTCCTGCATGGAGTGGTGTTGAAATCTTCAAGTTCTCTTGAAATAATGGACTTTTAAGGGAGACTTAGTCTAAACTCCCACCTTTCTGGGGGTTGTGCATCTTGCAGGACCCTTAGTTTTATGCATTTGCCACGTGACAGCACTTACAGAGGATTTTTTTTCTATTAAGAGCAGTCATGGAATCATAGACTGGGTTGGGTTGGACAGGACTTCAAAGACCATCTCATTGCACCCCCTGCCATGGGCAGGGACACCTTCCACCAGCCCAGGGTGCTCCAAGCCCCGTCCAACCTGGCCTTGGACATTTCCAGGGATCCAGGGGCAGCCACAGCTTCTCTGGGAATTTCATCCCAGGGCCTCTCCACCCTCATGGCAGAAAATTTCTTCTCATTTCTTCTGAAATGTTCTCATCTCTTGGGAGTAACTAACCTAATTTCCCACAGGGACATCAACTGAGGTCCTTCTTGGTACCCTCAGGCTCTGACTGTTTGTTGGGACCCCTGAGCTGGATCTGAGCGAGCCAGAGGTGCTGGTTTGCTGGCATTGTTTGGTGCCACCTTGGGTCCAGGCTGGAGCACTGTGCCAGTGCCAACAGCAGCAGCCTGGCTCACATCCTGACTCCTGGGCTGGGACTGGTGACCTGCATGGGGGGTGTTCTCTAGTTTATCTTCTCTGATAGCTTCACATGGAGCTGAGCTGGGACTGTGACTGTTCCCCTATCATTCAGGTTTCTGGTGCTGAGCTTGGAAAACTGAGGCTTGGCTTGTAGACATAAATTTAGGGATGGACTCCAGGAAGGGCTGAGGCTCTTGCTCAGCCTCTCTGAGCTCCCCAGCATGTCCTGAGCTGGAAATTGTGGCATTAGTACAAGCCCTGTGGTAAACTCATTTGGAAAATGGATCTGGATGGAAAAATAAGCCAGCTGAAGAATGTTTTGCTGTGTGGGAGCACAAATACTGTTTGCAGCCCAGGGAGGAGGTTGTGTGGGGATGGGAGAGAGGGGCTTGGAGGTGGCAAAAGTCAAGACTGAGTTGTGCTGCATTTACCAAAGCTCAGTAAGTTTGTCCAACGAGACACAAACCTGCTTTGCCATTCCTGGCCCATAGTCATGGCCAGTGCTGTGGGCTGGCCAAGCTGCCTGGGGTTACATCCCTTTTCCCACCTTCTGTGAGGTTTGTTTCAGCTGGATCTGCTCAGCCCCACTTCATCTTGGGCTCATTTTGTGGCTTCCTGCTGTCTAGACTGGCACAAGGGATTTGGTGGCAGGGGACTGGTCTGGGGGCCAGCTGTGCTATTTGGGCATCAAACATCCATGAACTTGGAGATGATGTTGTTCCTTGCAATTCCCTCACCTGGCAGAAGATGGTTTTAGTTGGTTGGGGAGTGTAACTGGTTTATGGTGGGTTGGATGAGCATGGAAACCATGCCAGAGCATCACTTTGAGTCTCCTGAGTGCTGAGGATGGAGGGTGGCCAAGCTGGTCCCAATCTTTGTTGCAGTGGGTGAGATGAGGATAATGGTCTGTGGTACAGATGTGAAGTGAGGAGTAATGACAGGCCTCTGGCTTAACAGCTGCCCTGCTTGTGTTGTGGAGGGGAGGAGTGGGGCTCTGTTGCTGTGGTTCATCCCTCAGCCAAGGCTGCCTTGGGTAGGAGAGGGGAAGGAGACCCTGGGTCAGCTTTCAAGTGAAGGGGGCCAGGACTGGCTGAGAGGTGTCTCCTCAAGGTCCCCCCAGCACAGCCAGAATTGCAGAGCAGCTGAAAATCAGACCCAGTATCTGTCCAAGTCCCCTGAGGCCAAATCCTGTGAGAACTCCTGAAGCTACACTGAACTCTTCTGACTCTGCATCCTTCAGCATCCTTTGTCTTGGCTCCAGGAATCCCATCTCTCCCAGTGCCATCCTGAATTTTAGGTAGAGCAATTGGTGAAATACCAACTCCCAGCAAAGAAGGAATAGCACAGGCTGTCTAGACACGGAGTGCTGGCCACAGAGCTTGCTCAGGAAGCTGCTTGTAACAACTGCAAATTGTCTGCTAATAAAATCCTCCCAGGCCCTTTTGAAGCATCTTTCATCCCATTTTCCTGCCACCCAGACAGGGAATCTGCAATCTCCTGAAAATGAGCCTGGGCCTCTGTTCATGTGTACATAATTAAGTGTCTTTTAAAAGACAGTTCTGCTTGAATTGTATTAACGTTCCCTTCTGCTCAGGCTAGTGCTGTTGAGCTCCAAGTTTTTTGTTGTGGAGAGAAAAGTATCAGGAATTTCTCCTGGGAAATAATGTGGTACCAGCCTTTACCATCGAGAATGGCTCAATGTGTGGAGCATCAGCACCTCTGCCTGAGGGCACGATATACCTCATTATCCCAGGTTTTATGGATGCTTTCTCCTTCCCAGTGCTAAGGTTCTGCAAACAACTTGGAGCTGGTGGATCCTCCTCATTCCCATCACCCTTTTTATTGCAGTGCTGCTGCAATCTGAAGGGAACAGCTTGCACTGCTCAATTATTTAAACCTTGTATTTGCTTGGGCTGGCTCACAGAAGTACATTCCTTTCTGGAATTTAATGAATTGCTGTCAGAGGACAGATCACCAAATGCCTGATCCCTGTTTTGTGGGATGGGGGCTCTCTGTAGCTCATGGAATTTATTCCCTGCTTGCCCTCCTGGAACCCTGTGTGCAGGATGTGATAGCAGTGCTGTGAGAGGGATATTTCCCTGGAATTTTTAGGGAAAGGCTTCTCTCCTACTGTGTTTTGATGTCTCCTGGAGTTGTCACTGTGTATGACTTAGCAGTATTTCACCTCGAGCTGGCAGAGGAGCTCATCTTGAGAGCTCTGCTGTCCTGCCTTAGAGAGGAGTGGGGAAAACTGGGAGCTTGGGAGACTCCTGTGGCATTTAAATCCACTCAGACTGTCCCTTCTGTCATGTCTTGCTGATTCTGCTTTTAGTGGTTTTGGAGGGTTTTTGTCTTTTTCTGTAACTAACTAACTAAACACTCCCTTCAGTCCGTGGCCGTGGATTGACACTCTTGGAATCCTTCTCCCAGGGGAGGGCAAACGCAACCTTTGGGGGAAACACTGAAAGCACTGGGATTGCTTCATCTAGAGAGGACAAGACAGGCACACAATTCATCTTCCCATGCAGAATGGACTGTTGAGAAGATGAAGAAAAGCTCTTTGCCCAGGCTGGGATCTGGGAGACAATTGCAGGGCTTTAGGGGAGATGTGAGGAAGTGCTCTCTGGTTAACGCTGCAGGAAACGATGGCAATGCCTGGAAAGCCTTTCTCCATCCTTGGATCTCAGGGTAGGGAGCACTGGCTGCTTATCAGAGGAGATACACACAAAAAGCACAGGCTTCCAGTGCTTTCCACTCTGCACTTTGGACACTTTGGGCACGGTCTGTACCAGAAATTCTCATTTCAAGACTCTCCTCCACCACTGGCTCGTAACACTTTAATCAGTGTGGTCCTTCCACACTGACACATTTGGAGGGAGCAGTTCTGCACTTTGATTGTGCATTGTGTCTTCCTTCAGGGTTTAAATTGGGAGGTGTTTTTGCTAGGACAAGGGCTAGGCTTTCACAAAGGATAAGGAGTGATAAGAAGTCAGTCCTGGTGGTTTTTTTTTTTGCCTTCCAGGCTGAAGGTCCTTCATGAGTTCACTCCTTTCTCCTGGCAAAGCTGTTTTGGCTGCTCATTATCCCTGTTGCTTTCCTTGCTGTTCCTCATGCAGCTCTCACCTCTTGGTGAGGATGCTGGAAGGATCTGAGGGATCAGGGGCTGCAGAAGTGGGAAGTGGCACAGGGATGTTTTTTGCTTTGCTCTCTTCCTTTCTCTGCCAGTCTCTGTGCCCTGAGCCAACACTCCTGACACCTCCCCACGACCCTCCTGCTGTCCCCCCTCCTCCTCCTCAGTGCTGCTCATTTGGAGCCCCTCGCTCTCCATGGGTTAGAAAGGATTTGTCCCCCACTCTCCCCTCCAAGTGTCCTGCTTTTCACTGCTGACACCAACCTTTTTACTTGTCACTTTGTCACCTGATACTCAGTGTTGTGAGGTCCTTTGCAGCTTTTCTGCCTTGGAGTCCCTCCAGCTGAAGAATTCTGTCGTCTGCAGAGTGTCAGGGTGGTGTTCATGCCCTCCTGCAACCCCCCTGTGAGTGAACCAGAGGAACAGCCATCATTTATTGTTGGATTTTGGGATTTTCACTATGCTTTTAACACTCGAGTGCATTTGGGTGACCACATCCCCCTTGTTAACAAGCCTGGCTCCTTCCAAGAGTCCTGGTGAAGAGGATGTGTGAATGCCACCCGAAGAATCTGTTCTCCTTCACTGTGCTTTAATTTTTGCATGTTTATTAATTATCTCCTCAAAGGATTTCTACTTTGCCCAGTCAAGTAGGAGAGTTTTCCTTAAGAAGCTCCCACTCCCTTGCTCTGGCAGCTTTCCTGCTCCTGGTGTTGGAAGAAGCTCTTAGTTATTCATATATTAACTAATTAGCTCTTCACGTGGCTCTTTTTGGCAGGGATTGTTTTGGCTTGAATTTTCCAGAGTTGGAAGACTTTTTTTTTTTTCTTTTTATTCCTTGAAAAAATCTCCTCTGCTGCTTTTTAACCACGGTGAAGGGCATGTGATGTTTAAATTAACTTCTCATAGTTGGTATATCACTGCCTCAGAGCACACAAGTGTCTTTTAAGCAGTTTCATTGCCACCCACAAGCGTTTAATACTTTGAGCCGTTTCCTTTTTGGGTAGGGAAGGAATGAAACACCAAAATGATGTTATCCCTTGGGATGTAACAGTTTTTATCCCTGCTCCCACAAGGATGCTGGGCTTGGCTGTGTTATCCTGACTGTTGCCCATCACTAACACTCCAAAGGGTTGGAGCAGAAGCTCTTCCCTCTGTGGGTTGTCCTCTGTGAAGAAGATCCTTTGGCAAACCTTGAATCTTGGCTCAGCTCCCTCCTTTGCCTCCGGAGCATCTTGTGGGGAGGGTTTGGATGTGGGGTAACACCCGTCTGTCGCTGGTGGGTTGGGGAGATTGGCCCTGTGGAGGAGGTGACCTCTGGAAATGCCTTCCCTGTGAATCCAGGGCGTGTTGGCTTTGTTTCTCGTGGTGGGTGTGATGAGCTGAGGTGCACAAGAGGCAGCTGGGGTGGCTCTGGGGCCCTGGCAGGAGGTGCTGTGCTCATTGTGAGTTCAGGATGGTGTTTTGGAGGGTCAGGCTGTCTCCTCCTTTCTCCTGGAGCTCAGCTCCCACTGCTCCTGCAGGTCAGCTGCCTCGTGTGTGACATTCCTGGCATCAGGATGGCAAATGGCACTGGCTTGGACCAGCCCCAGTGTGGGCACATCCCTGTGCTGGCACTGCTGGGGCACCTCCAGCCCTGGGGGACCCTCAGCCAAGAGAGACCCCGAGGGGCTGGAGGGTGTGCAGGGAAGGGAAGGGAGCTGGGAAGGGGCTGGAGCAGCAGGAGGGGCTG
>JAWWEE010000016.1:3068565-3116451 GCA_035221455.1 Xenops minutus
CTGGGCACCCTGTGCCAGGGCCTGCCCACCCTCACAGCCAGGAATTCCTTCCCAATATCCCATCCATCCCTGCCCTCCATCAGTTTGAAGCCATCCCCTCCTGCACCACACCCTGCAGCACAAACACCACTAACCTTGTCCTCCAGCCAAGGGGAAAGAGAAGTCTCTGGGTGAGTCCAGGCCCCTCCATGGCTCTCCTGGGGCAGGCACGGGCACAGTGAACTGCAGCACAGCAGGAGCAGCAGGGATCAGGAGCCAGGTCCTGCAAAGTGCCCTCAGGTGTGTGTGGTTTGTGCCCACCAGGTGTGTGTGTTTGTGCCCCTCAGGGGTGTGTGTTTGGGCCCACCAGGTGTGTGTGTTTGTGCCCATCAGGGGTGTGTGGTTTGGGCAGCAGCAGCTGGAGGGAATTACTGTTTCTCTGCAATGAGAAGATCTGCTACAGCTGCCACACGAGAGAAAGGACCTTAAAAATGTTTCAGAATAGCATTCCTAGAAAAATGGCTTTTCCAAAATGAAAAGCAAACTGGTTGTTGGCCCTCATGCCCTCAGCTCTGGAGGCTGCCACGCTCAGGAGATGCTGCTCAGCTCTCAGCACCTCTGCCAACACTGACAGGATGTTTGTCTGGCAGTGCTCCTTGTGAGGACAGGAGGGACATTTGTGCTGTCCCTGTCCCCCCCAGAGTCAGGGAGGTGCTGGGAGGAGGGACCTTGGTGTCAGCAGTTCTGCTCTGCCAGGATCAGCTGGAAAGGGCACAGTCTGAGCCATCTGTGCCACTGCCAGAGGGACGTGGGACCTCACGACTCATCCCACGGTGCAAACACAGGGGAGGCAGAAACACCACCCAGGGTCTCACTGACGAGGCAGGGCAGTGGCAGAGTCTGTCCACACGTGTCATCTGAAAAGACAAATGTGACCTTTTGAGGCAGGAGGAAACACTTGCACACTCTCTTAGCCTCCAGTGTCTCACTGCCCATCTCATCACACCCAACTCCCACCCCTCTCTCCTTGGAGCTCCTGCACTTGGAGGGGGTGGTTGTATTTTAGGGTATCCCCTCTTAGCTACAAATATTTTTAGGCTGAGACCTAAAGATAAATCATACCAAATTACTATTCCCCCAGGAAAAGCAGATTCAAATTGCTATGCAATTTTTTATCTAAATAATGTTTAAATTTTAAAAAGGGGGGAGAAAAAACTAATTACATCTTTGTGTGGAAGATCATAAATCACATAATTACAATGGGAACCTCTGCATCTTTCCAACAGACCAAAAGCAGACTACACAAGTTCTTATCTCATTACTGTTTAATTAAGAATTATGTTTGAGCATCTTCTTTTTAATTATCACAGAGCCCAGATGACTTCTAATCTCCTTTTTCCCCAAAATGAGGGAAGGTGCAGTCCAAAACGGGCACTAATGAATTTACAATTTGCTCTTTGGGGAACTTTAATAAAATTTCCTCCACAGAGAAGATTAACAGTGATAAAGTGAACTTCCAAAGAGAACATTTGGTTCTTTCAATTGGCATCACACGACTGTCAGGAGCTTCTGAAGGGGATGCTGAGGTGTTGCTTTTTGGGGCAGGGATGGGAGTTTCACATGTGGTTCTGTGACCCCAAAACACATCCCTGGAGGGGACAGCAGTGATGGGGGGAATGAGGAGCAGCAGAAATCAGCAGCTGTGTCTGCAAATGCTCCCAGGCCTGGGAAAGGCTTCTTGCCCTTTAGGTGAAAAAAACAATCAGATTGCAGCACTTTATCCTGCCCTGAGCACAGAAATCTCAACCAACACCCAAAGAGAAAATCAGAGGAAAGCTGCACTTTCTGGGGTTTTGCTGCCTCTGGATAAAACCCATTTCCAGAGGCTGCAGGGGTTCTGTGTCCCCTCCAGCAGAGCAGGAGGCAGAGGATTCCTCCAGCTCCTCAGGTCACAGAACCATCATGGAATGGGTTGCGCTGGAGGACCTCAAAGCCCACCCAGTGCCACCCCTGCCATGGGCAGGGACACCTTCCACTGTCCCAGGGTGCTCCAACCTGGCCTTGGACACTCCCAGGGCTGGGGCAGCCACAGCTTCTCTGGGCACCCTGTGCCAGGGCCTGCCCACCCTCCCAGCCAGAAATTCCTTCTTAATATCATATCTAACCCTGCCCTTGTCCTGTGGCTCCGTGCCCTTGTCAAAAGCCCCTTTAGGCTCTGGAAGGGGCTCTCAGGCCTCCCTGGAGCCTTCTCTTCCTCGGGCTGAACAGCCCCAGCTCTCCCAGCCAGAGGTGTCAGGTGGGCTCACACAACACCACTACGAGCAAAACCTCCTCCCTGCTTTCACCAGCCTCTTGGGTGAGAAGAGGGCTAAGTGAACTGGCGAGCTGACTGAAGGCACGTGCCCTGCAGCTCCTCCTGCACAGACACTGGGCTGTGTTTCAGCAGCCTCGCTGCATCCTCTGCCTTCTGTGCCTCCTTGAGGTTTGCCCAGCTTCAGAAGGTGCTGTTCAGGCTTGCTCTGAAGCAATGATCTGAAGGGGATGTGTGATATTTCTCATCTTTTTCAGATGCAGTTTTGCATTTGGTCCGACGCTTTCCTCCTTTTTTAGGTCTTGGTGTGGTGCCAAACTTTGTCTGTGCTCAGAGCAACCCTGCAGAATTTGGAAGGAACTCTTTTCTTCACGTCTCATTGCCTCGTAGTTTATGTGGTTTGCTCAAGAGTGCTCTGTGTTGCTGGCATGTGTTTCCAAAGAGCTGTATAGAAAGGAGTTCAGTTCTGGAGACTTGTAAAACTCTAGATAGGCTTGGCTACTCACTCAAGAAGTTGGGAGAGGAAGAAAGTGGTTCTGGTTTTGAGCTTCCCCTGTTATCCAGACAGCACAATTTCCTTAGGGGTCTCAAGATGTCTTTTTTTGTCCTTTAAGTTACAATCAGTGCCTTGCAGTGGTGAACTGCTACCACTTTCCCCCCATCGTGTTTTCCAGAGTCCTTGCTTTGTTCATGCTTTAAATATTAATATAAGGATTAATTCCTATGGTAACATCATGAAAGTCTGTCTTGGTAATTACCAAAGGTAACACTCCTAGTTTTCTCAGTGTGCTGCTCCTGAACCTCTCCCTAATCCTTTGACTCACACTGAAGGTTGCTAGCAAGACCCTACCAGAATGAAAAGGTGGAGGGAAGTAGTGACCCAGCTTTCAGATTTGGTTCTTGGCAGTTTTCAGCCCCAATCCTTCCAGCACGACAAAGGAAGAATGATCTCTTTTGCTGTGCGGTCGCAGAGGAAGAAAATTCCATGTTTGAGCTTTAAATGGATTTGCTGGCGTGCACTTACAAGATGTTAAGGCTTTGACAGAGGGAGCCCTTATTGAAAGGAAAAGGAGAGATGTGGTAGTTTGTTTGGTTTCCCTTCCCAAATAGGTTTTAGTAAAATTCACTTGATTTCCCCCCTCCCCTTTTAATTTTGTTACGCGTGCTGCTAGAAATCAAATAATGGGTGTGTGCAATTCTGGGAGAGCTGCTTTTGCCTTCCCTGCATTGGTCAGCTGGTCCTCACACTCTGACTGAAGGAGCTGAGCATCCCTCAAGGCGTGGCAGCTTTTGATTTCAGTTCTTTTGTGGCCAGAAACAGAACTATCTCAGGACAGAAATGCTGCTGTGCACCTTTGTCACAGGGCCCAGCACAGTCCCATACCCTGCGTGTGTCCTACTTACTGGTGCAACAGAAGGACCTGAATTTTTAATCATGATAATATAATTTGTCTTGCTTGCAGAGATCAAAAGGTTGTAATCATCTTCTCCAGGAGAGAGAATGCAAATTTGAAGTGAGATAATTCTAAGGTTGTTTGAGGGGTTTTTTTTGATGTGCTGTCTCGAGCTTTGATTTGACTGGTTCACTCTTTGTTACCTTCCCGTTGGCTTTTAAACCTGGAAACAGTAATTGCTGTGCTAACACTGTCATTACGTGGTGTTTTGCTGTGTTATTTCCCCATGTGCTCTTCCTTCAGTGGCTCAAACTGCTTTTAATTACACCCATTACAGCATTACACCGATTGCAAGGTTAGACTGATTTTTGTGATCCATATCTGAGCTGAACTTTGTCTCCCACCAGGAAAAGGTCCTTCCAGGTGTCTGCACTGGTGGCCTTTCCTGACAGCTAAATGCAGTGGGTGAGGCTCTGGGCAGACTTGGGGTTTTGCCACATGTTTGGTGAGTCAGCTGTTTGCCTTTGGATTTTCTGGCTACGTGAGGGCAAATACGGACCAGGGTGAGGGGGCTGATGTGAAAGGAGTCTTGTAGATGTGAAAGGAGTCTTGTAGCTTTACTGAGTTTGTACAGGTAACTGGGGTCTGGCTGGCTGGCAGCAGCACTGCAGACAGGGGCGTGGGGGCCTGCTGGGCAAAGAGTTCCACGTGAGACACCGGTATGTCCTTGCACAAAGATGGGGAGCCTCCTGGGATGTGCTGGGCAGGGGGTTGCCAGGAGGCCTGAGGGAGGTGGGCCTTTCCCTCTGCTTAGCCCTGGTGAGGCACATCTGGAGGGCTGGGTCCAGTGCTGAGCTCCCCAGTACAAGTGAGACACAGACATACTGGAGTCCAGTGACACGCCTGGAGAAAGGTGACTGGAGCACCTGGGGAGAGGTGGAGGCAGCTGGGGCTGCCCAGCCTGGAGAAAGGAGAACTGGGGGATCTCATCAACATGTAGAGGGTGGATCCAGCCTTTCCTCAGTGGTGCTGAGTGTCTGGGTGAGAGGCTGAGGGTCCAAACTGGCAATCAGGAAATCACATTTAAAGGCAAGGTAGAACGTTGTTACTGCAGGTGTGGTCAGACATGGGAGCTGTGTGTCCAGAGGGGCTGTGAAGAGATGTCCCCATCCTTGGAGACAGTCAACACCCCGCTGGACAGAGTCCTGGGCAGCCTGCTTGAACTGCCCTTCTTTGAGCAGAGCGGTGGGACTTGATGGTTTCTGGAGGTCCCTCCTGGCCTGGCTCATTCTGTTACAGTTCCTGAAGCTTCTTAAATGGCCTTTGGACTGGAGTTTGCCATTTGGTAACCGCTGGAAAACTCAACCCTTTTGCAATCCTTGTGCAACTGGCCCTTGCCGTTGGCCATGCAACTGCAGTTGCAATCGCTCCCATGTATCAGAGAAGGAGTCCAAGCTGCTTGGACTCATAAAACATGGGAGACTCGGGGCTGTTGGCTGCAAATTGGGCAACGCATTCACATCGGGGTTGTGTGCGGTAAACCTCTATCTGTGTAATACACAGGGAGGGAACCTTTTCATTGCTACTGGCCCAGTAAATGCTTTCAACACATTTAACAGGCCACATCTTGACACGCGCTTGTTACTGTCTGTATTGTGCTATGCATAATAAACTAGAACAAATAATATGGCTGGGAGCCAGATGTTCCCTGTCATTGGCTTACTAGGGCACAGATTTTCAGAAGAGATTGAAACCTTTGCCTTCCTTGTACGTGTCGTCTTGCTCAGTCATCCATGTTCACGCCAAGTAAAACCGCTCTCGTTCCTGGGGTTTGTGGTCTTGAGATAGAGGCTGAGGCATTAAAAGGTACAGGTTTGTCACTCCTTTAGCTCCATAACACACACAGTTTTCCCCAATCAGGCTGGGCATTTGCATCTTCCACACTGACACACGTCGTGTGAGCCCATTAAAACTGGCAGTCAGCACATGGACATTGAACATTTGCGGGGGAGAGACCCAAAGCCTGTCCTCATTAGTTTTACATATTGCCTCGAATGCATTCATGTGCAACTAGAGCAGTATCCAGGAGTTTGTCCTGCCATGCAGGCAAAATTACAGCCTGCAGTAAATAGGGCTGATTGTGGGAACTGCCTTTGCTCTAAAGAGACATCAGGATAACAAGCAGCTTGATGGGTGACTTTTCTTTTTGGCCTCCTGCAGTGCTTTGAAAGCCTGGGTGGTCACTTGCACTGTCAGCATCTTCCTTTTCTTGTAAAAAGAACTTTAAGCAGCTGCAGGTCCACGAAGCCATAAACAAGAACAAAGCCTTTGCAGTGAGACGTGGTGGTTAGTGCCTGGCCCTGGTGCATGGGAGCCCTCGGAGGTGACACCCTGAGGGCACTGGGGTGAGCTTGAGCTGCAAACACATCCCTTGGGGGCACGTCCAGCACATGCTCATGGGGCAGCACGCTCACTGCCTGGGGAGGTGCACCTGCCCCGGGGCCCGTGGGGCAGGGCTGACACCGGGGTTTGCCTGCAGTGCTTGAGCCTTCCCAGCAGTGTGTCCTCCCTGGAAGGCAGGATGGGTGCCAGGATGGCAGGACTACAGACCTGCAGCTCCCAGCACGGCCAGGCTCGGAGCTCAGCCTGCTTTGAAGAGTGTAGGAGAAGCTGCAGGGAAGAACAGACAGGCATTGTGGAGGATGGAGAGATGTGTGCTCCCCACCTCCACCCCTTCTTTAATCTGTCCTCTCCAGCTGTGTGTTCCCCTGCTTTCCTGGCAGGACTGATCCTTGCATACCTCTGGACTCTGCTCCTCTCCTCAACAGAGCTTTGTGGGACGTCAGCTGAAAGGGTTGAGCTGGGATGTGTGGGATGAAGCTGAGCAATGAACCTGCTTTAGCAGGGAGGTTGGACCAGGTGCCCCACTGTGGTCCCATCCAACCTGACAGATTCTGTGATCCTGGCAGTGTGTACTGTAACTTTGGCTCTGCTTTCTCTCCATGCAGCTTGACTTAACACATGAATTACTACTTACTTAAAAGGAAAACCCAAAAACCCCCAACCCTCCCCTGTTTTAGTTCTGAGGGGTTGCCCCTTCTTAGCAGGTGAAGTCACCCATGAGAACAAAGGTCCTGGCAGTGCTGCTGAGTGTGAAACCCCCCAGCAACTGTACAAAAGAAGGTGTGAGAAGGAACAGCAGCTCTTTACATCCCCCTTAAGGTGAACAACTGTTCTGAAGGAAGTCCAGTGCTTCTCTCTTTCATTTCTTTTCCTAAATTAATGCAGAAAATAAGGAAGACTAGGGCTTTGCTTGCCAAATCTGATTTCAGTGGTTTTACAGCATGCCATGTTTTGTCCTCTCTTGATTAAATGCCTATTTATAGGGGGAAAAAACCATTATGGATTAAACTGCCCTGCTTTTTCTCTGATTGCATAAAGGTCAATTTGTATGTAGTCTAAAATTAAAATTGTTCCAAATTGAATTGTTTGTAACCGTTAGGCTTTAAATATATTTAATACCCTTACAGTTAGCTTTGAGCAAGAAACAACACTGGTTCAGTGCAAGGCACTTGCTGATATTGTCATGTTACTTTTGCATTTCTAGTGGCTGCCTCCCAATAAACTTAACATTGCCTTCCCCTTCAAGGCAGGGAAGTGCTGTGTTACCTGGAGTTTTAGGCATGTCTGTGTGCATATTTACCACTTTTTAAATAAGGAAAGCGGGTGACAGAGGAGAAGTGCTTCAGTCTGGTGTCCTAGGATATCACTGGGGATTTAATGTGTGTGTGGATCCTTCAGGCCAAGGAAGGGTAGAGGAAGGATCATAAAAAAGAATATATTTGGAAGCAAACTTAGTTATCTACCCTGGAAGTCTGGCTGGCAGGATGAGGGCAGTTCATACCACCTCGGTTTAATTCTGGTGGGATACACCCAAAATATTATCCCCTTGTCTCAAAAAGGTCATGGAGAAATTGCAGAGGGTTTAGCAGAAGGCCACCAAGATGGCCCAAGACCCATTAGTCTTGGTGTCCTCCAAGGAGGAGGAGAGGGAGCTGGACTTGTTTCCTCTGGTGCTGAAGCTACAGATCCATCTGACAGCCACCCATGACTATTTGAAGGGCAGATGTGAAGGTGACAGAACCAAACTCTTTGGGAATGCCTGATGGTACAAGGAGCAATGGCCACACAGGGAAGCTCATGAGGTTCAAAGCTGTGCCATAGCCCCACTCCCAGCAGGGGTTTGGGCTGGAGCCCTTCTGAGGGCCTTCCTGAGCAGAGCTTCATGAATCTCGTGAGGAGCTCCCTCAGACTTCAGGGGAAGATGTGCAACAGCTGTCTACCACTGTGGTCTTGAAGCAAACAAAACCTGATCTGGCGAGCCTGAATGTGGCTTTGTTCTGATGTCTTCTGAGTGACTAATGCCGTGAGGAGGTGGGAGGGACGGGGAACATCTGGGTTGTCACTGCATGGCCAAATCGCCTACAAGTTTGGCCACTTGCACCTACTTAATGTGACTCTGGTTGGGTTGGGTTCAGTGTTGCATTTTGTTAAAATCTGAGTTGTGGTGAGCCTTCTGGGGGTAGGTAGGATGGATTTTTTAAATCATGATCTGAAGGAATGTCAAGTAGGAGCTGGTGGGAGAGGGATGGAAGCAGGGCACGTTCTCTGGGCTTGCCTGCACTGGGGACAGCTTGAGGATGATGTTGTCTGGGCTGAATTTGTAGGCAGGAGGTGGCGAGGAAGCGAAACAGATCTTGTTGTCACTTGCAACATAGATACTGGGTTGCAGTGTTGGCAAAAATTCCTGGCTTGTGAGTGATATTTAGTTTGACCCTCTGACTGCCGCTAGGCAAAGACTCGTGTGTGTGTCGGGTGAACACCTGGCAGGTTTTTAGGTGAGCTCCTGTCACATTTCTCAGCATGCCAGCAGTGCATGTGGTCGAGAAGGTGTCTGCTAAGGATGTGGTTTTGCCCTGTCAGAATATTGCTTGGGGCAAAATGGTTTCATTTAGGGTTTATCAGCTGATGTCAGGATATCTGGGGTCTGGCTGCTTTCCTGGATCAGCTGCACCCCATCAGGACACACCGACAGCTCCCTCTCCCCCTCTGTCTCATGGGGAAACTTTTCCCTCACAGGATATGACAAATTTTCATTGACTTCAGTGTGATTTGGTCATACTCTGTGGGAAGCAGTGGGCCCAGAGCAGAGACACTGCTTCTCTTGACATTTTCCAGCAAAGATATGTAAATGTGTGTTGTAGCATTTCCACTGCTTGCTGTGGCCCCGGCCATGTCAGCTTGGACTCTTGGCTGTGTCTTGGGTTTTCAGTATGAAACTGATAAACCGACCTTCGGGCTGAGTATTTCTGGGGAGGGAAGAGGATGCAGAGTTACTGTACATCTTGCATTAATTAAAGGTGAAGCTGTGCTTGGAAATACTCTATTAAAGGCACTAAGGAGAATATGACTGTAGGAAGGCAGAGCTTGGAGACTCACCATGCCGAGCAGTGGTGGTGAATGTCTACACACTGCCCAGTCTGGTGCTAATGGCTTAATTTAAGGCTCTGCAAATGCTTGTAAGACCTTCCTGAGTGTGAAATGACACAGTGGAGCAATGTTGGCAGTGCTGTTCTGCTCTGGCTTATTTTTGACTGGCTGGCTTAAACCATTCTATCCACTGTCGTGGCTTTTCATGATTCATTTTTAGAAAGTGCAAGCACGGAAAGCTGTCTGTCTGGCTTACTTTTACAGCTTATGGCCAAGATTTTCAGTAGCTTAGATATGACCACGGTCTTGCTTCCTTCTGTCTGAAGGATGGCCGCCAGCTTTGAGAAGGAGCGTGCATCATCCCGCTGACGCACAGCGAGGGAAATCCGGGAGCTGTCTGCTGGAACAGCTGCTGCCTTGGTTTTTTTGAAGGAAACCAGCAAAAAAAACCCCACAGCCCAGGACAAAATTGAGCAACAGCGTGCGATACTTGAGCCACCAGTGCATAGACTGATTGTCTCCACTGCTGCTGGAATCAGACATTTGATAAGCAAGTTAGAGCAGCACTTGGGAATTTTGAATAAGGTTGAGATGTCCTACTTTGTGAGGAGTCTCAGGGTTGTGCCTGTGGGCGAATTATTCAGAATAATGATTATTCAGAACCTGAAACTTCCAAATCAGGGAGGAAGGAAAGGAGACGTACTCAGGAGTTGAATTTTTTATTATTTTTCAGTGGAAAAATTCAAGTCAGCATGCTTTTAATTGCACATGATGCATTTTAATGTGTTCCCTTCAGCTCATGTTGCTGGAGAGAGTTACGTGCATACAGAGAGTCGTCCATCTCTCACCACTTTGTCCAGAAGAAGGGGCTGAGTGGCTGGTCTAGTCCATGCTCAAATGCCTTTGCTGTGTTTCTGGGGAGCAGGTGACAGCAGAAAGCACAGAGCGATGGGAGAGCAGCAGTGAGACCCTTTGCAGTGCTGGGGTGAGGGATGTCAGAGCTGCAGGAAAGAGGGGATGTGAAATGAGTAATGAAACCCAGCGTGTCAGCCCCTCTGACAGCCTGTCCTGCTGGAATACAAGTCGTTTGTGTCGAGGTGGCAAAACAGCATGTCCCTGTTGTGCTGTGAGTCAACATAAGGAGAGATGTTGAAGCAGATCCTCTTACATAGCACAGTCAGAAAAAAGCTAATGGGATGTGCACTCAGCATTGCATCCAAAGGGGGACAAAACCGCCTGATTTCTTCAAGGTTTTTGTCCCCTGACACATATTTTTGCTGGACAGCTGTGAAAATTTTGCCTCATGAGTATGAACATTGGCACTGGACTTGTTAAAAGGGGGAAAAAAAAGACACTCCCTTCTGCATAACCTCTTATTTCTGTCTTCTGTATCATCATTGCTTAATTATGGCTAATGAGTATTGGGGAATTTAAAGGAGAGAATTCATAGAGTCTGTAATGAAATCAGCAGTTGGACAATAGGGGAATAAAATCTCTGATTAGCCAGGCTGGGAGTTCAGCTGAGATAGTTTGGCTGTGTGTTCAGCAGTGTTATGTGCAAGATTACGTGTCCTTCTGGCCAGATCTTTAGCTTGACTGGCTCTGTGGGAGGTGACAGGGATCCAGCCAGAATCCTATAGCACGTGGATAAGCCATGCTAGGAATTGCACATGCAACCTCTCTTTTAAAGGGGCATTTTGTGAAGCATTTTGTGGGTGGGAATGTTTGAATTGGTGGTCAGCAAGGAAATAGCATAGGAGGGAATTTCACCAGGGGTGATACTAGAAACACGTCTATAAAATATTGCAAAGTGTATAAAATTCAGCTTGTATGTGTGTTCTAGATGTGTGATTTGAAGGGTTTATGGTCCTGGAAGGTGCATCTCAGCACTTCTTCCAGTAAAAACTCAGGTGAGCAGTCTAGACAGAGGTGACGGAGCATTTCCCAGTAACAGGAACCCAGCAGAAGCTGGAAGCTGGAGTGAGTCTAATGGGACAGGACAGGCCTTGGGACTCTTTTTGCTTATTTCTTTTTTTGTTTTTTTTATGCTGTAGTTATCCAGCAGTCCATCCAAAACCAGTTGGCTGTATTAATTCTCCCTAAGTGAAAGCTTTATATGGGTGTAACTCCTTCTTTTCTTTGGCAGCCAAAACATTTTTATTTCCAAAACCAGAAAAGTCTGGCTTTTTTGGTTTGTTGTTTTTTTTGTTGTTCTTTTGGTGCCATTTCTAGGTAATGGAGCTTCAGCAAACCTAGCACTTAAACACATTTTGAATTAAAAAGAAAGATTGGGGAAAAAGGGACACAAACTGGGAAACTGGGACAAGGGCAGTGCAGCAGCTGGCTGCTGGGATGGTCAGTATGGAAAGGGCATGGCATGGTGGGGAATGTCAGCAGGACATTTGAGAAGAAACATGTTTTAAAGCTTCCAAGGGCAAGTTTGTTATGGAGCATCCATTAACCCCTAAACCTTGTTGCTGCAACATGCTGATCTGCCAGAGCCCTCCGTGGGGTTAGGAAGGATTATGGCCAGGTATCAATATTAGCCTTGGCAGCCATGTGAAAATGAACAAAAATATGCATTGGCTGTGAACTTTCCTGGGCCAGGGAGTGAGTCAAGTGGACTTAAGAGTGACCATTTCAGCATAGGGATGGTGCAGAATGGAGGTGACTGTTCTTGGGAATCCTGGATCCAGGCAGATCTGGACCTGTCTGCTGCTCAGAGCTCCAGGTGGGACTCTGCTGCTGATCCCTGTGTCTGTCAAGAGCTGGGAAACAAGTTTAGTACATAGGATCATGGAATGGTTTGGGCTGTAAAGACTGTCTGGTTCCAGAGGCACTACCATGGACTAGGACACCTTCCACGGGGCCAGGTGGCTCAAGTGGGGGATTAAGGGGCATCCCTGGAGAGGCTGGTTCAGTGCAAGCTCAGGACTGACACACACAGCCCACAGAAAGCAGAGAGCTGAGCTGTGCATGGAGCAGGTTCACCTGTCCCATCACTGCCTGCATGGCAACAGCACGGTGGGGAAATCCTTCACATGGGCTCCTCCTCTCTTTTTTCCTCTGTGAGAGCTCTCCTGGGTCAGAAGAGACTTTGATATTAAATATCTCTTCAGATCATGTCTTTCTCCTTGCCAGGGGTCTTGGTTTAGCCCCAGACCCACAGAGCCACTGGCTCCCTCCCCACTGCTGGGGTGGGAGAGGGAATTGGAAGGGTAAAGGTAAGAAACCTGCGGGGCTTAGATAATCACAGTTTAAGGGGTAAAGTAAAAGCCATGCATGCAAAGAAAGCAAAACAAGGAATTCATTCCCCACTTCCCATCACAGGGGTGTTCAGCCATCCCCAGGAAAGCTGAGCTCCATCATGCCTAAATGCCATCACTCCAGACATCCCCCCATTCTCCTCCTTCCCCCGGCTCTGTGTGCTCAGCATGGTGCCATATGGTCTGGAATATCCCTTGGGTCAGTCGGGGTCAGCTGTCCCAGCTGTGTCTCCTCCCAGCTCCTTGTCCCCCCTCCAGCCTCCTCACTGGTGGGATGAGGAGCAGAACAGTCCTTGACTAAGCCCTGCTCCTCAATAACTGAAACATCCCTGTGTTACCAACACTGTGTTCAGCACAGATGCAGAATACAGCCCAAACAGACTGCTAAGGAAGGGATTTTGTCTCCTTTGCTGAGGCTCCTGCATCAAATCTTTCCTGGCACTGTCCTCACAGTGTAGCTGGGGACATGGCACAGCTTTATGGATCCCTACCCAGATTCCCAGAAACTGGCAGTCTCCTGCTCAGCTGTGAGCTAAAAAAGCCTGGAGTTCCAAGGCAGAGCCAAACCAGCAGATCTCTTCTGAGCAGCCCTCTGCATCCCAGGGGGGACAGGTTGGTTTGGTCTGCTAAAAATAAGTTTGTGCCAGCTCTGTGGGGAGTGAAACGCCTGGGTGTGCAAACTCTCACGTGGAACAGCTCGTATAAACTGTGCTTTTCAAAGGGCAGCATCCTGCATTTCTCCTGTCCCCCAGTCCAAAAACATCCTCTGGGCTCAGCAGGATGCTTCCTTGTAAAAGAGGGCAGAGCACTGGAGTATGACTTCACAGCTAGAGCAGGGAGGTGATGTGGGTTGTGTGTGCTCAGCATGGAAATCCTGTGATGTTTGGGGTTTTTTTAAAGGACCTAGAGATTTTTTTGAACGCAGGGACCATTTCCCCCTGCTGGCTTTCCTGCAGGGGCTCAGCCTGCCCGCTGGCTCAGCAGGGTTTGGGGGCTCTCTCTGCCAGGGGTGTTGTGTGTGGTCGGTGGGTCGGAGATGTGAGAGCTGGAGGAAGTCAAGTCTGTGTTTGGGAGTTGAAATACTTGAGGAGAAGTAATTGACCATAATCTGACAGCAGATCTCGCTCTGCAGAGGACAGCTCATCACCATGTTCACAGCAACGCGTTTCCAGCGGAAATGGAGCTGATGGATGTTTTCTAATTATTCCCTTGTGTTGCAAATGTTAGAGAGCCAGCTTGAAATCTCTGCCCAGAATTCAGAGCATTAATTTGTTTGACCTTTCCACTGCTGCAGACACAAGGCTCTGTGAATTGCAGTCATCTTCATTAATTTCTCTATTGTTCTGGGGATGCAAATGAGCGTGTTCCTCTGCAGATACGGTGTGGAAGATGGACATACAGCTCGGTGTTGGGCAGCACCTCGCTGTGTTTGAGGGGGATGCTGAGCTGGAGGGTGCCCTTCCAGACAGGTTGAGGGACATCCTGTGTCACTGGAGCTGAAGTTTTGTTTGAATACACTGATGCAGGAAGGGTTTCTCTCCCACTCCATGTCTTCCTTAGAAATAACCAGGTACTGGCTTTGAAGACATCCATTTTGACAAAGAATGGTACATCTCAGATAGCGTATCTCATGATGTGTAATGCTCCAGTATCCTCCCCTTGCCTGGAAAATACTATTCCAGCTAATCAGCCTAAAACCCCTTTGAAAGTGTCTGTGTTTTCCACCCGTTTGTCAGGGAGACTTTTTAGCCTGGCTTGCTTTCATTGTGTAATGAACAGAAGTTAGAGCTGCCAGGCATCTGCTGGTTCAGATGGATGTCCTGGTACCAAACATGTGTGCATGTGTGTCTCTGAATCACCAGTGGGTGCAGCAGTAATTTTTGGTAAGTAGGAGGCAGACGAAATTGCTGGTTATGATTTGAAGTCTTGCCCACAGCAGAGCAAGCAAAAGGGATGAATTAGAGACAGGAATAGTAGCACAGCCTTTTTTTCTTTTTGTGTGCAGGAAACCTCAAAGCATATAATAAACTATTGCCATTTTGATTACCAAAAAAAAAAAAAATCCACCCCAAAAAACTGAAAGCAAAGATAAAATAAGAAAACCTCAAGCCTAATGGGTTTGCCAGTAATAAAAATACATCCCAGAACAAAAGACTGCAGGGTGGTTTTTTATATCTTGTATTCAGTACGCTGGATTGAAAAGAAATTGGCAAAAGTGTGTTTTTAAAGTCCCCACCTCGCTTGTAGCTCCTTATTTTTGCCTGGGAGGAGGAGTTGCCTTCGTGGCAGCCAGCACGAAGAGTGGGGAGTATGGGAAAAGACATAATTAGGATAGCATTAATTGCCCTTATCAGAGGGTTTATTTTACAACAGCCCTTTAAGTCAAGCTGCCCCTCCTTAGTTCAGTGCACTCTCCAGAGGTGGCTGTTCAGTTCTGGAAGCTGTGCAGGGGCTGGCCAGGGACTCTCCGAAATCTGCTGCTGCTTTTTGACTTCAGGGAACAAAGAGCCATTAAATTACACAAACGCAAAGCTCCTCCGGGCTGGTCTGCACCGGTGGGACTTGTTTGAATCCTTATAAATACATTGAACTGACGTTGGCACTTTAAGTAAAGCCTTTCATGTCCTTTCTGTATAATGAGTATAGCCTTGGCCACAGCCAGTAATCTGCTTCCTTCTCTCATCCCTTCCTTTCCCTTCCCCCCATGGTTCCCAACCTGCTGCTTCTCATTTAGTGAGTCTCATCCCGCTCTCTGCTGAGCTTCCCCACATCTCAGCACAGCTCAGGCATCCTGTGCTCCTGGCAGCTCTTCCAAGAGGGGAAGAAATTGGTAGGGAGGGCTGGTTTTCTCAGGACACAAATCAGGCTGATTTTAATGACAGTTTGCTGAGGTTTGGTGCATTGAGTGTCTCAGTGAGCCCAAAAAATTGCTTGTTCCTTATCTTCTTGCTGTGGGTGTGGGAACACAGCACCTTTCTAGCACTGCTGGGATGTGGTGGGGCACAGGGGGAAAACTAAAATCCTGAGTCAGCATTCCCACTCCCCTGCTCTCTTAGACTCAAACCAGGAGTTTTTTTGGTCTCCAGCCCCGATACAACTTGGAGGATCCAGCTGTACTGCGCAGCAAAGTGCCTTTCAGGGATATCTGGCCCAGCTGCTGTGCTCCACCCAGGATAATAGTCTAAGCAAAGCAAAACGCTGCTTAATCCCAAGCCCCTTTTTGTGCCCACAGTTTAGCTTGGAGTTCCTGCTCTCCAGCACTTATCCTCCAGGGCTGAGGCTTGGCTCGCTCCAGACCGGTGTCATTACCCAAGCGGCATGAAATGCTGGCCTGGCCGGTGTCTGGAGGAATGCTGTGTCCTCGCAGGGCCACGGGACTCGCCTGTCCACGTCCATGGGGAGGCTGTGGCTGCTCTCGGCTCGTTCCTGGCAGCGCTTGGCACCCGGCTTAGCGCGGGGTTTGCCAATGGCTTTTCCACGAGGGGCAGTGCCCGGAGCTGCCGTGCCAATCCTCCTTAGGAAAGGGGATGCTTGTGATTGGCACCGCTGTGTTCCCCTCTGCCCGGGAGGGAGGCAGAGCAGCACTGCAGCTGGTGCAGACCCACGGCAGCCTCGGAGCCACCGCTGGGAATCTGCTGTTCCTGCCTGCAGTGTCAGCGATGGGAAAAGCAGGCAGTTTGCATTCGGAGTCGTAGCTTGTAGAGCACTTAGTTGGGTCCCCTCCTGGACTTTGCTCGTTTGATCTCGTGTGCATCACAGGCTGTTGAGTTTCACCCAGGTATGTCTGTACGAACTCAAGAATTTCAGCCTGATCCAGTTCTGCTCTGGAGAGATGAGAGGTTAATTCCTGATCGTCTCCACAGGCAGATGATTGATTAGGTAAGACATACTTAAGTGGTCCTGAGGGAGAGGCATATCCCACATTGCAGTAGGAGAGGCTCTGGGGGAAGGATTTAGTCTCCCATCTGTCCTGGGCTGGGAATTACTCCTGACATCAGCTTTGGTGACCAGCAGAGACCTTCAGCATGGCTAATTAGCCAGACCTCTTGAAGAAGGAAGGTCTGTGCCTTACATGGGACTTGGTCTGGTGAGAGATGCTTGGCAGCTTCTCAGAGCAAAACCCCCGTGCCCCATTGCTACCACAAATACATTTAACTACACTGAATCTTCCCTGATCCTGGCAGGCAGCTCCTGAAGCTCTGAAATAAAAGTTCATTAACACAGAGCTGTGAGTGGTGGGAACAAGTGGAACAAGATAAAAGCAATTGTAAAGTAATGAAGTGTAGAGAGAATTTAGGGGTTCTGGTCCATGCAGGATGGTCACATCTACACAAGGGGGATGCTCTGTGCAACAGCTCCCAGAGACTTTATTTAAAGTATGTTTTCTCTAAAAAAGGTTTTAAATCTAATTTTTGAGTCAGAGTAGTTGGGCAGTACTGTGTTATCTTGTCCACTTTCTCCATTTTTGATGAAGCTGTTTGAAGGTTCAGCCACTGTGACACAGTGGTGCCTGTTTTCAGCTCTTGGATCCAATTGCACCTTTAAATCAATAATGGAAGCCCATTTCCATATTGTCAGATAGCGACTACCCACAGCTAGGGTTCAAATGGGGGCTGTCCTGTGGAAATGCCTTTCCCAACCCGCTACTTCTGCTTCACAGTAAACCCTACAGTGGGCAGTGCATGTGGTGGCAATTCTTTTGTGTGCCAGCCACTGAAGAAAATGGTTTTTTTCAAAATTTGACTTTTGAATGTGTTTTGCCCACAAGAAGTAGGTGTCAACAGCTCCCATTTCGTTTCTTTTTAGAGTTCTTGTATCCACTGTCTTTCCATCTGCCTTTGAGGTCCCTCAGCTGCAGAGGCTGATGCTGCTCTCCAGGCCTGTTCCAGGTAGAAGAGGTGGCACATTTCAGCTGCTGAGTCAATGGAGCAGTGACACACAGCAGCACTGCTCTGCCCTGTGGTCCAGAGAGCATTTGGAACGGAATAAATCTTGTGATCCTGTTAAAACCGTGCCAAAACACTGCTCAGACTTTTCAGGGGAAAGATGAATAGCAGGCTGACGTGAGTTTCTTTCAGACTGTCATCTCTAGCTTTAGCCACCTTGGGGAGGAGGATCTACAGGGGGGGATGGAGCCAGAATCTTTGAGGCTCATTCTCTCCTTAGAGGGGAAAGGAACTGATGGTCAGATGTCCAAGATTTTGTTTAATATGGTCCCTGTTCAGGCCACCGACCGGGGAGCAGAAGGTCTGTGTTCCCAGATCTTTTAGAAGAGTCACAGGATGAGGTTGCCAAGTCTTTGAAGACTTTAATTATCATGCTGTAATTCCATCTGTGACCTTAATAGAGATGATGTCTTGAGGGGTGATCTGCTTTCGTCCTCCTTTTGCCTACCGTGGGCTGCTACATGAATGTTTGCATTTTTGGCATTCTTGATTTTTAGGTTTTTCTCTTAAAACGAGAAGAGAGACTACATGAAAGTCAAAGGAAGTACAGTCAGTCGTCAATGCAGTCGGGGTAGACTTTGCACAGCTGCCAAAAGGAGGTTCACATATTTTACTGGGTGATACAAAATAAATGTTTAATTCATAGTGCGTAACACTTTAAATAAATATCACTTGGCCACCCTCTAATGAGGATATGCTTGACCATTGACACCTCGTATTCTGGCCGTAGTTTCTCTGACTGGTTTTTATGTCAGCCTGTAGACATTTTAGAAAAACAACATTCAAAACACAATTCATTCGATCTTGTCTAAAACGAGTCTTCAGTTTTGGAAGGTCGTGTTTGAAACCCTCCATTTAAACTGCTGCTCGCAGACACCCTTCAGGATTCAGACTGAGCTTCAAACTGACTTTTATGGAGCCGTAAACTGCAGTGTCATGTACTGGATGGTGGCAACATATGGCTGCTGTCTCCTTTTAACGAAAGACCTTGATGTTTCTCCTCCCTTTTCCTTGCCTGAGAGATGTTTGCTCATTCCCTGCATCCTGTGCTGTGCTGGATCCACCCGCATGCAGCTTCCAGAGAGGTTTTCCTGGTGCTGTAGGAGCAGAGCAGTTAATTTTTGAGCCTGGCTGCACAAAGGAAGCAAAGTTTGGTTAGTGATTATTCTTTCTCCTTGCCTTTTGTCCCATAACTGGAGCTGTTTCTTGGGCTAACGAGGCAGAGAATGGAGGGGAAGGGAAAGTCTCTGGGAATACCAAAGCAGCTGCAGGAGGGCTCCCCCTGCTCCCTGCTGGAACAGGTGGGAGGGCAGAGGGAGCAGAAGGGAAATGCAACTACAGCCATTGTAAATAGGGATTTCCGAGGTAAACAGGGATTTGTGTAGCACAAATCCACTGCAGCAAGTTATTTGTTGCAGGTGGAGCGATCCCTTCTGTTCTACCCACAGCTGCAGTTTCTGGCTGTGCTTTTCTTACTTTCCTTGAGAGCAGAGTCTCTCTAATTTGGGGCAGCCTTAGTTCTTAAAATATTGCCACGTTAGAGCTGTGCCCTGTCTTTCTGGGAAGAGAAGCAGCTCTGGTGAGGTGGGGGAAGCTGAGGGAGGAGGCAGCTCTCGACCACCAGCGAGTGCTCTGTGGGCTCCTGCAGGCACCCGGCAGCTTTCCATCCCAGCTCCCCCTGGTTTTACGTCAGCAGCGAGACCCACACGGTGCTGAGAAATGCTTGGCTGGTTCAGTTTTGCTCAGGAGGGCTTGGCAAGGCATCACACACCTCTCCCAGCATCCTCCCGGGCTGCCCTCACACAGGGGCTGTAGCTCTTCCACGTAGATCTTGGATGGGAAGCGCTGCCCGTCGTGCCGAGGAAAGCTGCTCCAGAAGCTCTCTAGCACCACTCCCCCGTCTGCAGGCACGGCTGTTCCTGCTGCTTGTGTCCATGCCAGCACTCAAACATCAGGGAAACCAGCATGTTTGCACTGTGAGCTAATCTGCTCTTTAAAGATGTTAGATAATGTAATAAAATAGCTCAGCGGTGCATTGCAATTACCTTTCACATTTCGTCATGCTTCGAAAATTTTTGTCTTCTGAAACTGGGGCTGTATTTTTAGTTTAGTGCAATCAAAAATGTCTGGCCAAGAACCTGATATAGTACCTAGGAAAATGGAAATATTCCTTTAAATGTCTTCCAGAGCTGTGGTTTCCTTTGAGTATTAAGCTTCATTTGTTATGTTCTGATTACATACTTTGGTCTGGGTTATATACGGCTTGGTTTCATAATTCCATATATATGGACAGTTTGATCTCTTCCTTGTATTTTTTAATAACAGAAAGCAAAACTTAGACTTTTATTTTAGCATGATGTAAGCATAATTATTTAGTGGGCAAGGGAATCAAGATTACATTCTTTTGTTTGCCACTGAGGCCTACAGATTATTATTATTTTGGTTTTTTCTTCATGGTTATGGCCAAAAGATTCATGCTATTAAAACCCAAACCATTTTGTCAGGGTAATGGTTTATGTAACTTGAAAGTGAAGAAAGAAGTGAAATCTAGAGCTGGCTAACTCTGCAGTGCATTTGGAGTGGATTTGACATTTGGGTTTGATCTGATTCAGCAGTGACGTGAATTAGTGCATCTCTTACAAACCTGCATCATGGTGAGTTCACACAGTTCACTCTTGCTGGCATTTTGCAGCACTCAGGGCACAAATTATTAGCAGTAGTCTCAAGTGCTCCCAGAAATTACAACTCCATGCTGTCTTCTGCTCTTTTTCCCTCCTCAGCATACCTCTTTTCCTGTAAGGAAATTTCCAGGCTGGGATTTATTGCCCCCCTTCCTATCTACCATGGCAGAAGTGTGTGATCCCCTGCAGCTCGTAAAGCTCAGCTGCCCCCTCGAGCGAGCCATCAGCTCTTGTCACCACACGCCTTCTCATGCCCGTGGGCCACCTGAGCCCTGGCTGGTTGCTCTGTGGTGGCACACAAAGCAAGACCAGAGCAGGGCACACCAGCTCAGGTAAACGTCCTTCCAGGGCAGTTCCCAGGCTCAGGACCAGTGGGAGCTGTCTGAAGGCTGAAGATGAGAAAGCTGTTGTGGATTGGAGTGGGGTTTGATGTGTTTTTTGATGTCATAGGGTTGTTTTACTTTCCCTTTATCCCATTGGAGAGGCTGACATTGGGGTGGTTTCTCTCCCATTCAAAGCAGACAGGAGGGAAAAAATCCAGCCTACAAGGGGCCCAGTAAGCTGGACTTTCAGGGCCAGGAAGGTTTTCTTCGACCTGCTTCTTGGCTGGTTGCAAAAAACACTCCACATGTGCTGAGATGATGCTGTTACTCTGCCAGTTGGTCACAGAGCCCACAGGACACTCCTCCTGTGCCACGGGACAGTGCTTTGGGTAATGAGAAGGCAGGCACTAATTGTGCTGGGTCTTCAGGTTCTGGCCACATCCCTTCAGTCCCAACTATAAAGCCTTTTTCTTAGAAATCCTCCTTGTGAAATCCCAGCCCTTAAGAACAGGCAGTACTTCTGTTGGAAACCAGCATAAAGCAGTAAGCACTGCAACACGTTGTGTAAATCACGTGTGTTTTGTCATCCCCCGTCCAAAGCCAGGAGGAGAAGTAGCTTGGGAGCTGATGGATTCAGTGGGGCTTGTGTGTGATTTAACGTGCTCCCAATTAGTCACGGTGCTTTATTTCCTAGGCTTCATTAGGCCTGTGGTCTGACCATGTTGTGATAGTCCCTCCTTGCAGTTTGCTGGAGCCCAGCTTTAATATCCGGATACAGATTTCTTCAATATCCTGCGATGCATTTTGCAGTGCTTTTCTGGGTAATTCTAATACCAACCAGCCTGTGATGCACCAGGGCCCCGAGCTACGTTTTCAGGTTAGCATAATGCTTTCCATCCTTCATCTTTGCGCAACACCGGCTGCTCTGACGTGGTGGGGTGTTTTTAGGACATTAAGTACCCAAAAGGAGCTGCTTGCTTAAGAAATGCTATGAGACAGCACAGCACTGATGTAAGTTGGCCTCCTCTGTTCTGATCTGTCCTTGTGCCTTCTGCCTTCTCCTCTCCCTCTGTCTTCGCTCCTCTCTCTTTTTATCTGTGGGAAATATCCAATGATGCACCGTTTCCATGGAGAACAGGAGATCAGCTCTGTATTATCCTGGCTTAAAGACCTGTAGAAACAAATGTCATTCCAGAGGGAAAAATAAAAGTTCTCTTTTGACAGTTTGCTGAGTAAAAAGATGGCAGGCTGAACAGATTTGGGTCAATTTGTAGCCTGTGTTCCTGTGGCACTACTGAATTAGCTGTTAAAATTTCTGTGAAGGGAGGAAATAATTATTTTGCAAGTCAAGAGGTCAAACTTCTCTCAGAGACAGAGATTTTTTATTTGCTGGTGTGTATTGAAGCACTTCTAGACCAGGTGTAGATTTACCTTCTCCAAACAGAAAAAAAAAGCGCCTTTGAACATATTATCATTGCCTTAAAAATGAAAAAGAAAACTATCCCCTCGGGCGTTTGACAGGAGGCCAGACCTCAGAGGACAGCTGAAGAGAGGCAGGCAGCTTTCTGACATCTGCTTGGGCTGGGTGGATTGTGTTTGACTTTGGCGTTCCCATCAAGACGAGGCAAAGGCAGCAGAGGCAGGGCTGGATGAAGAGCACAGTGCAGCAGCCTGCACGCTGTCCCGCTGGGTCTTTGATGGGAAAACTCCCACACTGCCATGGATGAGGGTGAGGATCCTGGGGCACGGGCACAGCTTTCTGTAGGCTTTAGAGAAGAGTCTGCTAACGCTAGATTTGGCATCCCAGCTCAGGTTGTTGCTGTAGGGGATGTCCTTGACACACGTCCTTGAGTGGAGCCAGAACCTTCCTCCCACCCCGGGCTCTCGAGTTGCCTCCAGGCCCTGCTTAGACGAGCTGTGTTGAACAGTGCTGCTATTTTCAGTCTCCTGTGGTGTGTCAGTGCCCACTTTGCTTTCTGACACAAGGTGCAGCCCCCGGGGTTGAGTCAGCAGTGCATCCCTCTGCCTCCGGCAGAGCCTGTTCCCAAACACTTGCTCTGGGTAGTGGTTTCCAAGCCTGCTGTGGGCTGTGAGTTGGGAGCACCTATTTGCTCCTGGGGTGCACGTCAGAGCCCTTAGATTGGCTCCAGCTCCAAACCGCACTGACCTGGGGAACAACCTGCAGTTCAGATGGCACAAGGGTATCTCAGAAGAGTACTGAGGAAAATGCAGCAGAAAGTAGTCCTGTGTGTCCCTCTGAAAGCCCCATTGAAGGGCTCTGGCTCCCTCGTGGATGTGCCTTTGTGGGACAGCAGAAGAACACAGTCCCCATCCATGCCCCCTGCCCTCCCGGGCCGGTGCCCGCCTGCCTCTGAACCGCGGCGATTTATAGCACCCCGAGGACACCAGGGCCCATTTCAATGCAGCTTTAAGCTGTCAGGCTGTAAATTGTCTTGGTTCAGGAGCTACTTCAAAGCAGCCCAGCCTTCCTGCAGCAAGGAGAAGGCTTTTTGGCAAACCCAGCACAAGTCATTTGCTATTCATGAGTCAAATCCCTGAAATGTCCTTGATCAGCAACTAAAAATGGGTCATAAGAAGACAAGGCTTTGCTGTCTGGTGAAGGAAGCTGCAAACTCCACTGGCCTTCTCCATCTGTTGGCTAAAGCTTCTTCTGCTTTCTCAGCCATGGCTTTTCCTCCCTCCCTGCCCTTTTCCATTGTGCTCAGCAGTGTTGAGCACCCACAAGGTTCCCTGAAGCAGTGGGACCTTGACCCAGCAGACAAACCCACCCAGAAGATCTCCCATTGCCCCTGTGTCCCAGATGAGTGAAAAGTGTTGGTGGGGTATGGGAAAAGTCTAATGAAAATGATAATTCCTGCAAGCTGCTTGGTTTCCAGATATGGAAGGGCTGCAGTGGTCAAGGGAAAGGGAACACCAGCTGGGTGCAAGCTGAGACTTGCAGGCTGCAGTCTGGAGCTGAGGGACCAAGCCACAGTGGCTACAGGTAACAGGCACAAGTTTTGGAGCCAGATCCACTCTCCCAAAACTGCACCAGCAGCAGATTGGTGCAGCCAGCAGAACAAAGTGTCCTCCAGGCTGGAAGCAGAGGAACAAACAAAACCCCACAAAGGGACCAACAAACTCCTTGTACGTGTGGCCAATGTTAAAAAGAGAGTTCAGGGTGTTGTGTGAGTAGCAAATCGTTCCCCAGGCTGGGGAATATTTGAGGCAGTGGGGTTTTTTTCCTTTCCATTTCTAATGGCTAATGCATTTCCATTCAGCACAACCCCATTTAGCAGGATCCACATCTCCTGTTTTAATTTTGAGCCTTACAAAAGCAGTGGTTAAATATTCTTCTTGTCAGAGCTGGTTGGGTGATGGATGGTGAACATCAACAGGGCTTAAACAGCCGTGTGGAGGTGAACCCCTCGCTCTGACAGACTGTGTGTCATGCAAGAGGCACTGCAGAGTAACGCTGCTTGTTCCTTTTCCAAACTGTGCCAGACAGCAAACTTCCAGAAAACCTCAGACCATATACAGTTAGCCAGCAACACTATGTGAAATCTTTAACCATATTTGAACGAGCGGGCTGACTTGGACACGGCAAGGAGGGAAATGCCAGTCTGCCTGACAGCTCGTTTTAATAATGAGAAAGTTGTTCCACTGACAGGAGGACAATAAAAACTGGGGCTGCCTAGAAAGTTGTTGCCTTGCTTCTAGTTCTGAGCGTACATGAAACTACAGAGGAATGGGTTGGTCCTGTGCACGTGCAGCCGTGCTTCTCCCTGCTTTCATTCCTTTTCCCTTGTTTTATCCCTTTTCCCTTCCTTCACCACTTCTCTCTTCTTTCTGGGGTATTGAAGCTGCACCCACCCTGCCAAAATCCAAATGAGTTTGCATTAGTAAATCACTGGTTTCTCCTTAAAAGTGCCTAATTTAAAATATATTACCCCTTGTGCTTCAGCTTGTAGTTAGAGCTATTAATGCGCAATGTATGGGAATTTTGGCTTACAGGGCAGAAAGTCAGATTCCTGAGAGATTATCAGCACTCTGATAATCAGCAGAGGGCAAACCTCCTCTGCTGATCCTCCACTGATCAAGGAGCTGTATCTTTTATAGCCACATTACTGTGTATTGCACATAATTCAGATGGTAGAACCCTTTGAGGCAGAGACCTTGTCATGGAGAGGTTTTGGCCATGCCATGTCTGCTCTGGATGATGTACACATGTTTTCCAGTGATGAGACGAAGGGCAGCTCTTGCTTTGAGCCTCGGCACAGAACAGCAGGCAGGCTTTTGGTACTGATACAGGCACTAGAAAACACTTGTGCAATCATGGCATCTCGCTGTGGAAATTCCGTGTGCAGCGGCAGCGCTACCGCGCGCTGCTCCTTCCCATCCCAGCCTTCCAAAGCTGTGCTATCCCCGGGCCAGGGCTCAGCTGTGGATCCTCGTGGGCTGCCTGAAACATGTGGCTTCTCCACATAAAACAAGGGCTTGGGATTTTATTTCCCTCCCCTCCTCTGAGCAATTACTAAACAATTCTTTTGGCGAAAAAAGAAATGCGCACGCGTTTCGTGCCCACACTTGAGAACAATGCTGTGCTGCTCTGGTGAGCCCTGGAAACTGTCATCCTGCCCTGCTCCCCGTGTGAAACCAGCTGGGGCTTGAGTCCAGGCCCTTGCAGACAGTCTTCAAACCAGCTCCAGAAATGGTGGCTCTGGCTGGAAAAGCATTTGGAAGACGAAGAACCGCTCTGAGCTCGCAGGCTGGTGAAGGAGGAGGTGGGAAACCATCTGCCTGCGTCACAAACTGCGTTGGGCACCAGCTCTGTGGGAGTTCATAAGGAACTCCATGGCTCGTTCTGGTTTCCTACCAACAGGAATAAAAGGAGATGTTATTTTAAATCCAGCTGGATTTAGGAGAGCCAGCCAGAGGATCATGGAGTGCGTTCCCATTTCCTTGCTGGGTGCCTTGGAGGGGTGTCCTGCCGCCTTCAGCTGTGGCCAACAAAGGATGCCTTCAGCATGACCCTGGAAAAAGCAGTTGGGGAGCACCATGTTGGAGCACTCACTGAAATCCAAGCCTGAGGAGAGCTGGCTGTGCCATCCAGTTGACACAACAGCAGTTCACCATCACCTTGTCCCTTGTGCTGTTGCAAACCAGGTGACACCAGTGAGACACGAGGTGAGCATTGAGCCAGTGAGGCCAGGTGGATGGAACAAACTCACTCCCAGGGTATTTAAATGCTGACTTGCCCTGTGTTTCCAATACCCCCAGCAGCTGCCACCTCCAAGGGACAGGCCACCACCAATTTGGAAGGGGCTGAGGTTTCAAGAGTGCATCCTGCACAGCATCCCTTCTCCCAGCTGCTCGCCTGGCAGAGGCACAGCAGCAGCACCCACGGAGCGGCTGTTGTGGCAGCTGGGAGGAGGGCTCACTGGCAGGGAAATTGGACATCTTAAATATTTCCAATTTTCTGTCAGTTCTCATTAGCTGATACTGATGCAACTGGCAAAAAAAGTGCACTTTTACTCTCAGTTCTTAGGAAAGCATAAAGCAAATGGATTTATAACTACCATTATGGAAGATGCTCTGTCACTTTGAGGCTGTCCTGGCACCACAGGTTGGAAGCAGTTGGCCTTGTCTTGGGGATTTTATTCAGCATTCCCAGCATCCCTCTCGCCCCTTTCCAAAGGATGTATTCCTGACCCAAGTCTTTGCAAGGAATCAGAAACAGCAAGCATGGCCTGTGGCCATGAAAAAGGGAGCTGTGTCCCTCCTCTTCTAAAATGGTTCTGCTTAAGCTGGAAGGGATGAACGTCTTAAAAAGGAGTTTGTTTTTTAGAACACACCCCCACCTTTTTACGCACAGGGAAGAACTGCAGCAGTTGCTCTTGTGAGGCTGCATCTTTGTCTAATTAACTTCTCAGTAATCTCCTGTGAAGGCTCAAGAGGGATTCAGAGCTTTGTGCTGATGTGGCTGTTCCATCCTGTCCTTCAGTTCTGTCACGGTGACATTGTCTCCATGTGGTGCAGGGTCCCTGCTGTCCCCATCCAGTCTGGCAGGGGCCGTGCTGCTCTGGCTTGATTTTTCATGGTGAGAGGGTGAGTGGATGCCTGGGCTGCAGCTGAAGTGTCTCCAAGCAGAGGGTGTCTTCTCCACCCCCTCGTAAGCAGCAGCTTGTGGTAGCCTTGCCAAGTGGACCAAAGAGGCTCATCATCATCATGGCTCTCAACTCCTACAAAACCCTTGGATGTGGAAAGTAGCTCCCAAATTGGAATCTTTGAATTCCAAGGACAAAAGTATTTCTAAACGATTGCATTACTGCTTCTTGAAAACACATGGTGGAAAATCACAGAGCAGCCCAGAAGGGGTCTTCTCCTCTGTAGTCCCTGCTCAGAGGAGACTGCATCCCTCTAACTCTGTTTTTAGCATCCAAGAAAATATTGGCTGGGCTGTCAGAAGCTTTCTGCTCATCATCTCCAAGAAACTACCCTCCAAGGGTCATGTGCTGCTCCTCTGGAATCTTAGCACTTTGCCTGAGAAAGAGCAGACACAGACTTGCAAGGCTGCAGCTCTGTCTTTCATGGGCCTGTAATGAAAAGCAAGTTTTTCTTGTGCTCTGCCTGTACTGCAGAGTAAAAGTGTGGAGTTGACAACAAGGAAAAGAAATCCTGAGACAGTATATTCAGTGGGCAAGTAGTTTGGCATCATCCCTGAGTCTGGCTTTTAAATGAACAAATCAGTGGCGAGTCACTGTATCCCTAGTTTTGTTTGGCTCTGGGACAGAGGGAAAGCTGAATCATTTGCCCCATGGGTCAAGCCTTGAGCAAGGGCAGGCCTTGTGCAGCACAGCAGTTTGCACCAGGACTGGTAATTTGGAAATTATGCTGGAAACGACTTTTGAGAACACTTTCTCAGGCAATCACAATGGCAATTAGTCATTAGCACCTACGATGTTCTGATTCTTTAACAGCCGTAGCATAGAACATTTGTTAATGTTTAGTGGTGGTTTGCTTGTTTTTGTTTCTTTCAAATCAGACCCTTTTGGAAGCAAACCTCGCGATCACATCCAGCTCTCCTAAGGTTTGCCCAGTTAAATCCAAATATCCTAAACGGGCACGTTCTGTGTTATCTGGTTTCTCTATCCTCATTTAGACCAGGAGGGTGACTCTCAGTTTAATGCAGGGCTGGGAGGAGGGAAGTTCTCTGCTTCCTGGCTGGAGGATCTCAGTTCCCAAGTGCCTTGGACTGCTCCCACGTGTAGGTTTTGGGTAATGAGATCGTCAGGCTCGGGGTCAGAGGGGAGGTACACGGTGCCAGTTTTGAAGACCCATTCATTTTTGCAGGTTTTCTTCTTTCTGTTGCTAAGCTGGAAATACTTAAAAGGCTACTTGGTTTGAAAAACTGTAAATGAATAAGTAATTTTTAAGCTCTTCTACTTGCTTAAACAAGAAAGGATTGGGAGAAGAACAGTTGTTTAATTAAACAGCTCCTTGGTATGGTTCACAAAAGCTTGAACTCCAGCAGTAACTCTCTTAATTCACGGATTCCTTGGGAATTCAATGACCTTGAGTTTGCTGTGCTTGAAGCTTGCCTTAGTACTTGGCTTCCTTTCTGGAATACTTAGGAGAGGGGAGCTGTGCAGAAGGCACTGCGAGGCTCTTGAGTGAGACCGGCACTGCCTCACTTAGGATCATATAAGAAGAGGCATTTGTGTTGTACGAAATAAACTTCTTGCTTCAGAGCATGCCTGGAGTTATTGCACCCAGAGGTCACAGCTGGATCTGCCTCTGCTTCCTTAGGAATCTGCCATGGAAATTTTGAGTGCTGGCGGCTCGGGATGATTTTCTTGCCCCTCTTTATGAAACAAAGCAAACGTGAAGCAGCAGTACAAGATGAACTTTGTGTGAGAAGGACCTTGTCTGAGGAATCCCATCATTTAATTGTGCTCCAGAGTGCAGGGCTTCACTTGCCAGCTGAGAGGGAAGCCTGATCTCCCAGCACTGAGTGGTGTTTCCTGCATCCTTTCCTGTAGTGGCAACTGGGGAGGTTACAGGCATGAACGAGTGGCCAAGTTCAGTGGAAATGAGTGTTTATCCATCACTTCCCTGTGTTTGTCTCCACCATAATAACTCTGTTTGAAGGAGTGGCTTCGGTCATGTCAGTGTTTAGCTGTGGGATCTCACAGAAAGTATCAGGACTTCAACAGAAAGAGCCCTGAATACACAGTGTTGTACCCAGGACATCCCTACAGTCTCCCCCTCCACCACAGGGATGTCAGCAATAAACAAAGTCCCGCTGCTCCTTTCCCTTGGCAAAGTATTTGATCCGTTTGGCTGTATTGGTGATGTTAAAATCAGAAAACAGTGATCTGTTGTGGTTAACCCCTGCAAAGTGGCAAAGCTGTGTTAGTGCAGCTATAACTGCTTTGTGCAGTTCCTTGGGATGTGGGTGCAGAAAGTCTTTCATTTCAGCCCACCAGCCAAGAGGAGCTGCCCCCTTGTAGCACCTCTGGTGCATCTCTGGAGGGAGGAGCAAGGAGAAGGCAGTGTGAGCATCCTGCCTGGGTTTGGCTGCAGAGCTGTGGGGCAGGGCTGTGCCAGCACCCCTGTTACTCCTGTGGGGGAACAGCTCTGGGGAGGGCCCCACACGCTCATCCCCTCCTGACAGAGGTGCCATTAACCACCTTTTAATTAGCTGGGCTTTGTGTTCAGAGCCCATCCTGGGCATTTCGAAACCTTCCATGCTTCATGTCTCGTCCATGATTGCTTTTCATGAGACTTGTGGGGCTGCGTTTTCTGGGCTTGGGTAGTACAATCTGGAGCTGTGAGAGAAAGCCCTCGGGGGCTAATCCATGGCTGGGGGCCAGTTTCTGCATAAACTGGGCTTATTTTTAAAGTCCATTTTCTCCAGTACACTTTTTTTTGGCCTGCAAAAGGCTTCTTCATTTAAAGCGAAGAACATAACACTCTCTCCTTTCAGTTGGTCTTCTGGACAGGAGCCAGCAGTGCCCACAACAGCTGTACCACAGTTTAAACATTCAGTCTCTAATGGTTTGGGGAACATTAGGGTTTTTAAGGCTTCAACAGGTCTAGAGTAAATAGTGGTCAATAAAGAGTAGCTCTTCTTTGTATCCCTACGCTCTGGGTGCTCAGCGCTAGAATAAAGCATGCTTAGAATATAATCACTGCAAAATTAATATCCCTGAAAGGTTCTTTTTTCTTGTAAAGAATCACAGAGAAACCTGTTTCACTAAAAGAAGAGCTTGCAAGGATTCTGGTAACAGGCATGGGGAGGTTTGCATGGAATGTCTGCGTGCCCTGGGCTTGTGTCGCTCCCCATGTGTGTGTTTAGGGGAGGAGCAAAGAAATTACAGGTATTGCTTTCTCTGTGGCCTTTTTCCACCCCGCTATTAATGATGGACCCAAGAGTTAAATAGCATTTTTTTGTCTTCCTTATGGCTCTCCAGTGTTGTGTGGAGTTGAAAGCAAGCGTGTGCTAATGGAAAGTATTTAGGGTAGTGTTTTGGACCCAAATAAGGTAGAAATTAGAAAGTCCCCAAGTTAACCGGTCTGCCTAAGAAGTTACTTCTGAGGAGCAAACCAGAGCTTTAAAATACACTCCCTAATTTTATTTAGGACCATTTGCTAGGGGTTCCTATCTTTACTTCCACTGGGAAGTTTCATAACATTTTCCTACCCATCGGTATTCCATTAAAACTTTGTTGTGTAATCCAAAAGCTTTTCTGCTCCTCATGGTTTCCTCTTGTAGCTAATTCAGAATGCCCTAGGTAGCAATTTTGGAGTAAATGCATTCAGGCTGCGTGGTCTTGATTTTGTTTTCTTATAAATTCAAAAGAAGATTTGAAATTGAGTCCTACTGTCAATTTTCCTTTAAATATTAGTGGCGTAATGACGTGGTTTCAGAATTTTTATCTAATGTCACAATACTCCTGGGAAAGCCTCTGCCTTCACTTGTAGTTAAAAGGTCAGTAAAATTATTGCCATGTGCATTTAGTGCTTCTAGTTCTCTGTGTGTGTAGTTTTAGAGAGCACAGATCAGCAGAGTCAGTGCAATATCCATGTGGATCCTGCAGTGTTGGGCTGATCTTGTTCTTCCCATGTGAGGTCTCCACTGTAATAAATTTTGCTCACAGGACTGACCCTAAGTGGGTGTGATTTGAGGTCTCCTGGAGCCCTTCACAGCAACTGCCAGGTTCAAAGCAACCAAAAACAAAGAGAAAACAATGTAGGGATAGAAATGAAGAACATCTTTGTGCGAGTGGCAAAACATGCTCCTTGGGAAGGCAGAGGTTCATTCAGTTTGGATAACGTAGGCTTAGCCCAGCTAACCTCTGCCCGTAGCGCTCTTTTAAATCTTGCATGACTTCTAAAGGGATATTATACATCTCGACAGGCAGCTCATCTGGGGCCTGCCAAGAGGCCATGGCCAAGATGTTCTCCTTTGGCTGCGCTGCCGTGCAGATCCATCCATCCTGTGGCCTGGATTGCTCCCAGACAGCAGGCACGCAGCAGGGATCGCACGGGGCAGAGCGGGGAGAAGGTGAACTTGAGCAGCAAAGACGGGGCTGGGGGCAACCCCTGAAATAAATGTCCTTTCTTTCTCAGTCTGGCTGGAGTTCCTGCCTCCCTCCTTTGCCATGAATTGCATTTGTTGGGCTCAGACTCGCCGTGTTTCCAGGAGGCACAGGCTGCTCGGGGCTGTCGGTGCTCCGAGCAGCAGTCCCAGCTTCAGGTAGCAGCAGCTCCAACCCGCTGGAAGTTTGGTCCTGCATTGGGGTCTGCCCACAGCAGTGGGAAAACGCAACCCAAGGCCCAAGAAAGCAGGGCCTGTGCTGGCTCCGGGCAGCTGGTGAAGGGAGGGTTTCTGTCCCGGTGCTTTCCCTTCGAGCTGTCATATTCGAGCCGTTCTTGCGGGTTCTTTTTTTCAGGTTTCCAACCTTTTCCAGCCCTTTTGTGCTTTACCTGCAGCAAAATCCACTGCCAGTGACATCTCTTGGATCCCATACTGAGTGAAGGTGCCGTGTCAGCTCCTCCAGCAGGTTGATGATGTTTGTGCTGGGACACAGAATCAGCCTGTGATCTTTTTAAATTTCCATTAGCTAGGCTGGCTTTAGGGGTTTTTTTCTCTTATTTTTTCTTTTTTTCCCAGGTTATTTTCCATGTTATCATCCTGGTTTGCCTTTCATGGTATCAGCTACTGCCTGAACCACTGAAAACTGTAAAGCTGGTTTGCCTGCTTTCCTAAGGCTTGTAAATCTAATCTCACCTCTCTGTCTTCTAGTTTTGAAATAGCAGTTGCCATAAGGATGTTTTTATTACAGTGTATGCAAACATCCTGTATTACCTGCCTTCAGGAACTTTAGGAATCTCAGGTGGACTTTATTGACATTTTAAAATGACAGCTGTAGCCCTGCATTGCAGCATTTGAGATAACGTATTTGGCACCTTGACTAAAATATTCAGCAACCTGGATTTTTAATGCCCAAACGTGGATTTTTATTGTCTAAACGGCCTTTGGGTGTAACAAACAAGGTGTTGTCAGACTTGCTTTGTATGTACATGGCATTTTTTTTTATTGTTCTTTATTACTATCATTAAAACAATGGGAGGCAGAACAATAGTAAGAGTTTTGTGTGAACACTGCATGGTGTTTTCTCCTGGTGATGGTGTGTTGTTGTGAAGAAATGAGCTTACAGTCGACTTACTGCTCAGTTGTTTGCCCCACGGTGATATCTCTAGAATGGGCTGCACTAATCCCAAATCCATGATAGATGTTTCTTTCACCAGTTTACAATGAATAATCCTCTTAATTTCCTTGAATAGCAGCTGGTGTTGCTACAACCTGTGCCTAAACCCAAGAACAGCTTATTCAGAAAGCCTTCTGGCCCTGCAAGCGAGGAGGGATTCTCTCCCAGCAGGGTTGCCTGCGCCGACTTTCACAGGGGCCGACACTGTAACTTTTCCTCTCTCTCTCTCTCTCTGTCCTAGATGCAGCAGCTGTTCTATGAGAACTATGAGAAGAACAAGAAAGGCTACATCCGAGACCTGAGGAACAGCAAAATCCACCGAGCCATAACGCTGCACCCCAACAAGAACCCCCCGTACCAGTACCGGCTCCACAGCTACATGCTGAGCCGCAAGATCGCCGAGCTGCGCCACCGCACCGTGCAGCTGCACCGCGAGATCGTCCTCATGAGCAAGTACAGCAACACTGAAATCCACAAGGAGGACCTGCAGCTGGGCATGCCGCCCTCCTTCATGCGCTTCCAGCCCCGCCACCGGGAGGAGATCCTGGAGTGGGAGTTCCTGACGGGAAAGTACTTGTACTCGGGTGCCGACGGGCAGCCCCCGCGGAGAGGGATGGACTCGTCTCAGCGGGAGGCGTTGGATGACATCGTTATGCAGGTCATGGAAATGATCAATGCCAACGCCAAGACCCGGGGCAGGATCATCGACTTCAAGGAAATACAGTACGGCTATCGCAGGGTGAACCCCATGTACGGGGCGGAGTACGTGCTCGACTTGCTGCTCCTGTACAAGAAGCACAAGGGGAAGAAGATGACGGTCCCTGTCCGCAGGCACGCGTACCTGCAGCAGACCTTCAGCAAGATCCAGTTCATGGAGCACGAAGAGATGGATGCCAAAGAGCTGGCCAGCAAGATCAACCAGGATTCGGGATCCTTGTCTTTCCTCTCCAACTCGCTGAAGATGTTCGTGCCCTTCCAGCTCAGCAGATCCAAAGCGGAAAGGAAGGAGCTCAAAGACAAGAAGATCAACATCCTGATTCCTCTCTCGGGGCGCTTTGACATGTTTGCAAGGTTCATGGGGAATTTTGAAAAGACGTGCCTGATTCCAAACCAGAACGTCAAGCTGGTGGTCCTGATTTTCAACTCCAACTCCAACCCTGACAAGGCGAAGCAGATCGATCTGATGAGAGATTATCGCCTCAAGTACCCCAAGGCTGACATGCAGGTTCTGCCAGTGTCGGGGGAGTTCTCCAGGGCACTGGCTCTGGAGGTTGGATCTTCTCAATTCCAGAACGAGTCTTTACTTTTCTTCTGTGATGTTGACTTAGTGTTTACTGCAGAATTCCTCCAGCGGTGTAGAGCCAATACAGTTTTGGGTCAACAAGTGTATTTTCCCATCATTTTTAGCCAGTATGATCCAAAGATTGTTTATAGTGGAAAGGTTCCTAGTGACAATCATTTTGCCTTCACCCAGAAAACAGGTTTCTGGAGGAACTATGGCTTTGGTATCACCTGTATTTACAAAGGTGATCTTCTTCAAGCAGGTGGCTTTGATGTCTCCATCCAAGGTTGGGGCCTTGAAGACGTAGATCTATTTAACAAAGTCATTCAAGCTGGCTTAAAAATTTTCCGAAGCCAAGAAATTGGAGTAGTCCACGTGCATCACCCTGTTTTCTGTGACCCTAACCTTGATCCAAAACAGTATAAAATGTGCTTGGGGTCCAAAGCTTCAACTTATGGGTCCACGCAACAGCTGGCTGAAATATGGTTTGAAAAAAATGACCCCAGTTTTGGGAAAAGCAGCAATACTAATGGCTCAGTGAGGACAGCCTAATGTCCAGCTATGCTGGAAAAGACTTTTTTTTTAATTATCTAATTTATTTTTGGGAAAATGTTTTTTGATAATTCACTTTTAAAAGACCACACAGGATATATTTTAGAAATCATCGTTGTTTTCTTACAAAGCGCTCGTTTTGAGACGAACAAGGCCCTTGGGTTTGGTTTTTTTTTGTCGTTGTTGTGTTTTTGGTTTTGAACAAAACTGTGATCAATATTTGCCTTCAGACAAAACAAAGTAATTGTTTAAGAGTTATCTGAGCAATCAGCAGAAGGCTGACTTGAATTAGAATTTCCTTATGAACAAAAGATCGTTCCCTCCCGTTTCCATTGCCGTCTCTCTCCATTGCTGGGATTCTGTGAACTGGGCCCTGAGCGTGCAGAGCCCAGTGACAAAGCTGTGTGTGAATGTCGTGGTGTGGCTGCTGCCTGGCAGAGCTTTGCTCCCTGGGCTCAGCAGGGATCGGTGTGAGCCGCACAAACCAGAGCGCCGCGGCCGCGAGAGGGGGCATGGCACGAGGGGGGGCTCCTCATTATTTCCTCATTAGTTCAGTTTAAAAATACACTTCCCCTTCTCCTGGGCAGGCGACTTGGAGTGAGGGAAGGAAGGGAGTGAGCACAGCCCGTGAGCCCACCAGTCCCT
Organism: Xenops minutus; assembly: GCA_035221455.1. Lineage (NCBI taxonomy): Eukaryota > Metazoa > Chordata > Aves > Passeriformes > Furnariidae > Xenops > Xenops minutus. The sequence continues at coordinate 3,103,212 of JAWWEE010000016.1, forward strand.
GGAGGAATTGTCATGGGTGGTATCTGGTCCCTGCGTGGACAGAGTGTTTGGGCAATCCCTGCTGGGTTCCGTCCCGGCCGCTGTCCTGGAGCGGCCAGGAAAGAAATGCTGCAGTGAGAGGAGGGAGGGCAGGAGCTGGGAAATGGGAATCTCCCACAGCCAAACGACACACACAGAGAACAACCCGAGAGTCCTGGCAAGAGCTTGGCAAACTCCTCTGCCCCGAGTGTCCTGCGCCCGAGCACATCGGATTCCGTCAGTCGACTCCGTGACGTTAATGGGAACAATTATTGCATTTGATTACTAGTTTTGTTTTGGGATTATTTTTTTTTCTGTATCTGCTAGGCCGTTAATTTATTTAATATCCATTGGTTTAGATTCTTGACCTTTCCTTGAATATCTGTTAGTCATTTTAATATTTTATATATATATATATGTGTGTGTAAATATATATATATATATTAGGAATGTATTGCATCTTCTCACTGGTAAGGTAGTGTACATCATACTTACAGTAAATGATCTCCAAAGATTACTTTCTAAAATATTTTTTCATGAATATTTTTTTTTTTCCTTCCCCCCCTCCCCCCCAAATTTCTTTGACATTTTTGGAATTACTTTAGTGAGCTTAGGAATTTCTTTGGTATTCTAAGAGGAACTGGGAATGGGGAGGCCAAATACAAAGCAAGTGTGATCCCTATGAATGAACACCTAGCAAGGTAAGAGAAAATACACAAAATAAAGTGCCTTAAAGTCAGAAAGGGAACCCTGTACATTGAGACAGTGTATGGAAATTGTCCTCGAGCAGGTGATCTCTTGGGACCCGCCTACCTGTAAATATCCTGCTCAGCAGAAACACAAAAGAAAAACCAGCCAACAGTATATTTTTTATCATGTCCTCCAGCACCCTTTTGTCTCACTGCCCTCAGTTCCACTTTGCCTGCTCTTTGGGAAGTGGAGACAAGTGAAGGAATGGAGAACACCCAGTGCTTCAGGGTGGTGTTTCCATGTTTGAAGGGACCTTACGGAGCAATTGCTATTCCAGTAGAAGAAATAAAATTGTTCCCCCGTGTATGGAGTGTGAACTGCAGCTAGTGTAGAGTTGGTGTCTTACAGTGTGCATCGTTTTCTGGGGACAGTCCCACGGATGTAGGTACTTGGATGGATTCTGTGCATGGAAATTTCTCTTTTTTCCTTTTTTTTTTTCCTTTTCTTTTTTTTTTTTTAAGACTTGCTTCTAAGATGCAATAAAGATTTTTTATTTGCAATCGGAGCTGCTCACGTGGTCAGTCCGTGTCATTCCATGCAGCGTAGGTGACACACTTTTGGGAAGTCCAGGGAGAAGGATCTCCATCCTCCAAAGGGGTTTGACCTCTCTGTTGTGTTGTGGCCTGGAATAAACTTAATGCCATGTCCCTTGGCTCTGGGGAAAGGGAGGGCAAACCTGTCCATCAGCCTGCGGTGCTGTGCCCTTCCTTATGTTTGACTTCCTCCTCATGGAGAGATTAAAAGTGCTTTTTGCTGTCTGAAAATACCCACAGCATTTCAGATGCCTACAGTGACAGGGCTGAATGGTGTCATAATGTTTTGTGTATTCAGAACGCAGTAAAAATAATTATTAAGTGGGTTGAGCAGTTAGTTTTTAATAGCACTGCCAGTTGTTCAGTATTGCTGTGAGGCTTTTTAATATAAAAATTAGGTCCCAAAGCAAGAATCTTAGGGATTGAAGAAGTGTTTCTTCACACAAGGGAAAGGGGTGGGGGGGGAAAGGCAACTTGTATTTGTGGCTGCAGAAAAGATCTTGAAGAATGTGAACTCTAAAGAACTGCTCCAAAAGAGAGGGGGGAAAAGCCCTGTATTCCTGCTGTATTTATGAACATTTATGATTTTGTAGGACTTTTTTTAGCCCATAACAGCTGGTAAAAGCAGAATGTATGTAACTGGAAAAAGCCATTTAATATCCAGCACCCATCTGGTATTGTTGTGGTTTTTTTTTCCTCAGTTGCTGCAGTTCTAATTCTGTTACCAATCTGTATTAAAAGTGAATTTTACACCAAGCTTGCAGGCAGCTCTTGAGGCCCCACAGCGTTCACATTGATCATGTATTTTATGGACTCTCAGATTAAAAGTAATCCATTTTAAAGTGAAATCTCTGATTAAAACTCTCCAGGATAAAGCCCTCCAGGATAAAGCCTGAACAGGATAAAGCCCATTTTACACTAAAATCAGTGGTATTTGCTGCCCCAGTTGTAAGGAGCTGGATGGAGCGGGGGGATGCCATGGGCTGGCAGGTGCTCACCTGGCCTTCACAGAAATCCCTTCTGGGGCTGGAATGTTTCATCCCCAGTTTATTCCAGCTGTTTGCTTTGGAGAGAAGTTCCCTTGGTGCCCAGGAGCCCGTTGGTGCTGGAGAGCCATGGAGGGTTTGCCTCTAGGCCATTAAGGTGGTGCCATCCTGAACCTGAAGGACGTGGTGACCAGCCCTGTGCTGAGCGTTGCTGTCTATGGACATGTTTCTCTTCCTCATTAAAACAATTAAAAACGTGAGATGCTCCTTTCCCTCGTTCTTCTGGTGTAGGTGACCTGGGCTGGGTGCTGTGCTGCCCAGGGGCATCCTCACAGCAATAAACCTCCTGCCCAGGCAGAGCTTTGCAGCCCCTCAGCACTTGGGGTTAAACCCCTCACCACCTCTGGACACCTGTGGAGGGGAACACTGTTCCACTCATGCACACCAAGCATGAGCTCACCAGTCAGAGCTCAGAAAAACTTTGCCATCCCCATTTTCCTGGGGCTCACAGGGAGAGTTGGGGCCACAGGGGGGTTTCTCACTCACTCTGGCTCGTGCTTGGCATGTTGGTGGGGTCCCTTGTGCCTGCTGAACTGCAGGAGTGGCCCCTCCACCAGGGGAGGGTGTTGAGAAGCACAGCTGGGATGACCCACCACCATCCTGGGGAAGTGCTCACCCAGAGCTTTCAGTGGCCACTGTGCTTGATGGGACACCCTGAAAGAGGTGAAACATTTCCCTGCAGCTTGGCAGAGTCACTGTCCGGGGAAGGACTTCACGTTTTGGTCTTTTACTCACCATGGGGTTTTATTACCTGCAAAACTCAGTGACCAGCTCCAGCCCCATGTAGCATCCCTGGACCTGGCTGGATGGTTCCTTTCACCAAAACCAGCAGAAAGTCCTGCTGATGCAAATCTGCTTGCTCTGAGTTTTGGGGAAGCTCTGACTTTACACTGCAAATTATTGGCTTGAGCCATTTCGCATGAATACTTGCTAAAAATACCCTGCTCGCTCGGGAGCTTTTGGGAAAGCAAACCTTGCAGTGGCACTAAAAATGAGGAGCAGGGCAGTGCCCTGCCCAGGGCAGATGCATCCAGGTCCCACTGGGCTCCTCTGCTCTGGTCTCGTGGGACCTGGTCTACATGAATGTTTCTGGACCAGGTCTGCTCTCTGCTAATGGGAGTTATTGCACTGACTGGAGCAAATTCAGGGGGTTTGATCCCAACTGAAGCTCAAAAAGCCACCTCCATCCTGGGCATGGGCAGCCTTGGAGCCATCCTGGGCTCCCCAGCCCAGGCAGTGCAGCCACATCCCATGAGGAATCCTTTCCTGACTATTTTACTGGATTTTACCTGGCTCTGCTGCCAGAAGCACTTTTATTCCTCACGACGGACATGCTGCTGACGCTTTCCCAGGCACAAGAAACGTGTCCATGTCTTTTCCAAGCTCCAGAACCCATCTCCCAGCTCTCCTCAGGCCCAGGAATCTCCATCACCTTCTAAATCACATTTATGAGCCAGGTGAAAAAAACTGAATTAGCATCAGAAAAATACCAGCCCGAATACTGGGCTGGCTGTGTTTACTTTCACACTTTAATTCAATAAAACCCTCGACTTTAATTGGCCTGAATCGGCTCCAACATTTCCAGCATGCGGGGCTGGAGTGTCTTGGAAATGGGGGATCCTCCCCTGTGGCTGGGGGTGCTGGGAGGACTTTGCTGGGGTCCTGCTCTGCCTCTCTCTGACTATTCTGGAACAGGAAGGCAAACAAATAACAACACCTTTGTGCTTTATTGACTTTCCACCAAGAGGGCTCACACAGAGGGCACAGTTTAAAATAATTGCACGATAAAACAAACTCCCAAAGCAAACGGGCTGTGATAGGGGCAGATAAAGGCTGTTTGCTGTGCTGGCCTTGGCTTGGCCAGTGTTGGCCTTGCCAGGATGGTTCTGCATGGTGGGGTAGGACTGTGATGGCCCTGAGGAACCTGAGTCACTGGATGTTCCACCTCATGGGTTGGGGACATGCCCTGGCCTTCCGCCCACTGCCAACATCACCTGGCAGTGATTCCCCCAGTTCTGAGCACCTGCCTCAGCCCCAGCCCAATCCCTGGCACCATCTCCAGCCCAATCCCTGTCCCCATTCATTGTCATCCCCGGCCCTGGCCCCATCCTTGCCTTCATCACAGTCCCCATCCCCAGACTCATCTGCATCTTCATCACAAGCCCCATCCTCATCCTCTTCCACCTCAGTTAAGCTTCCAGAGCCAGACAGAGCTCCCATCCCACCACTGCCAGACGGGGTAAGCCGAGGACAGGCCGGCAGCCTGAAATAGCCACAGTATTTCCTGTCCTTTTAAAGTTTGCTTAAAGAAAACTAATTTCCTCTGTCCTTTTGGGAGCAGAATACAAAGCAGCCAGTGCTGCCCCTTTCCCCACCTCCCTCAGAAATCATAGTTTTTGCTTACACGAAGCTGAGAGCCTTTGGTGCAGCACACAATGGGAGAGAATCCAGCTGGAGTGTGAACCCCCCATTTGTCATGGGGACACAAGACATGGCTTTGCCCAGGACAGTGGAATTAGCTGTAATTACCTCCCCGTTTTCCTGCACACAGAGAGGTTGGTTGGGTCTGCATAGTCTCAGGCTGGTGAGGTCAGTGCACCCACAGTGCTGGGAGCTTGTGCCGGGGCCCCAAAATGCCCTGAGCACGCATGAGAATGTGGGACCTTAGAGATGGGGTGTGACCAGCAGTTTGCATCCACACTTCCCCTCCAAAAATGTTCAGGCCATGCCCCAAGCTGGGAATTGGGGTTTGGGCATGGCAGTAGTTCATCCCTAACCCTGAGCCTGCATCCCTCTCACCACACTGGTGCCAGCAAAGAAACGGCCCAAACCAGGAACAGCAACCAGTGTTCAGATGGGAAGTGGGTCTGTTCCTTTCGAAGCAGGCAAAGGACCCTGAGCCCTCCAGGGGAGAGCTGGGGCTCAGCACTGATGGCTCAATCAATCCCTGTGCCAGCAGGTCCTGCTCATCTCTCTCAGCTTCCTCAGTAATTAACTGCCCCAGCACCAAGCCCCTTCTTCCATGTGCTCCCCCTGGAGCCCTTTCCATGGGCTCCTGCTGCTCCCAGACAGGGCTGGGGGAAACCTGACAAAATAAAGCCAAGCTGTTTTCTTACCTCTCCTGGGTCAGCTGAAGGAATAACCCCTCACCAAGCCCCTGCTCAGGCTTATTTTTAGCAGCTGGAATTAAAAAGGGAGGACTGTGATAAGCACAGGTCCTCCCAAACCCACACCTGGGGCTGGGGCAGCCTCGTTCCCCAGGTCTGGGGGCTTTTTGTGCCTTTAGCCATGACCCTGAAGTCAGGATTTAACTCACCCAAGTTCAGGATCAGCTCTCAGGGCAGTTGTGACAATGCCTCAAACCACAGCAGCAGTGAATGGCTGAGCCATCTCTTTCTGTCCTGAAACAACAGGCAGAGATCTTGTCCTGGCAAGGGAGAGCAATGCGTTGTCAATAAAAAATGCCACCAATGCAGCATCATTTTGGGGAGGAATCTGTTTATTATAAGATACATTCTGTTTCTGAAGAAGGATATTTTAGCAGCCTGCAACAGAAATGTGAACCAGAGGGTTAACCTGCCCGTTCGGCCTTGGCCAGCCTTGCCGATGCTCACACGAGTTTCTTGGGATAGAAAGGAAAACAAAAAGGTCCAAAATTCAAACTGTACACCTTTATACAGGGTGCATAGCCAGGCTCACTTTTTACACTGCTGTACATGCTTGGGATAACTAAGTGCAATTGGATTCAGAGCCAATCCAGCATCCCAGGCCACTAATGAAGATAAAATACAAGCTGTGGTGGGCAGAAGCTGCACAGATACACAGGCAAACTGAGCTTATTGTGTTCCCACTGCTCCAGAGTGCATTTCCCAAGAGAAAGAGGAGTGGAGCAGGGACAGCTTATGAACCTTCCCAGTCAGGGAGCTCCCTTCTCTCCCACCAGGAGCATTTGTCACACCCAGTGGCTTTGCCTTCCATCAGCTCCACTGCCAATTGGCTTTGCAGCAGTGCAGTGAACCAGCTCACTCCCTGGAGGTGCAGCATTCCTGGCAGGTTGGTTTGGGTCCCTCACAGGAATGCTGCACCACAACAGCCTTTAGGAACCAGGAATGCAGTGGCCAGCCACAGCTTTTTGCTGGTTCCTGGCTGTCTATGCCTGTACACAGGGACTACACCTGAAGGAGCCTCTAAGGGAGGTGCAGGGAGGTGGGAAGCATCCCCACAGTGCAGGGCCTCGAGCAGATGCATTCCCCTGGGAACAGGGACCAGCCCACCCGGCCAGCGGAGCTCTCCTGGCTGACACACATACACATGACCAAAGCAGCAGCAGCAGCAGCAGCCAGGGCATGCTGAAGGTGAGGACGGGATTTAAAACGGGGAAGAATGAACTGCAAATAGAGGCGTGAGCAGAAATGCAGCCACCTCCACCTTCTGCTCTCAGCTGGTGCAGGGGAGTGTGTGCCAGAGCAGGAGTGCAGAGCTGGCCCAGCTCCCGGGCTCTTCCCTGCCCTGCTCACACCCATTTCTTCATTCCCCAAAAGCCCTGTCGGGGCTCCAGCCCTGGGAACCCCGCAGTGCTCATTAGCAGCAGACCAGATGCACACTCCCCCCATCACCCCCATCTCCTGCCCCTCTGGGCTGTGTCTCCAAGTCCAGGTGTGCTCGGGGCAGGACTCTTGGTGTCCCATCAAGCCTCAGGTCCCAGTTCCACCAGCACTACCTTCTCTTACGCATGCAGGTTTCAAGCCTCCCCAGCTCCTCGTAGGCCTGGTAAAAAATGTCAAAGTCTCTGGCACCCCAGCCCCTCCAGACAGCCAGGCACCGCTCCGTGTTTTCCTTCTCAAAGCAGCACACAGCTGTGTCCTTTGCTACGAGAGCTGCATCCACCAGCGTCCTGGGGAAGGCACAAGAGGGCAGGGAAGGGCGTTAGGGCCAAGAAAAGCTCTGTGAGAGCAGCACCGGCTCAGGACCTTCCCTTCCGGCTGCCCAACCTCTGCATAAGCTGCAAACCCTTGAGCAAGGAGAACGTAACAAAGAGAGGGATCAGAAAGTGTGTCACGGCAAAACCAAGTGGCTCAGTGACAGGGGAAAAGGTTTTTAAAGGGATACAGATGCCTAAACATTCAGGTGGGGGCTTTAGTCTGCTGTGGCATTTTGAAGTCGCTGTTAATCTCCCGATCTGCTAAACCCACAGACTCCTGTGCCTGCTGCCAGCCGGGCATTTTCAAAACAGCTCCATCATGCCACAGCTAACAGGCTGCTGAGAGCTTCCCCAGGCTGGAATAGAGCATGGAAGTGGGATGGAGCCCAGCTCTGCCAGCTCAGAGCCTGAGCCCCGAGCCCAGAGCAGCAGGCACGGCTGTGGCAGCACTCAGGGATCTGCAAGGTTGTATGTGCTTCCATTCTGGCCCTGCAGGTACCCCTGGGGGAGGAGGCTGGGCAGAGGATGACACTTTTGCCCTTGCAGAGTCCAAGGAACAGGAGTCCAGCCTTGCCGGGCTCTTTCTACTGCTCCAATAGCAGATGGGGAGGGCCAGCCCCAAACTGTGTCCCTAGAAAGGCCCCCGGGTGGAAGCCCTGGCCACGAGGGCTGTCCTTGGTGGATGATTTTTATCACAAACTGCCCCTACAAAGCCCCCTCCCCTCCCTGCCCTGCCCTTGGAGCAGGCAGGCACTATCCTGCTCTTTATCCTGGTGGTAAAACGGGAAATCAATGTCCATCATGCCTGGAGCAGTCAGGACAAGTATGACACGCTGTGTCACCTCAACTCCACTTAATTTGGGTGAAGCAAAACAAACCTAAAAGCATGTGTGACCAATAAAGAGAATACTCCCCTCCCAAGTAACTGATAAAGACTGTCATTTCTAGAGTACAGGGAACGGCAGGAGCTCTTTGATCTCCCTTGTGTTTGCCTGGTAGTAATAAATGGTCATTTATAATCCTTAGCACTGCTTAACCTGCATTTGTTTGGACATAAATAGCACAATCCCAGACCGGTATTTAAGTGATCAGCAGGAACACCCCCACCTCTCCAGCAGTTATTTATTTACCTGGCCTCTCCGTCGCTGTATGAACCATTTCAAATTAACGTATATAACTGCTCTGCCCTGTGCTCCAGGAGCCGTCCCCGGCCCGTCACTGCCCACAGCACAAAGGTGCTCATTTAGAGCCAGAACATCAACCTGCCCCACGTGAATGCAGGCACAGACAAGCACCGTGCTCTGCATAAATACCCCTCTTGTTCCCAGCGCGGGGGCTGAGGCTGCCAAGCTCCACCGACCTTCTACCAGGTGCCCTCGGAGCACGGGGAGCCAGCACCAGGCAGGATCGGGCCCACTTCACTGCACGGTGCACAATCCTGCCTGTCTCATCATGGGGGTACTCATCATGGTACTCAATATGGTCTCTGTGGATTTTGGGGACCCACAGTGCCCTCCCCTCACCATCTGTCACGCTCTCAGAGCATGCACATGCCTCGATGTGCAAGCAGCAACGGGGACCTTCTCAGGGGCTGCTGGAAGCCAAGAGGAAGCTCCCAAGAGCCCTGGGAGCCTGCAGAGGCCCCCTCCTGCCACCCAGTCCCCTGTGCCCCCGGAGTGACCCAGGCAGCCTCACCCGTAGGGAGCCAGCTCCCCAGCCTTCAGCACGGCGATCACTCTGCCCCGCTGGGTGCCAGATTCCTTCTCCAGCCCGATGACGATGATATCCCCTCCTCTCCTAGAAGAGAAACAAGGGAGGTGTCACACATCCTCAGCAACACATCCTGAGGTGTCACACATCCTCAGGGATGCTGCCAGCTGAGGAAGATCTGTGCTGGATACCCCTCCTCTGCAGCCACATGATGTCTTGCAGGGCACCACGGGGGCATCCTGGAGTCACCAGTGAGAGATCCCAGGACAGGCAAAATCAGCTTCCCAGTGGTTTCCATCAGCTCCACAGGAGGCAGCAGGGCTTGCCAGGGCTGTGTCCAAGCAAAGAAGCTGCCTGCTGCTCTTTGTTCCCTCAGTAGCTGGGGAAACAGGGCTTTGAGTCTGACCACCCCTTTCTCATTCTGCTGAAATCAATCCAGCAAGACCTTTGATGTGGCCATTCTGCTCAAGCACTAGATATTCTAGAGAGGGGTAGAAAAGGGATGTACTCTTGTACTGGGAACAAAATTTCTTAATAGTAACTTAACTTTCTGGCCAGGTTGAATGGTACTGGGAAGGCAAAAGCTCTTGAATTAGCCTGGCTTGACCTTATGTTCAGCCCAGGAGGGATTCTGATGAAGTTGCTTTGATAAGGGACCCACTTACCTGGGGATCCATATGAGGTCTTTTACTGGCAGAATCTTGACAGCTTGGAGATGCTCTGTGTTGTCACCCACAGGTGTCACATCGTGATCCAGGGAACCCTTGAGCTCGTGAAACTTCTCAGACTCCTCAAAGTCTGCGGAGAATGGTGCACTGGAAGAGCTCATGGGCGAGCTGGGCAGGCTGGAGGGGCAGCGGGTTACCCTGTTGGGGGGCGAGGAGGAGAAGGAAGACACAGAGCAGTAATCTGTGAGCGAGTCCTGGTGGTTCAGGATCTGGGTGCCCACCTCTGGGCTGTACATGATGCTCATGTCCCCCACTGGGTTGCTCTCCAGCGCCCCGTGGCTGATGGGGGCTGTGGCTGGGATGGCTGCCGAGGGCTGCTGGATCGTGAACATGTCTCTGAGCGGGCTGCAGTCCCCACAGAAGTAGCGTGCACAGAGCTGGTAGGTGGTAACGTGATACATCACCAGGAAGTTGCTTTTATCGTCCAGACACCACACCACCTCCTCCCCGTGGCACTCGGAGTTGCAGGCCAGGGATGTGATGACCGACGGGGGGCTGAAGGGCTCCAGCCTCCTGCTGATGGCCATGGAGGCGCAGTCGATGATGAGGATGCCGGGGCCGTTGCTGTACCACACCTCTGCCCCACTCTGCGTGATCTCCATGGCCTTCACGGGGTATGGGTTCTGCCGGGGGTCGTCATCCGAAATGTTGAACTTGGACCTGTTTGCAGTGTGGGAGCACAGGTAGGAGCAGCTGTCCCCTGGCATGCCCTGAGACACTGAAAACACGGCTACAAGTCCATCTGACAAGCCGGCCAGCACCACGTAGGAGTTCTGCAAGAAAGGGACAGCAGAATCTCATAGAATCACAAAGTGGTTTGGGCTGGAAGGGATCATCCTTAAAGATCATCCGGTTCCAACCTCCCTGCCATGGGCAGAGACACCTTCCACTTGACCAGGTTGCTCCAAGCCCCATCCAACCTGGCCTTGGGCACTTCCAGGGATGGGGAGTCCACAGCCTCTCTGTGCCAGTGCCTCATCACCTTTGTAAGTAAAGAATTCTTTCCTATTTCTTTACATCTCTGCAATACCAGACCTTTCAGTCCCAGGGGCTCTGGCTGCCTCTCATATGCTGCAAGAGTGCTGGTAACTTATCCCAGAACAGTGATAACAGCACCATAAAAAGAAGTCATTACCAAGAGGCTGCTGCAGAGCCGTACTCCTCTCACCCAGTATTACCTCTCTTTTACTGGCAAGGGTGGACAGACAGACCTGGCAGCCTGCCCTGAAGGTTAACAAATTCAAGCTGGACCGTGTTCAGGAACAGCCGTCCTGATCCTAGGAATCCAGCTGGAGAAACCCAGCTCACTTCCAAGGAGTAAAGCTATTGCTATCAGTGTAGGTGGGAGAGGAATGGAAGAAATGCAGTGAAAATGGAAAGAGGGAGCCAATATTCTCACAAACAAGAGCATCCAGTGATTGCTCCACGTCTGATGTTTGCTGCTGTGAGAGCACCGCTCCTCCCAGGGACGTGCTCTGGGTCTGGGATCCCTGGCAGCTCAGGGACATCCTGATGAAGGGCACAGCAGCAGCAGTTCAGCAAAGCCCCTGCCAAGTGCCATGGGCAACTCTGCAGGTCGGTAAGAATGTGCCCCTCACTGCACAGATGTGCTGGCCATGGCACTGTGGCCATGGATGCCCTCACACCCCATGGCAGGAGCCCATGGGGAGACCATGGCTCAGCGACTCCTCCAGCTCAGCACAGCAGGGCAAGATGCTGTTAAACAGACTGGGAAATGGATCTCTTGGGAACAAAACTCCCCATTGACCTTGGGTCTGTACCAGAAACTCCCTGATCTGTGAAGCAGATAAAGCAATACTTACCTCAAAGGCCTTTCTATGTCCTCCCTGAGGAGCAATAAATTCTAAAAAAAGACCCTTTCACCCAGGACGTTTTTTCTGTTGTTACAATCTGCCTGGACTAAGCAAAGCAAACCAAACAGAACCAGCTGATTGGACACAGCTCACCTCTCCACAGCCTCACCGTGGTGGGGAGCCTGGGATGCCAGGGAGAAGGACTGAAGGCTCAGGGTCACCCCTTGCTGCTCATGGATTAAAGGATCCCTGTGCCCTTGCAGGGGTTTGGCTCTGCCAGCCCTGGAAGAAAGCTGCCAGACTGTTTAAATCCACACAGGTTTAAATACTGAAACCAGTATGTTGACTTGCCCCAGCTATCAAGGGGCAGATAGTGCAGGGTAAGTGTTATTTAATTGACAGCTCTGTTTGCAAGGCTCATTAAGAGTTCTGGACAAAGAGACACTCTCTGCACAACAAGTATGAGTAAAGCCACGAGAGCTCTGAGCCCTGTATGACTAATCCAAATCACAGCAGAATTTTACTGTAATGGGAAAAACTAAGGAAGCAAGTGGAAAGTTGTGAAATGGGGCTTGGACTTTAACTCAGTCCAGTCCCAATTCTCTAAGCTCTAATGAAAAGCAACCCCAATGACCTGCAGTGCTCAGTGCCATGTCCTCACTGCCATGTGGATGTGGTGCAAAGGCTCCTGGATGTGGCTTTGCTAGGGAGTTGCATCAATAGGTTGGAACATGGCACGATGCTTTGCACCAGCTGGGTCTTGGGTTACTTTTCCTTTGGAAAGGAGTTCAATTATTTAAAACGGAATAAAACAAAGCAGAACAGCCCACATTTCTCTGGTGCAAATGGTCCAACTTCTTCAGTCCAAAGAACTCTGCATAAAAGGCATTTCTTACTAGAAATGGAAAATTTAAATTGAAATGGGAACATCTGATATTAACTGTAATGTGGGTATGTCATCCTAACTGCTCCCAGCATGACACAGGACACTATTAAAATCTTCAGAGATTATAATTTTGTCTCATTTGATTTGAAAATGCTGAATTATCCAAGCATAGTCTTCATAACAATATTTTGATTTCTTTGATTAGTGTCAATTACTGCAGGACAGAATCCATATTCCCTTTTGGGTTCCACAGGCTGAGTTTCCCTGGCACTGAGCAGTCAGCACCATAGACATGCAGAGCTGGGTCAGTGACCCCCACACAGTGTTACCACTAATACTGATGCCAAATCCTATCCTGTCTGGGATAGCACAATGGTGGGAGCAAATTGGGAAGATACTTTTTGCTTTGGGACATTTATTACTCTCTGCCTTGGCTTTGAGCGCTCTTGAGACCTGTTTCTATCCAGCTACTGTTGTCTCTCAGAGAGAGAAAGAAATGCAGAGCAGGAACTCAAATCACAGAATATGCTGAGTTGGAAGGGACTCACAAAGATCACTGAGTCCAGCTCTTAGCCCTGTACAGGGCCATCCCCAAGAGTCACCTCCTGTGCCCCAGAGGATCATCCAACCCTCCTGGAGCTCTGGCAGCCTTGGGGCTGTGCCCACCACCCTGGGGAGCCTGGGCAGTGCCCACCACCCTCTGGGGGAAGAACCTTTCCCTGAGATCCATCCCAACTCCCCTGACACTACTCCAGCCATTCCCTGGGTGCTGTCCCTGGTCCCCACAGGGCAGAGATCAGTGCCTGCCCCTCCCAAAGAAGTCCCTGCAATGAG
>JAWWEE010000016.1:3116551-3182418 GCA_035221455.1 Xenops minutus
ATTCCCTGGGTGCTGTCCCTGGTCCCCACAGGGCAGAGATCAGTGCCTGCCCCTCCCAAAGAAGTCCCTGCAATGAGGTCTCCCCTCAGTCTCCTCTTCTGCAGCTGAACACACCAAGTGCCCTCAGTGTCCTCACAGTCCTTCCCCATCTACACTGTCCTCCTTTGGATGCTCTTCACCAGCTTAATATCTGAGAAATGCCCTCACCCTGCCATCCTTCACGTGACTGAGCCAGGGGAGTGACCGATTTCACAGATGACCATGGCAAAGGTGACCCCCCAGCAGGTGCCACCGACCTGCCAGTTTTATTTGGTGCCGGTGCAGCCGGGCAGGGACACAAAACTCTGCTGGACCGGTGTATTCCAACAGCGACCAAAGGCAGGCAGGGCCACAGCCTCCAGAAACCTTAAGTAACTTTCTCAGAATTCATTTTCAACATTCGGGCTGCACGGAGAGCCAACAAAAACTCAGGGCAACAGAAGTGCATTTGAAGGCTGGGCGCTGCCAGCAGCCCCAGCCATGCCAGAAGGAAGGCCCCGAGCGGGGAGGGATGTGCAGGGATGAGCCGGCTCCAGACGTCCCGTCCTCGGGCTGGGGACAGCGCACGGCTCGGGGCCACGGGCACGGCCAGGGAGAGCAGCATGACAAACATGATACAGCCCTCGACCCCAGGGCTGCTCAGCTCCTCCTCCTCCTGCTGCTGCTGCTGCTCTCATCCCCGCGGGCTCTGGCACTGCTGGCAGCGCACACAGGGCAGGCTGCAGCCTTTAAATGCAGCTTTTGTTTCCATGTGCTCCAGGTTCTTGCAAGAGGCCAGAGCCTTGCACGCATTCAGGTTTCCCTCTCCCTCCTTCTATCATTGGAAGAATGCTGCAAACCAAGTCAGAAAGCATCTTGGTTTGCTGTTTTTAACCTGTTTGTGAGCTTATTTGGTTTTTTTTTTCTCCTGAAAGGAAATCTATTGAAAATTGTATTGTTTACCAAAAAGAACGATACTGGTGACAAAAGCATGCAACAAAAAGCTTAAGTTATACAAGACTTCTCCCTGGCGGGTGAGTTTTGGATTCTGGGCCCCTCTCTGTTGCTTTTAAATTTCCATGATGCTTCCTTTGGATGAGAAACCAAGTTTTGGAAACTATTTCTTTTGGATCAGCCTTCCCAAGGCAGTCGTAAAGAATTCCCCTTCCCAGCAACATCCCCCGGCAATTGTCTGACTAAAAGTTACCTCACATCTCATCAGCTAAAGGCTTTCTTCCCAGGGAAAGGCAATTCCCTTCTTCCCTGGACAACGACTGTGATAACTCTGATGGAGCTCACTGGCCATACAGGGAGTGTGACAAGTGTAAGCTTTCCACTCAGATTTTTTGGAAGAAGCGGCTGGCTCAGTTCTTGCCAACCTGGTCTGCACATCCCCATGGCTGCTGCTCTGGCCATTTCACTGCCAAACTCATTCATAGAAAGGAGAGAGGAAAAAGTAAGTCCAATAAACCGAGAAGGAGCGCGCTGAAGGGATGTGGATTTCTGGAAGGTTGGGTAGGGTCGGGGGAGGAAGGGAGGTGTCTAGACTCAATATTGCTATTGTAGGGCCTGGCATTATTTATGACAGTTTCTAGGCAGGCCACAAACTGGAAATAGAAACCAGGAGACATAAAGCCACTCGTAACCCCCAAGGAATGGCTTTGCAAGCTGTGTGACAGTGGAAAAGCTGAAAAGTGAAAGACTCGTTCGACTGTCCTGGACAAAACCTCAGGCAGCATGAAAAAGAAATTTGCCCTGCACATCAGAAATGGAACTCCACGGCACAGAAACGCCGCAGGTCTGGGAGCCAAAGAAAGCTGAGGGATGCAGGAGAAATTCCCCCCCTTGCCAACTTTACATCAATGCCCTACTTTACTGCTGCTTACACCATGTTTGGAAGCGAAGCAGCACACCTTACACTAACCATCTGCCTCGGATCCAGTTTGCAGGGATGCAGGAATCCCAGCAAACGAGCCAGAAATGGACAATAGCTCAGGACAGGCCTGTGGTATAAACCAGCCCCACCGTCGCTCCCAGGGCTGCTCCACGTCGAGCTTTCAGACACATACCAGTCTGCTGGCATTTGCAAAGACTACACAGCTACCAGTAATGTTGGAACATAATTACATGTTTTCACTTGAGGTGGCTGTAAGCAAACCGGAGGTAATTTAGCTCGAAAACAGTTTTTATACAACTCCCAAGGCTTGCCCGCAATAGGCACTCATGGCAGATTTCTCTTGCCAAGAACTGGATGCTGGCCATGGCAGAACTAGATAGAGAGCATATAACTTGTGTTATTACCCCTAAGAGTAATTATACATGTTATCCATAAGAGTATTGCCCAAAACAGCTGTATTACCTAAGTGTTCTCACTCAAAACCAAAAGAGGAGTGTGGCTGAGCCTAGATAATATTACAGATGACTGTGCACACAAATGACAGCACACATCCCAGGAAAACAGAGGGTACAAGAGGCAGGATATACCCACATCCTGCATTAGCACTTAACAAATCTCTATTCTAATTATTGCTTCACGTCCCCTCTACTTTGCTTGATCAGCCTAAACCTTGTCTTTCAGTGATGTGGAAACACAGCTGGAAAACTTCCTTGCAGAGAAATTTGATCTATTTTGACTATTTCCCCAGCAGGCTTGAAAGTGCCAGCTTTGGTCCCCTGACTCAGGTTCTTGGCCACACCTCTGTCTCCTGGCAGAGACACAAAGACCTGCAAACCTTCTCCTCATGGTGCCAAAATGTTCCTGGGCATTGCAAAGTCCTTCAACACCAGCTTGGCCCACGAGCAGGTATCTGGGTCTCCCCAGTGCCCCTTTTCCTTTAGGTTGCTCCTCACCTTTTTGACAACAGGCATCACTAGGAAGCAGCTCACAGGGGCAGGAGTGTCTAAACCCTTCAGTGGAGTCTTTAAGGGACACATGCCCTGCAAAGCATACACAGAAATCTTCTGGTCCTGTGAAAGAGCACAAAAAATTCCATAAATGCAAATCACCTTCCACACTTCTCATGTTTTGATACCTGAACAAGATCTAATTGGGTCCAAAACCACCTTTTACTTGTATTTTTTTGATACCCAAAGCCTGGATATCTGTTTTCCCTGGAGAGTCTTTGCTCTTCCTGTGGGTAGAAAGCAGGAGCTGCCTTCCCAAGAATGAGCTGTGGGCAATATATGTATTATCCAAAAGCGACTAAAAATCACTATAGGGGGTTTATCATCACATCTAAAAGCAGCATTTGAGAACCCTGACTGCAAAAATCCCAAACAACTGAAGTAGGTTGTATGTTATCTTACATTAATCTGTCAATTCAGGGAAAGCTGGTATTACATTTTATGTGGAATTGCACCTGCTCCACCCCTCAGAAATCTGCTAGACTGACCAAGAGCATCCAGTCTGGGGAACAGGAACACATTCCATCCAAAAGGTGGAAATACAATGCTTTAAGATTTTTTTAATTTTAATTTTTCTACACTTATTGCTATGAAAAATGGGAATATTTGAAATTTACCTCTATTTGGTCAACAGAAAAGGTCAAAATAAGTTATTTTCCTACATGGAAAAAATATCGACATTCTCAACCCGTCACAGTATCCATGCCAGGGTAGAGAGAATTAACCAACATCAATTATTTATTCAGTAGGTGTGCCCTTTTTTCCCCCACTCTGAAACACTGACCTTCAGGTACATTTCATTTTTTTGGCTGTTTTTTCTTTGCTGTGTGTCAAATGATCTTACCAGAACTGGCTGACACTTAACACAGCCTTTTGTGAAGGCTGGAGGGGGCTCTGGGCTATAAATCAGCCCTGCCCTCTCACTCTTATCTCTTCAGCTGTGATTTTCCACGGTGAACACAAAACTTGGGTACCCATTTCCCACCAACTCCGAAACCCCTCGGGGCTCTTTGAGAACCCCACCCTTCAAGGCATGGTTTCTGTCACTGCTTCCCTTTATGGCTTGCAGATAAGGACATTCCCCAGATGAACCCCTGGGTACAGACTGCTCCAACCCGCAGAGTTTTCGAGGTTCCCACGATGGCTTTGAGCACCAGGAGGCACGACTGGGTTCCAGGGAGAAACAATAAACCTGGAGACAGCAGATGCAAAGTCACACTGCTCATCTGAGATGCCCATTGTGTCCTGCACTGTTGGCTTTACTAATTTAACAGGCCCTTTCTCTTCATTTGTGTCTCTCCTAACGAGGCCCCTCTGGAGCGGGGCACCGAGGTACAGGCAATGCTCACCTCTGTGGCTGCCCAGAGGGCATTCTGGAATTTGAGTTGGCAGCACAGCTTCATTCCTGGGCAGCTCATCCTCTGCACTTCCATGACTCCTTTCTCCAGATTCACCACCGTGTAGTTTCTGAAAAAGGAGCAGGTAACAATTTCCTGTAGCCAACGTTCAGCCTGGACACGGCTGTGGGGTGGTACAGGGCACTTGTGGCCAAGCCATAACACAGCTGTCCAGATGTGGATGATGCTGTGAGGACCCACACCCCTCCAAACGGTCCTTGTGAAGGAAGAGAAATACAGATGTGCCACGGCTCTTCCTCGGGGGGCAGGTGTGCAATTGCTGTGGTGAAGATTTACACTCAGCCCTCTGACTTTGCACAGAAATGGATTAGGAGGACATCCATGGCCACTTACTATAATTCAGCTGTGAGACAAACAGCTCCAGCTGAACAGCAGTAATTAATAGCTGGGAGGTCTCAGCCCATCTTGCCCATTAAGTTCTCAAGAGAATATCTGCTCATTCTCCAAGTTCACTGCCTCGCTATTATGTGGCTTCGTTATTAATCCAACACATAAACAGAAGAGAATGATTCTTCCCAATAAGAGCAAAGATCTGTAACCTGATCAAAGAATTTATAAATATGAGTCATTAATAATTTTTTATAATTAAAAGGATTTTATTTGTTTGGGGAAGTTTATTGAGTTTGGGTGTTTGAACAAATAACTGGATAGTCATGACCCCATCTGTGAGCCCCAGATGTTTTACCAACTGTGGTACAAGCAATTACACATTCTGAAATCTGCCACATATAAGTAATTTGCTGTTCAGCAGCCTCCAAATTGGATTGTCCAGTCAGGAAGCAGATTCACTGGGATATATTGCTGTGAATATTTGGACAACATCCATGTATTCAAAACACATCTGTGAGTGCCATGTGTTCCACCAGTTTAGCAGGAAGAGTTACACTGTCTGCACTGAGCGACTGACCAGGCACCACAAACAGCAAAGCAAACAGTTCACGAGCAAATCACGTACCTTTCCCATTAGCTTAATGGTTTCAAATAATGAGCACATTAATATAAAATTCAGATCAGTTAGTGAATGTTTCCAAATAAGACTGGGGCTATAAAAATCAGTAGCATCCATAAAAATGAACCTAACTAGCCACGGGTCACATGGGGCTGAGCAGAACGCCATCATCTCAGTCACGATTTAATAACATTTTAAGCACATGCCTTCAGTATGGAATACTTTTTACTGGCAGTGCACACTTGGATGCACACACAGCTCCAGGCATGTGGTTAACTCCCAATGATTGCAATAGGATTTAAGCATGTGCTTAATTGCTTTGCAGAAGAGAGATGGAACTGCAGCCTCAATTAGGAAAGGTTTAGTGTTAAATGGCCTCATTAGGAAAGGCAGAACACGTCTGTTCTCATGTGCAAATGCTTCATCCTGTGTGTGTGAATCATTACATTGCCCTAATCTTCTCCTCATATTAACTGAAGCAGAGTTAAGCTCATTAAATATCCTTTATAAAGAAACCACTGTTCCCAATTAAAAGAGTTTGGGAAAACAGTGTTCACCGTACCCTTGGCACTCACCCAAATTCACTTTCACCTTCTTTACCTCCCTCCCAGAGGCATAAGGGAAGATGCTGAAGGATTTACTTAAAAATGAAAAAGAAAAAAAAGGAACTACTAATCTCAGCTGTCTCACCTGGTATCTTCCTTCCCATCCCAGAAGACCACAGTGTACTCCTGTCCTTGGGAGCAGAAGAAGGAGGACTGCTTCCCACAGGGTAGTAGGTACATGAATGTAGCAAAGGTAGGATCTTTCATCTGTCCTACCACAGAAATGGCCAGTGGGCGCTGAGGGGAAAGGAAAGAGAAAGGCACACAAAATGAAATAGAAGAGTCATGATAAAAATGAGCTTCAACAAAGTCCTGCCCCTGTCTCGGAGCAATCCCAAGCACAAGTACAGGCTGGGTGCCCCTGCCCATGGCAAGGGACTGGAACCAGATGGTCTCTAAGGTTCCTTCCAACCCAAACCCTTCTGTGATTATTTGTTAAAGCTTGGTCTGTCATTCTCTTACACGTTTTACTGATTAATTTCTTCAGGGTTATGAATTTTGGAAGCTGTCGTGACAGGGTGTAGCTGTTTACAGAGACATGCTCACTGCTGTCTGAAGGACAGCAGCTCTGAAACACCTGCTGTAATTAATGAAAAATGCAATGGCAGCATAATCCTTTCCTCATACTTTAAACCTTTTTCTTCCTCATACCTCCTCTTTTAATCTCATGGGTTTTGAAGTCTTTGTAGTTACACTCACAGCATGATACTGGAGCTGTTTCTAGAAATTACGGGTAACGTCTTGCCCGTGAAATCAACAGCTTAACTGCCATTGACATCAAGGGACCTTCAAGTCACCACCGAAGTCTAAGGCCACAGATCTGTCATCATTTCATTCATAAAACTCTCATTTAAGTCAACAGAAGTTCTGGGCCAAATCAGCAGGAGGGGTAAGCAGGCAATTGAGGTGTTCTGCTGTACCAAGAGCAAGCTTATTCCTCCTGCTTGAAGAGGGCAGCCAGATGTGAAAACATGGGTCAGGAGGGATGGCTTGTACCTTTTCTGGCTTAGTGTCCCAACACTCCATCATGAGTGCCTGCATCCTATAGAGCTGCACCTCCTCTGGCTGCCCCAGGACAGGACGGATCCCTTTGGACAGCTTCTTTGCAATCTGGAGCTGGTGGTGTCCCAACACCGGCCGCTGGCCAGAGAGCAGCTCGTACAGCACCATCCCATAGGAGAACATATCAACCTGGAGCGGGGCACAGGGAGAACAATCAGGGCAAAGCTCCCTTGGTGGGCAGAGAGGAGAGCAGGGAAGGGCACAGCGGGAAGCTCATGGAGAAGGGAACCCACTGCTGTCATGGAGGGCTCCCCAGGGACACCCCCCAGTCACCTTCTCATCGTAGACGATGCGAGGCCTGATCTCAGGGGCCTGATAGCCCGGCGTGCCCTCCACGCCCAGCGCGCCCTCGTGGAACGACTGCCGGGAGATGCCGTAGTCGGAGAGCTTGATGTTGATGTGCTCCTTGACGTCCAGGGACCACACCAGGATATTGTCCGACTTGAGGTCGCAGAAGATGATGTTCTTCTTGTGCAGGTAGGCCAGGCCTGTCACGATCTGATAGGCTATTTTGTGTGTCAGCATGTGTCCTAGCGGCACAAAGGCAGACCCTGGCACAAAGGAACAGTCTGTCTTCAGCTCTTCTAATTGCCATTACTGCCTTTCACCCCCTCCTTTCTCTTTCTCTTTTTAACTCCAGAGCTATAACTGACAACCTTTTAAAACATCACTCAATGCCACCATTTAAAATGACACTGTTTGTGTTACTATATGTGTCTGACAGTCCTATTCGATTCTTTTTTTAAACCCTTTCACTTCTAGACTCCTAAATCTTCTGGTGAAAATTAGTGTTTGACTGGAAGTTGACACAAAGCCAAGGTGCCAAGAGGGTCAGATGGCCCCAACTTATCTTGGAATTAGTGTCGTTCATTTGACAGCGACAGAAATAAAGATACTTATGAGATAATTTAGAGTGCCAGACACCCATCTGCAGGGGGAGGAACACAGCACCATCCGTGCAGCACTCAAGTGTGATGCACTTCATATTAATTTTCAGAGAAATTGAAAATCCAGCTCTCCAAACCAGTTTTGAAAACCCCGAGCATCAATTTTTACTAGGTCCCCAAAAGCACAGTTTAAGAACAATTCCACCCCTCCCACTTCCCCTAGTCTGGAAAAGAAAACCCCCTGCAGTAAATCAAGCAGTAATTTAAATAATGCTGACAGTTTGTCACT
Source organism: Xenops minutus (assembly GCA_035221455.1). Classification (NCBI taxonomy): domain Eukaryota; kingdom Metazoa; phylum Chordata; class Aves; order Passeriformes; family Furnariidae; genus Xenops; species Xenops minutus. Next base: position 3,124,684 of record JAWWEE010000016.1, read on the forward strand.
GGGAGAGCGATGTGTCCCAGGGGGCAGCCCCTGGTTCTACCTTTGGAGTTCTCAGACAGCACGGTGGTGAGGCTGCCCAGGGGGGCCAGCTCGAGGGCGAAGCACAGCGGGTGGATGCTGATGCCAATGAGGGACACGATGCAGGGGTGCTGCAGGGAGTGCAGCATGCTGGCCTCCTGGCGGAACTCCGAGAAGTTCTTCATGGCATCCATGGCCCTCAGGTGTTTCAGCATGGTATCTGCAGAGACACAACCCCCCCTTCTCACTGCCCAGCTCAGAAAGCAAGCTGCCAGCTCTCTGAAGGTGCCAATCACCCAGCAGCAAGGGCTGCAGGAGAAAGGCAGCTGGTGAGATTACACCAACAGCAAGGCTTTAAGTTGAGTCCTTACGTGGATGCATGAGCCACTAACAGACACTGGCTATAAGCAGGATATATGTGGTGCCTTGGGAAGCGAGAGCTCCCTTGGACCTTTCACACCAGGTTCAGGTGTGTCTGGCACACACTGTTCTCATATATTCCCTGGATGACTTCAGAAAACTCATGCTGTGCTTCATCAAGCAGGGACTGTGTGTGGATGTTACAGTGCCAGTAACCTGCAAGGCCACAAGTGTTCATGAAGAACTCTAAGATGCATCCTCCTCCTTCACTGAAACACACCAGTTTTGCTATTTATTTCCAAGCTGTATCTAAACAGGTGCTGCCAGCACTTCGGAGAGCAAAGGCTCTTTGGTTTTAGCTTGGGATCATGGATTGCAGGAGCTGATTCCCCACACTGATTCCATGCACTGTACCTGCAGCCGAGGTGGGAGAACCCTTGCATTTTTTAATCTGAAACCTCTTCACAGCCACTGGTTTTCCTTGGTATCGTGCCCGATATATAACAGTTCCACTTCCACCCTGGCCAAGAAGGTTGTTTTCATTTTCACTGCATTCCAGTTTGCTATTTTCCAGGAACAGTCTGCCAAGGAGAAATTGGGGCCTTTTAATTAAAGTTTCAAAGACATTGTAAATTCATGTTTTTAATGTGATTTCCATTTTCACAAATGCCTGAGAGGTTCTTGTCTTATCTCCCAAGAGGGCTGGATCACCTAAACTACCCTGGGCATCTCAGTGTACTCTGTGCTGACTTGTGTTGTACAAAAGATTTCTCGCAGAAAAAATGTAACTTGGGCAAATAAGCAAAATAGGCTTTTTACCAATTTATCCCACAAGAATCAAACAGATCTGGAAAGCACATAAGCTTCTTTTCCAAGCAGATGACACAAGTACTGATACTTGTACCGTTTATCTGTATTAACAGGTTTTTTTTGCTTCATTTACCTCCTGTTCCTCTTCTCTCCACTGAGGCAGGACAGGATGTTTATGAACAGCCCCACACTCTGAAACCTGATTATTCAAATCAGCTTAGTGTTCCCAGGCTGTAATTCATCATCTCCCCACTCTCCCAGAGACTACATTTACAGCTGTTCACACTTGAAACATCTCCACTCGCCTCGCACCCGTCAAACAAATCTGTAGGAGACAGCAGTGTGAGGAGGGCTGTCCCTAGGAGCTGATGGGGTGTTTGTCCAGAAAAGTGACCCCAAGAAAACAACAGGGGCCAGTGGGAGCACAGAAAGCTGAGAGCAGCCAGATGGACAGTTTGGTTTAGTGATTCTGCATTAGTCACTGAAAGGTCTGAGACAGTGTGAACCAAAAGGGACACTGGTCTCCTCTCCTGCCTTCTGTCAGGTCTCTTGTTCTACACACTAACTAATAAGGGGTGTAAGACTGAACCCATCTGGGAATGCAGTTAAGCAGCTTCAAGATTTGGCAGTGCTGCTCTGGATAGGGAAGAGCTGTTTCAGCTGTTCAGGGCTGCCACACATCCAACACATCCTGCAGCCCTCAGCCCAGCAGGAGCCTCGACTCAGAGTGAATTCTCTCGTGGCGTCTATAAATTCACTCACCTACAGGCTCTTAAAAAATTCAGCATTTCAGGGCCAATCTTGTGATGCAGCAGCACTTCCTTTTGGTTTTGCCACATTAAAATCTCCTTTGTGGGATCCCAGAAAGACTCCAACAACAGAAAGCTCTGGCCAGAGTACTGGGCAAGGCAGGACAGCTGTGGCTTTAGAAAGGGACTTTCACATTGCACCACAGTGATGTCAAAGGACCCCTGACGTGATGACTCGGTCAGCACACAGCTATTGTCTAGGCAAGTGCACTGAACACCAGGAGAGCAGTTTAGGATGAACTGCCAGAGAAGGGATTGAGAGCAGATGGATTTGTTTCTTGTGGTCAGTGTGTTCCTCTAGCAGAGACAACTCAGGAAAAGAGTCCAACTGAACTACATCAGTACAGCAAAACTCAATCAAAGGCCCACGATTAACATTACCTGGCAGGAAAATCAGTCATGAAAAGCTCTGGCACCAGTTCTTGGAGAGAGACGGGGATGTCAGGGTGGTTGGGGCACGTGATGTAGTCCAGCTCGATGGCAGTCAGGACACAGTCCTCCATGTTGAAGTACTGCGCGTCCTCCGCCCTCTCCGCGCACTCCTTCTCCTCCACCCTGCCAGCTGCACAGATGTGGCAGGGCACGTACTGCTCCATCAGCAACGTGCCGTCGCTCTCCGTGGCTGTGAGAGCTTCAAAGCAAGCAGGCAGACACAAAACAACATCAGTGCCCCAAAGTGAGAAGGAACAGCAGCTCTGAGTGCAGCCCAATGTCCGCAGGCACCGCCTGGATCCACTGGGTGAAAATAGTCACGCTCAGGAGAGCAGCAGAGTGTTGGCTGGAATAGAAATCAGCCTTTTGCAAAGGATGCAGAGATAGCAGGGACAGCACTGGGCAGACAGGACTAGGGATGTCACCTAACATGTCCCCTGCTTTGGTCACAGGTAACACACAGGCTTGAGAGGACAAGATATTCAGCACCAGCAAAAACTAGAAGTATGTGAATAAAGCACTGGAGAGACCCTTCTACTTGCTGGGGGTCTCTGTCTTCCCAGACTGCAAGCTGCCAGATGGCTTCAGGTGGAGAGCAGGCATGGGAATGGGAATGGGAGCAGCCTGGGAGGCACAGCACACTAAGCTCAGGCTGAGCACTGCAGCTGCAGGTTCAGGGTAAACACTCACCTGCTCACCCAGGCTGGGAACACAGTGACTGCAGGTTCCCTCACAGGACACATTTCAGCCCCTCCAGGGGAAATGTGGAGACTAGCAAGACTAAGCCTCTGGGAGGTTCACACCTCTCCAGTAACTACGGAGGGATTTAGTGGTGACAGGCTCTTGTTAAATGCTCACAATTAGTCAGGGTGAACACAGGCTGTAGCCTTTGAAGTCATGGCTCTTCTCAAGCTTCCGTGATTAACGTTAGCATTATTGTAATCCAAAGGCAAATAAAATGTTCTTTTATCTTCAGAACATGTAGAACATGAATATGTGAGAGTGCACCACTCTTTCCTCCAGAGAGCCTCCAATTAAGAGACTTTGGCACTGTTTCCTAGACCAGTGTGGGACAACAAAGAACATTTCAGATTTTGTTTTGGTTTTAAATGAAGTGTATTGGGGTTGCAAAGAGCCCGCTGGGTAACAGCAGGATCTGTGCTGAGCACAGGAAAAACAGCTGCAGGAGTCAAGGAAGCCACCCTGGCACAGAGTCCTTGGTACCACACTCACTCTTGCCTCTCACATCAGTTTTATGACTTACAGGATGTCAGAAACAGTGGGCAAATTCTGATCCCAGCTGATGCCAAAACGGGTTCAAGGGGCAGTGCCAAGTTGTTTGGGCCAAACCCTGCCCCTGCTACAAGCACTGGAAGAGTCTCTTGAACTCCTGCAGGTGCTGTTTGAACTGCAATGTTTCATCTCTGCTCCTGTGCCCGACAGACTGAGAGAACAATGTCTAGACCAAAGTGTGCTGGCAACTAAGCTCAATCTGTCTGCAGGTTTATCAGTTTTTATCAAATGTTGTTGGCTTGAGACTGTCAGAGCCTGAGGGGCATTCAATTAACATACAATACTGTGCACCCAGAGAGCTCTGTTGAAGAACCTTCGGTTAAAAAGAACAGAAAATCAGTCATTCTCTTACCAGGAAACCACTGGTCTATCAAAGAGTTCACATGGTCCGTGATGAATGCCATTGCTGAAAAGTCTCTCACTTCTGACTGGGAAATGATTTTAATTCCACCACTTTTTTTCTTTTTCCAGTTCACATCAGAAGACTCAACACTGTAAGAAAGCCAAAAGACAGACCTGTGAAGCTCCTGTGAAGCATCAGTGTCAACAAACTTTCCTTCTGGAAGGAAACCTGAGTTACATAAAAACATGTTGTTCCTAAGTCACCAAAATAAAAAGCAATCCAGCTTTTAAGGGTGATTTTCAATTCAGTCTGTTCTGCAAAGGACTTTCAGAAGAGAATTCTTGCCCAGAAATGCCAGTTACTCACAAAGGGTAAACAATGTAGAAGGTCAGAACTAGGGAAAACTCTGGCCTAAGTGATCTGAGTGTGATGGAGAGTTTTGACAGAAATGCTCCATACAGGATGACAGAAGGTTGAGTTTTAAAATTGGTAATAAAATTCCAGTGGAATAATAATTCCAAAAACCATTAGGAAAAGTTTATTGACATAATTTTTGCACAATTCCCATGAAACTGTAACTCCCTGAAGTACATGGGTAAATGAGAGTATGACCATTACCACGGGCCAGAATTTGGGATTCTAGCCTGCGGTTTGCAGTATTTGGGTCCAAGTTTCTACTGAGCTTTGAAGCTCAGGAAAGTCTCTGTTTCCCTCTGATCTCCAACCATGGAGTAACACCAGTGGTTCCTCCCTATCCTGCCAGGGACTGAAAGGGCAAATGCCTCCACAGTCCCCTGTTGCACAGAGGCAGCTCCATTGACCTGGATTACTGACACACAGTGCTGAAGCTTTAGGATTCAGTGGAAAACTCCCAGAGGTAAGGAAATCTTTGCATGTGAAAATGCATGATTTTGTGCTGGCACAGTCCTGCTCTGAGTATCACTTTCTGTTCTCAGGCCTCTTTAATTGGGTGGCTGCAACAACAGATAAGGTTGATATATTCAGAACTGGCAAACAATCAGGTATAGATCATTTTTGTCACCAGTTGTTACCAGATGAGTTATGTCCATTAAAGAGCCTCCTCTTCTGCTGGTGAGTGAGCACATAGCATGAGTCAGGCCCATTCATCTCCACTGAGCTGATGTGTTTCATACACTCTATTAGTGCCCTGTCACACATGCTGCATTAGGAACACAAATTACCTAAGATAGCCTCCATCAAAGGTAACGAACAGACCTTCCTGCCAGTAAACAGTGTGAGTCCTTTTGACTCGGAATGTGCTGCAGCGGTTCCTTTGGGTGCCTGTGAAGCTGTAGATGGTCACCTTTTTGCTCCTTGTCTTGGTGTTCTTCTTGTTTTCAAAAAGCTGAAACAAGCAGAAAATGAAGAAATCATTAAATTGCTGAAATTTCTCACGGGGATGTTTCAATCAGGCAATAAGGTGACTTCTTTTTTTGGCTTTCACAGGTGTTCTCATACCTTTTCCATTAAAAGCAACTCGTGCTCATAAAAAATTTTGCAATGGAATGGAAATACATGTGGTAAAATTGATTTTGCAGCAATGGAAATATTTTTCATGCCACTCAGAGAAGAACACTTTTGTATCAGTGAGCAAAGTTAATTCTATAACTGTGACATTTGTCATATTTATCGTGCATTTGCAAAAGTCATACAAACCTAAAGAACCAAATGTTCTAGTGAGTGATAAAGTCTGCCCTCAATGCAGAGAGTTAACTTTTCCACCTGTTTCAGTGGGAGGAAGATGGCTCTTCTCCAAGACACTTCAGTACTTAGAGCAAAATGTATTTCTGTTTTAAACCCAAAAAGTTAATCTGCAGAACGCTGGTGTGCTCATTGCTCCAACATTTATTTGCCTGCAGACGGGTCTGAGGCCCGGGATCCTTTCCATCCCCTTCCTGAGGACTGGATGAGGTCCCTAGGAAAGGTGCTCTAGGATTATGTGGTGCCCAGGAGGATGTAAGCAAGGGGTTGCCAAGACAGCCCGTTAAAGGAGCTAAAGTTATTACGTGGTTTGAGAATCCTGGAACACAGAGGACTTCCAAAAACAGGTATCACGTTTTCCATGTTCTGTTCGTCACTGACAGACCACAGTTTAATGCAAAGCTGTTAAGAAGATACCAGAGCAGGGCTATAAATATTTTGCAGATATTTGTTATGGCTTCAGATAGAAGCTGCTGCAAACATATGTCTGCAACAACATCAAAATCCACGGAGCTCTCAGAACCTTCAAACACTCCTTTAATGACATTCATAGCACTTGCACTAACAGGGTGCCTCATTAAGGGAACAGCCCTTTAATTTTCTTCCCATTTAAACCACAGAGATTCAGAAAGCTGACTTTGGTGGAGCTGTTCCAGATCTCCTCTGGCAAATGCCGTGAGCAGAGTCTGGCCTGGTGGGATAGTCATGGACAAGAGCCACAGGCAGAACTCCAATTACTTGTAATTGGAAGATGCTGGAGGTGCTGAGACCTTCCAGGGGGATCATGTCATAAAGGGGCTGTGGAGAACTCAGGCTTTCTTCTCCAGTGCCAATTTGTTGCTCTCAATGACACCTACTGTAAAAACAGAATCAAATTTTGATTGCAGGGTCTCATCTCTCCCTGTTTACTCAAATAATGCTACTGAACTCTGAGACCGAAGCGAGCTGGATGTGAAGAGACATCCATCCCACTTACACTGAACAACTTCAGCCGTGTCTCTCTGCCCACAGAGAGACACAGTAACCTACCTGGAGGTCCATCTCTGCCAGGCTGATTAACATCCGGGCTATGAATCTTTGCCAAAAGCCAACGGGGACAAAACTCATCTTGAAGACCCTTTGGACCGTGTTTGTGGTCTGGTGGCAGAGCCCATGGATATCTAATGCTGGCTTGGTAGGAAGCAGATGAGGGAGGAGGTAGCTGAAACACATCAAGTTCAACAGCTCAGATTTTAGCTCCAGCTTGTAACAGTGAGTACATTGTTACTGGATAATAAGGCGATTCAGTCTCCAAAGAGATTTTTAATGGCACAGCCCACTGCATATAAAAAAGCTTTTAGACTAAAGCACTGCAGCAATACATGGAGAAATTAATTTACACTATGGAAGCAAGCAGAGGCAAAACAGACATTACATAATCGAGCCAGGGCTATTGGACAGGGCTAAGATTGATGTAATTGGCATTTGTGTACTCACAAATTAAATGCATTAAAATATAAGAGTCATTAGAACAGCTGGGATGTTGGGGCTCATTTTTTTCGTAGTACTCTGCCCTGGTAGTAAGCAGGGAATTACAGCTGTGGAGCAGAAGACAAATGTAACATAACCTACAGCAGCTGAGGCTCAGTAAGCCCAGGAGGTGGGGAGAGGAGATGCCCTGGGAGGTGGCAATGGGGCAGTGCCAGGCTGCAGGGACTGGGCTGCTCTGGCTCTCCCCCCAGCCCCAGAGTGAGAGCACCTCGTGGGTCAGCGTGGCAGGGTTTCCTGCTGCTCCACACTGGATCTCTGCCACATCCCTGCCAAATTCACAGAGCAGGAGCTCGCTTTGCCAGGCTGATGCCAGAGAGCAGACCCTTGTCTTGCTCAGATTCCTCCTGCACTCACATTATTAGGTACTTTGCCCAAGTGTGGAGGATACTCGGTGTTATCTGTGCCTGACCAAGCAGCAGGAACAGAGTATTGCTGGTGTAGGGGACCACAACTTTTTCAAATTATTTTCAGATCTCCAGTAAGCCCAGAATATTCATTTGTCCTGATGTGTAGTGTTTGGGAAGCTAAAACCCTTTGGAACGCTAGAACTGTTTTGAAAACTATGAGCTTATGGCTTTCAATACCTGCCAGTAAATCTCTTGACAGTGATACTCTTCTGTACCAAATACATCCCAGGGTGCCTGTACAGTCTAAAATGTTATTTGCTTATAAGCAGACACACTGCTGTTTTATCAGTGTTGAGCCTGAGAAAATGTGCTGGCATCTGGGGCTCCTCGTTGACAGGCACAATGACAGCAATGAGGCACATGGCCAAGGGACTTGACCAAAATAACAGTGCCAGGGACTAGACACACAACTAGAACTAATGCTGGGTCAGGATCCAAGGCTTGAAGCCCCTGACATCTTCTCTCCAGCAGCTGCAGTATTCTGCAAAACCTGAAACATCAGCTCAGAAAAAGCAGCCACCACTAGACAACAGCTCTCTCCAGATGTCACAGTCCATAACATCTGATGACATCTTACACCATTGAATTATCCCTCCCATGAAACATCTTTGGAATGTAAAACTTGAATTAAATTAAAAATGTCACTTATAAATTACAATAAGAATGCCCATTTTTAACCCTAATTTAACAAGAACACAGCCAAATTACACGCACCTTAAGCACAAAAGTGGAGTGCAACAAACTAAAACTTCTTCCTCTATAAAAGCAGTGGATGCATCATAAGACAGCCAATAAATTTTCCTCAGCACATCCAAGAAAGGGTCTAGGAATACAAGAAGGGCCAGTGAGGCCCTTCTGGACCACAACTATATAGTGGATTATAACACAGATGGTGATTCGACGCTCTTGAACAACAGCCAATGCAAATTTTGAAAATATGTGAAACATGCCCCCATCCACCCTTTCAGAACAGAAACTGGCAGCTGCTTTCTCTACTGACTGCACAGAAACCCTATCTGGCAATCTAGACAATAATTGCAGCAGCACAGTAACAAATAACTGCTCTGTGTCTGGCTAGTACATTAAATTAATCCAACCTGCTATAGCTACAGTCCGTCAGTGGGAAGAATATTCTGCTAATGTGGCCTGGAGCGCTCAAAAAAACATTGGGCAGGCCATGAAAAAGCAGTTTCCTTGTTCCCGAGGCACAGACAATGTAATTGCCTTGGAGAAAAATGGCAGATAGTGACAAGGAGTCCAAAAGGCATTTTGGCCTAAGCAGAAACATTGCTGCTTTATCTGTGCTAAGCCTGAGAAAATTTGTTGGCATCCGGGACTGGATAAGTGACAGGCATAATGACAGCACAAAGAATGCTGCACTTGTGCTGGCATTCAGAGCTCCCCAGAGGCTCAGGGCGATGCAGCCGCGCTGTCCTGGAAGGGCAAGGAAGTGAAATGCAAATGCCACATCGAGAGTGCAATACAACTCTGCTTGCACCGTTAACCCAACAACAGGCTGTCGCCAAGCAGATGGGAGAGAGAAAAATCGCAGGGAACGCTGCCCAGAGGAAAAGAGACCGGGGGCAGAGGGGAGGAGGGCTCATTAACATTTAAAGAGAATGAGGTTTCTCAGACTGTTTCGAGGAAAACTATTGATCACCACCTATTGCTGCTAAAAACTGGGCAAGTGACGTTGCTACAGAAGCCCACTTTCCTGATTTCACTGGAAATAAAATACTGCCACTCTCTTATTGATCACCCCAGGTTTTCTGCCACGCTCTGAATGGAGGATCTTTCACACGCAACAGATGACTCCAGCCCATCTCTATTTCAGGCCTGGCAGCCACGGCCTCACATCCTCCCCGGACTGCAGCTGTGCCGGCTGAGCGCTCGCAGCTTCCACCTGCTCGTGGGCCACATCCCTGCTGGTGGCACTGCCCCTCCAGGCTGGTGGCTGGTGTCACCAGCCTCAAAGTGCCCAGGGGACAACGACCTGCTTTGCTAAGCATTTCACAGTAGCTGGTTTGGACCAAAGGATGCTCAAATCAGGAAATACAGCCTAAATGGATGGGCGTCTTCCATTGCCCTCTATAATGCTCTCAAATACTTTCACACAGCAAGATCCTTGTCAGGACAACCACTCAGAGTGGCAAAGCCTGATATTAGCCACTGATTAAATGGCCATTTTTCTCCAGCCTGACAAAGCCTCTCTGATTACCAACTTACCTGTTATTGGCCACAGGCAGTGCAATTTCAAACTTGGCCAAGAACTGGAAGTACTGCTCTTCGGTCTGCTCGGTGAAGCCCGTTCCAACCAGCAGCATCCTGAGATCCTCTGCTCTGATGACTCCATTCTTGGCCACAGACTTGGAGCTCTTGATGTTGAAAATCCTCTGCAGGCACTCGGAGAGCCAGACAGGATCCAGGAAGTAGAGGTTCCTCAGGCCGTGGCTCGTGTCCGGGAAGTGCAGCAGAGTACCCGTTTCTATGAGGAAATTAATTGCTGCCAAAAGGAAAGAGTTGGAGATCAGCAAGAGACCAGCACTAGGAAACCACAGCACAGAAGAATGAGATTATGAGGCAGTTGGGGCAGTTTTAGGCATCCCAGATACATCCAGCACGTAGCCAAGTCAAGAGGGTAACATTTATCTGAGGAGTGCTGCTATCTGACACTCCACTTGTAAAACCCACATCTCACTGCTCTGCAGTCAGTACTTGTGTCCCCATGACACCTCCCCTTTACCCTCCTCCTGCCATCCTCACAGGGAAGGGCTCTCCCTGCCTCCTGTGGAGCAAGGCCTCTCTAAAGATCACAAGATTGGGGCCCTACGGAGAAGTCAGTCTTGAAACTATGGCAACCCTCATTCTTCAGAGCAGAAACAAGACAAAGCTTGTTTAAAAAAGAAAAAAAAAATTAAATCAGTAGACCCAGACCATCCCAGAAACTTCCCAGTCATCTCCCTGAAGTCCCACTACTAATTTGATATCTTACCAATTTTCAAAGTTGCCTTTAGATTATGTAGAGCAGTTTATTTATTTATTATTTGTGGAACATTTCAATTGGACACATATATTAATTTCCAAGAAATTACTGCTCTGCTCTGACCTACCAGTTTGCAAGTCTTCATAGTCTTTGATGTCATTTCCAGGCGTTTGCTCGATCATCAGTTCTATCTGCCTGTCTGTTAAATACTGCACATCATCATTCTGGCTCCTCTTGTGCTGTTCTGCAAGGACAGCTTCTTGAAGACTAAGGTAACTTCTTGGTATCTGCAAGCCACATGAGAAAAACAGCAGGATCAGCATCAGACTCTGCTGGGGATGAAGTGGCTGCCATCTCCCCTTCACAGGGATCTTATGGTGCTGCCTTTTCCCAAAGCCAGACTGCCATCTTTGTACTTCACATGCCTCCTCCATCAATAGCTCCTAAAGTTCACCTCCCAGTCCAAACCCAAGCCTCCCAAAAGCCACGCTTTGGTAAGGAACACCAAGAAATCCCAGCTCTCACCAATCTCCCTGCAAGTTTCTGGGAGCAAATTGAGCTGCCAACATCCTTCATGTTGCAAGTGACGTGAAAAATCAGCTGCCGGAGTCCCTCGAGGCCTTCCAGAGTCTTACAGGAGAGCTCACTGCAAAAGCCATGCAAGGGCGAAGATTATCGAGCCTTATCAGCACACTGGCTTCCTTTCCAGGCTCACTTTCTCTTATCAGTGACTTTAAATTTCCTGTGTCAGCTGAATGGGAGGAAGGCTGTCAGTGAGCATTTTTAGCTTTGGAGAAAATACAAAGTGGCCTGGAAAAGATATATTAGGCCACATCTGTATCAGGCCAACCTCTGCTCTGCCTGCTTCATTCACTGAGCACTGCTCCTCTGTCCCCTGGGCACTGTGATCTCTGGGGACATCCCTGGCAGCTTGACCAAAGTCATCCCCCTCTGTCCCTTCAGTGCCACACACATCCTGGAAGGGATTGCAGGCAGGAGGAAAACACTGTGCCCCGGGAATCTCTGGAGACAAGTCCAGCTCTCCCTGCCTCAGATCAAAGGCATGATGATGAGTACCAGACACCTTTCCCCACCCTCATTCCGGTCCTCGCTCAGCTGGATCCTGTAATCTGGGAATTGGTGCTTAGATCCTAAAAGCTGGCCTTCATTATCTCTTTAACAGCTAAAAGCCTGCTCTCTCCAGCTCCCACTAGTTTTGGGTTTTTTGTGGGCTGGATAAGAACAGTTCTATTTCACTTTTCCCAACAAAGAGTCTTTCTAACTGATCCTACACGTGTTCCCATGGCAGACAGAAAATCCTTTTCTAAAGCAGTATGTTTTATCTTAAACCTCAGCCCTCAGTGGCACTGGTAAGAATGTTTTCATTGGGATGCTGGAGGACCTTGACCACTGATAAAAGCACTCTGGGTCACCCACACAAGGATTTCACTCTCCTCACAGTCCTCTGGCCCTAGAGAGCTGCTCAGAGGAGCCCCACAAGGGTAGACAATGGGGTCCACCCAGATGGAGCATGGCAAGGAGGGGGAATGAAATCAGGCATAACTCCAACTGGGAAAAAATGCAAGGGGAAAAGAAGGTGAAGAAGAATATGCAGGATGTGTGGAAGAGTGTAAGAAAGTCTCCCTGAGACAGAATGACTGACATGTTAGGATGCTCTGTGGTGATGGGAAAAGAGGCTTGAGGTGACCCAAACACAAAGCTCCCTCCTTCTCACTGTGTCTCAGCCTCACACGGGGTCCCTGGTGCTCCTCCCAAGGGAAGAGCCAGCTAGGATGCCCAACAGGGTGCTCGTGTCTGCAGAGCAGTGTGTGGGAGGTGAGTTGATGACTTTGCCAGGCAGCAGATGGGAAGTGCTGGGGACACTGCAGTGCCCTTCCTCACTTGCCAGCTGCCACCTGCTCCTGCCCCAGGCAGTGGTGACTTTACACTGTGTGGTGCCAGCCGGCTGCATCCATGTTCACCCCTTGGCTGACAGACCTGCTTCTTTCCCAGTCGGAGATGGCTCCTCTCCCCAGGGGCATTCTCTGTCAGCCAAAGGGAGGGAGAGGAGTCAGACTGCATGGCCTGACTGACACCCACCTTCCAGGCAGCACCACCTCTGTTACCACACCAGAGAACAAAGATGGCACAGGTTTGGACAGAGCTCAGGGGACTGACACACTCCTTGTCCAGCCAGCACTGCCCAAGGAGCTGTGTTCTCACAGGGGTAGCACCCACACAGCCTCCCCTTAGCAGACCCTGCAGCTCCCACCCTGTAGCAGTCACGTTCTCACCCTCTGCAGCATTAATTAGTCAATCTGCACCTTTTCTCCTTGTGACTAATAAACTGTATTACCATTTAATGGTGACAAACCTGAGTGAAGCAGGAGCAGTAAACAGGACGGTCAAGGTCGTGACTTTGGAGCTTCCAGCTCTCACAACCCATGATCAGACCCTTGAGCAACACTGACCTTCTCTCTCATTATACTGCATTATCTCAGTCAAAAATAGATGAAATGCAATGCTGACAAGTCCTTAAATCGGCTCCGTTGCCAAGGAGATCAAGTATTTCAAAATTGTTTAAAGTGACACAACAGTGAGTGATCTTCAGAAAGTACTTACTGCAGGTGCTTGAAGGTGATATCTGGGAAGCCAGTTGCTCTGGCTCCAGAGGGGGAGCGACACAGAGCCAGCACATACGCCCTCAGAGTCGCGATCCTCTCCACGCGGAATTTCGTTTCAATCAAATCAAGGTGTGTTCCTACCACCAGCACCACTGAATTTGGAGCTTTGGCCTGCAAGAGAAAACACTGACAGTGATCTCACCCAGATTACGTCGTGGTAAATGCAGTGAGGACATGTGAAAATATAATATTTAAGAGGAGGGAGTCGCATACGTTAATAAAACAGCATGTATATATATATATATAAAATAGAGGCAACCTGTCGTGGCAGGCTGACAACAGCAACAGGCAATCTGGGTATTACAGAAGTTCTGCAGAACACCACTTAATCATCTGCTGCTACTGCAGAGCAGGAAACTGCCAGTTTGGGTTTATTACATCAGGGTTTAACATAAAGGGAGTTGCCTTGTGGTATCAAGTTGCTGCGAGTCAGCTCAGTGATGGGAACCATGTCTGCCCAGACAAAGTTAATGTAACCCATAGACAGAAGATCTAACTGTGACATCCTGAAAAAGGCTACTTACACCCTGGAATGGATACCCAGGGAAGTTACACTAACTTTTTCACCAGAGGTATACGGAAAGGTGAGATAAACTGCTAGAAAAGTCTAAATCTACTTAATACTGAATCAGAGCAAAGGAACGGATTGGATGATCTCGTGGTTTCTTCCAGCCCTTCCATGACTGCATTACCACAATGGAACGTGTCCAGATCTCAGGGAACACACTGCCAAACACAGCAGGATCGCACAGGCTTAAGCTGGGGCCAGACTGCCAACCCCAGTGCCTTTGACCACAGAAGAACACTCAGATGCAGCAATGTAAGCTTACTGGCAGTCAGTGCACTTCTCTCTTACGATGCCCACTGAAATCTCCCAACCTGAAGGACACCAAAGCCAGCAGGAGTGGTGGCTGCCTCCAGCCAGACCAAAGGGCTCTCTCAGCCCAATATGCTGCCTGGAGGCCAGTGCAGATACAAGCACAGCTGCCTGCAGAGATGTCCTCCCCAGAGATGTTCTCCCAGTATCCAGCAGCCCACAGCTCACTGACCTCCTCAGCATGACACAGAATCTCTGAATGAACAGCACTCGATGGAATTTTCTTCCACCAGCCTGTTTTTCCAACTTCTGACACCCACAGCACATGGCAGTCCCAGTAAATTCCACAGGTTCTGTTTTGTTTAGGATACTCCCCATTGTTTGTTTCAAAGCTACCATTTCATTATTTCACTTAATCTCTCCCAGTTCCATTGTAAAAGATCATGAACAAAGGCTCCCTTGTGGTTTTCTCCTTACCCCAATAAGTCTGCACACAGCCTTCCTCATTTTTCCATACTTTTAACCATCATGTTCATTCTTCTCTGCATTTTTTCTGATGCTACTATGTGCTTGCTGGGATATATTAAGGACACAGGCACATCACATATTTTTGAAATATCACAATTTTGCTTTTAGCTTTGTTGCATAGTTTGGGTTTTTGATTGCTGCTGACCATTAAGATAATATTTTTGTAATGACAAGATGTTTCTTTTCCGAGAGGCATCAGCTTAGAGCCCATTTTTGTGTACATAATGTTAAGGCAATTATCAAATAATAAACATTTACAAAAAATTATGAACATGTTAATATAAAAATCATCAACACCAATGAATTCAGTGCAGCTCTGAGTCTCAGCTGAGAGCTGTCTGGGAAACACTCTCCAGCTTACCTGAATTTAAAGTGTTAAAAATATAACCTCAAGACTAATGTGTGTCTAACCCACACAAGAAAGAAAATGCTTCAAACCCCCCTTGGAGCACAGTGTGGTCAAACACTAATTCCAAAATAAGTATGTTCAGCCTTACTTAGCAAGGGTTTATAAATCAGCTTTTGTTTCGTTCTCTGCTCTGTGTGAGGGAGAACAAAGCAAAAGATAAATTTAAACCATTAAATATAGCGATACGCCTACAGTGTAATGGAAAATGAATTCCAAAAGCTGTGCAAAATTCATAGCTCGGGGACTTTTTAAAAGCAGACCAGAAAGGATCTGTAATATCACATATCTGTGTGCTGAGCTACTACTTGATAAATAGATACCCCCCAGAGCCCACCAGTGACTTCTTACCTCAATGTTCAGCAACCAGAACTGTAAGTTTGCCACAGCCTCTTCCCCCAGTGCCAAGTTCCAGACCACTATGTACAATGCTTTGTCTGTGAAGAAACACTGATTGACTGTAGACATGCTTGCTGGGCCTCCGATATCCCAGACATTGAACTCCACTGAATCAACCTACTTAGACAAAGAGAAGTGTTCAAATCAAACGGTGGCAGTAAATCACTGGCAGATAATAGCTGAAGTATAAACCTACGCCTGCATAATGTATGACACAAGAAGGGGTTCAATGTCCTAATTGTGCCTCCAGGAAAGATAAATCAACAAGCAATTGTTAAGCATGGCTACCACTTCCCCACAGGAAATCAAGACTAATTACTCGCTGCTAAAACCATAGAGGTGCCCTTGATGCTGGTAAATCTCCAGTTCATGCTGTGGATTCTCCAGGACAAACAAGGGTCTCATTCTGAGCACTGTATTTCACTGCATCTGGAAGAGAAACTGTTTCATCCTTGTCTGTGCCACTCTGGACAGCACTGTTGAAGCTCCTTATCAGCCTCTGCTATGGGGAACAGGAAACCCCTGCTGAAATCACTTCCACTGAGCTCAGACCGAGCTGAGCCAAGCAGAACAGTGATGCTCAGGAGATGGGAAACTTCTCAGGCCTCTCCTAAACACCTCCTACACGTTGCTCTGGGGCTTCTGATGTGTGTGCCACACTAGAGATGGGCCAGAATTACAGTTCCTGTAAAACAGACCCATGGATTTCAGGGGAAATGTGTAAATGGAGGCCTCCCCACCTCTGGCTCTCTTCCAGGTATCTCTGCATCCATTCCCCCATGCAGCCCTGTGACAGCAATAAGGGGGGTGCCTGGCTCTCTGCTTAAATGGCATTCAGGCTCCCAGCTGCAGTAGGAAGCACCTCTATGCCTTGGAAGCTCTGCCCCTAAATCACTTGGCCCTGGGGAGGCGAGAAGGCTGTGACCCAACAGAAAAGCAAACCCTGCTCCAGGCACCATCCTCAGAGCATCACATAACACCAAGGGGGCTGTTGAGGGGTCCAAGTCCTGACTGATCCCACACAAGCCACCCTACGAGGTTTCAGCAGGGGGCTCGGTATCTCAGCAGGGCTCTGATCTCCCAGCACAGTCCCAGTGTGAAGTCTCCCAGAAACAGCTGGAAGAACTTCCATATTGTTTAAACCAAGCCCTAACTAGCACAAGGGCTGCTTTGTTCATCCAAAAGACCTTCAGCTGTGAGTGTGTGTGTGGAGAGACAGAAACTCAGAGGTAGGGACAAAAGCCTGTTCAGCATCTTGATCCCACTCCAGGTCTCTGATGCTGTCTGTGTTTTTATTTTATTAACTACTCTTCAACACAAAACGCACAGATCCCTTCTCCCACCAAAGTCTTCCCTTTCAGGAGTCAGCCTGTGCTTGTTCTTTTCTTTCCTTCTCTGGCCTGGCACTCTTTGCTGTAGAATAGCTGAACTCAGCAGGCTCCTTCCCCCGTTCCAGAATAGTCTGGTGGTCATGGCTCTCATCTGGGAATGGAGAGCCATGCATGTGGAACCCCTCAGCTCTCACAGGACCTCAGGACCAATTCTGCAGGCTCTAATCCTTGGGCTCCTATGCAGGTGGTGGATGGGGTCACCTACAGATGCTTGAATGAATTCAGTGCTCTCCAGATGAGTTCAGTAGGGGTTGACACACTCCCTGAATGAGCCATCTGAGATCTCAGTGTTTAAGGTATGCCTCAGACATTCTTGGATCACAGCAGAGGTCAGGCATCCCACCTTCCCCACACAGCACAGTTCTGATATCAAGGGAGTCCAACTTTAGGTCCTGATGTCCCATTTTCTGGCCCCAGCTGTAGAGAAGCTGATTTAAAACATTCTCTCAGAATGGCCCAAAGGCCACCCAAGCTGGGAGAGCCAGAATTTCAGCACAAGGGTCTACACATGGCTCTCTCTTTAGAATACAAAGTTGAGTGCTCAGAAAAACAGCCCTGTCCTCCAGAACAAACTGGAAACAGGACACAGGGATTGCGATGGGTCTAAAAACACGTCACTTGTGAGGTAATGGAAACTGGTCTTTGCAGAAGGGCTGGCAATTCCAGCCTAAAAATGGACAGTGCAGGCCCCAAACATCCCCCTGAAGGATAAAGATCTCTGTCTTTCACCTTTGCCTTGTGTCCCACTGGCTTGGGGAGCTCCCACTTAGTCGTACGTATGGTGGCGTCGCTGTGCATCATCTGGGGCACCTTTCCTGTCTGCAGGATCTCCACCAGGGTGGACTTGCCCTGCCGTGGAGGGCCGATGACGATCATCTTCATCAGCTTGCACTTCTCTGCCTTGCGCAGCTGCGCTCGTAAATACGCCAGCACAGTTTTGGGGCCTGGGGGGTGGAAGGGACAGGCTGTTTTATCTGGGGTTTGTAGTTCCAAACAGGACTGCACCGAACCTTCTGCTGCAGACACATCAGCTGAATTAATATTTTCCCTGCAGTTTCGCCATGGGCTGAGACAACCCGGAGAATAAACAAAGAAACCTCCAGTGGACAAACCTGAGACAGAGACCCCAGAAAAAGGTCACTGCTCGGAGGCTCCACAATGGAGCACTGTAAGGAGAAACAAATGCTGGGGCTTGCATGCTCCAGAAGCTGAAAGGAAACATAAAATACTAATTTAGTATTGGAAAATACTCAGTTTTTCCTTCTACTTTTATGTTTCCAGTTAAAATTAGATTTAGGCTTCAACAGTATACTGCTGGAGAAGGAATAATTCCTAATAACTTGGTTCCCACAGGATTTTCTGATTAAAAGGCACAAAAATGAAAACAGTATTGTAAGAGATCCAAAAACCTAGCAGCTCACAATAAAGTCACTTCAATGGGACTGTGACTGTTGATCCTAAACACTTCAGCCTTTAGAAAGACCATCTAAATACCCTAAAATATACACATCCAGGAAGCAAGCCATGGAATTTATCTGGTGTGCATATTGCAAATGAAATACAGCAATTCTGAGGCATCATTTTAACGTGTGATCTATCCTAAACTGCTCACACAGCCAGAGCTTAGCCCTGCTTATCAAACTTGCAAATGTGAGCAGGTTTCCCTGTGCAATTCCAGTTACCTGCAACACGGGCTCGGGCACACACTGCCTGTTCCTGTTCCTGACCATTAAAAGGAAGGGCTTCTCATTTTATGCTCAGTGAGTTTCACAAAGAATACACAAGATCAGCCTTACCCTCTTTTCTGATCTCTGCAGGAACGTTAGTGATATTTAGTTCCTCGATATCCAGCTGCCAGAGATTAGCCAGCTGTCCAAGTTCTGGAGGAAGCTCTCGGATACCAGGGTTACTGTACAAAAACAAATAAATCTACCAACAACCAGGCTTTGTGTGTAAGTAGCTGCTCTCACAGACTCTCACATTACACTATTCTCTCCTTGCAGAAATCTTCCATTAACATTTTAATAAGACTACTCAGCACTTGAACAGCGATTTCCATCCTAAAAGTGATGCATAACCTCAATTTATCCTCTGAGGCAGACAAATGTAATCATCTTTACTGGATAGTTGAGGAAATAAAGGCAAAAATGATGGGTTATTGAATCTAACACTACAGAAACAGACAGCAAAAAGCCAGAATGAACTAGAGGCACATTAGATTCCCAGGCCTGTGTTCAAAGCATTAGATCATCTTCCCTAATTCAAAAGACCAGCCTCCTCCTTATCTAAAACAAACGATGGGCCCAGTTCTAACAAGAGGCTGACTATTTCCAGCTTTTTGATTTCAAAAGCACTGGACATCTGGGGTGGGGCTCCACACAAGACTGGTCACTAAAACAACATGGAAATAACACTGCAAAGCTTTTCCAGGACACAGACTTACTTTCCTAAATAAAGTTCTGTTAAACCTTTCAGAAGGCAAACGGACTGCGGGACAGAGTCCAGCTGATTGTCATTCAGATAAAGAACCTCCAGAGAATCACTGAGAAATGCTGGAAACTCCAAAAAAGGACCTGGAACAAGACAGGAAACAAATTGCACCTTTAAAAAAAAACACAAACAAACCCAAACAACAGGCATCAAGGCTCTGAACCAAGAGCTTCACCTGAACTTTGTGGGCAGGACATGAGATCATGTTCATTGGCAGGAACCACCACAAGGTAAAGGTAGAAGACCAAACAGCCTTCAGTGACAATCAAACATCAGTGTTCACATCTCAGTGTTTTACACTCGTAGTGATGCCCATGTTTGAAGGCGACAGCACTTCTGGGGTGCTGAGGGAGGAACTCTGAGCCTGCCCAAACAACTTTACATCAGGGCACAAGTGGCACTGTTGAGCAGATGGTAAGATCTTGTGAGCTGCCCCTACTCCAGCCTAACAGCTGGCAGGGAAAGGGAATATGGAGGGCACAACTGGTTCTCAGTATGGCACTGAATGGGCACACCAGTGGCACAACTGGTTCTCAACACATTTTCTCCATATTGCCTGAAAAAAGCCAGAAGCCAGTCAGAATTTATGTTCAGGCCCCCATGTTGCATTGTGCAGTAATTTATGGTGGACAAAGGTCAAGAACAACAGAGAAGAAAACCCAAACTGCAGCTGACAGGCTGATACATATTGTCTCTAAAACACACTGGTGTTTTCCCCTCTGTTCTGTTTTACTCTGCAAGGACTCAGGACACTTCAGACTCTCCCCATGGCTGAGCAGCAGATTGTGTATTTTGGGAGCATCCCAAGCAATAATAGCAACAACTGCATGGCTGAGTTGCTGCTGCTGGAGAGGTTCAAACAAAGGGAAGTTCAGCTGGTTCCAAAGAGCATCATCGCTCCCCCAATTACTCCTGGGATAGCGGAGCAAAAAGCTGCCATGGATTGTGTTGCTGCATTAGGAGTGCCACATTTATCTGCTAAGGAGGATCCTGAAGTCAAGGAAAACTAGGGAAATTTTGAGTCTGATGAGCAAAGAACAACCAGCACCACCTGCTGCCTCCATGATCAATCAAAGCAACTCCCTGAGATGTGAGACCGTGCCTTCCTCTGGGGAAGGACAGTTCCACTTCCACCAAGACCTTCCTCCCTTGCAGAGAAGACTTGAGGAACTGGAACTAGACTTAGCAGAAAAAAATAAATTAAAAAAAAAAATGGAAGAGGTTTTCTCAGGAGAAAACTCCCCAGTTCTAATATTAACAGCACCTCCAGCCTGAGCTGTGATCAGAAAAGGAGCGAGATAGAGTCCCACTGTCTGCAGGGGTGTTTCATATACGTGACAGAACTGTCTGCTGTGGGCAGAATGTCACAGTCCTCCTTTGAGTTTTCAAATAAAAAAACTCATCTTTGGGATTATTTTAGGAGAACAGCAGGCTTATTCATGGATGCCATTCACTTCCTTTCTGGCTCATCGCTGGACTTAAACTTTTCATTGTTCCTCGTCAGCATGCACCTAGGCACAGACTGGCTCAGTCCCTCTTGGACACGTAGGAGCAACCACCTAAAATAGCAGCAAGAATCTGAATTCACCAGACAGTCCCAAGTGGAAAGGGGTGTACTATATTCAAGGCAAGCTTGAGGTGTTTATGAATTGTAATTATTTATTCATGAGTTATTTATGATTTCTCTGGCTTGAGCTCAAAATTTCTTTTAAAGAACTGTAGAAAAATTAAAACAAATCCCATCTTGAAAATGTATTTTTGGATGAGTAAACACCACCAACACCACATGCATGTGCAAGAAGTTATTCTGAGATTCTGATAAATGAAGTATAGTGAGCATCCATAAATTATTCTCTTTAAATAATCTAGACTTAAGTAAACAGCTTTGTTGGTAAATCATATGAAAACCTGCCCCCCCACCTCACCAGGAGACTTCTGTGAGCAGCTGATGTACTCCAGCTTCTGTTTTCTCTTGATGTTCTTTAAATTCTTGGCCACATCCTCCAGTCTCACCAAGCTATACTTGGCAGAGGAACAGAGAGAAATGGATGAGCTGCCTTTGCTCTGTCTCTGTGGCTGTTCAAGCCTGGCACCAGCCAGGTGGGCTACTCTGTGCCCTCCTGCAACCTGGGGCCACCTGAGGCAGCTCCAAGTTGCACCAGGGCATCCCATGCCAAGGCTTTCAAACGGTACCACTGCAGAGTTCATCTCTCCTCCTTTAGGCAGGGGGTCATGCTGAGTTTGCAGCATGCAGGCATTTCCATTAGGACAGCAATTCCCTTTTTAAAGCTGCTTTTAGTTGCCTTTTCCTGTTGCTCCTGTCTTTGCCTCCCCACTGGGAAATGCTGCTGCAGCACTTCCCAGGGAAGCTCTGAGGATATGCCACACTCCACAGGTTCAGGGTTCAGATTCCTTTTCTAGATGCTCCACGTTCAGGTTTTCACCAATGTCTCAGCATTTCTGGTTCTATTTCCTACCTGTGACAGACACAGTGCAGAGCAACCTCTGCTCCTCCTTAGGGTGCTCATGCACTTTGCTGCACAGCAGCAAACTGAGGTGGGATCAGCCTGGGCTGGAGGTGCAGGCAGAGCTTCTGCCTCCCAGAGGAGCAGAGTGAGGTGAGGAGCTCCAGCCCTAACCCACACCTATGGCTGGACAACACTGCATCTACCAATTTTCCCTGACATACACAATTTTCAGGGGAACTGAGGAAAGCATTTGCTGCAGGAGGGTCTCTCCCTCCCACAGGCAGCTGAGGACTGCTCCAGTGTGTTCAGGAAGACAGAGGCTCTATCCCACTCTGCTTTAGAGCCAGGCATTCTGCAGGCAGCTAGAGTGAGAAAGCTCCCCAAGTGCTTTAAAATAAACCAAACAAAAAGAAAATGGAGATGAATCCCACAGGGATCAGGAAGCAGTGTAATTTCTGAAGATATTCCTTTGTGCTCTCTGGGATTTCATGTGCACTAATCCAGGGCATCTCTTCTGCTCTGCCCCAAACTGTGGGTGCAAATCAGAGACAGGGGAAAATGTGCCATTTACAAAGCCAGCAACTGAAACAACCCTAAGAGTAACTGGGGTAATTTTAGGTTTATTTCCTTTAAACACACCAGTTAGAACTTTGCCTACAAAGCATAACCTTCATGAGAAGAACAGAAGCTCAGTGAAAGAAACAGGTTTCACTCATTTGTCATCTTTCTGTACTGATGGTACCAACCAGCTGCACCATTTCTTTAGAAACATTTTATCTAAACATATTTCCTCTCAATTAACTGCTTTTAATTGGCACTGGTTTCCCTCCAGCCAAACTGCCCAGATTCCTGCTCTTCCCATCTCACCTGTCACTCGGAGCACTCTCCTCCCCACGTTCCCGTGTCCCTCACCTGCCTCTGGGCCACCACGCACCCTGTTCTTCGTGGTGAAAAAGGGGATCCGCTTCGTTTTAAATCCCTCGTCGCTCCTGTGGGCCAAAAAAAGGGTGAAATTTGGAGAAAAGAGCTTGGACATGGCCTGGAGCTGCATGCCCAGGACACCACAGGGTGCACAGCCTGGCCCCATCCAGGCTGTTGATCTTCCAGGCTCCCACCTGGAGAGAAGGGACTGAAACCTGCCGTGCAGTCGCAGAGCCAAACTGCACCAACACTTGTCCAGGCCCAGTGGTTTTCTCCTGGCAAATCAACAGAGCTCCTCAAGGCAGCAGTTCCAGCTGCCAGGGCGAGAGCACTTGACCCCCAGCTTTATGGGTGTCGAGGTTAAGTGGGCTGTCAAACAGCTCCTTGAAGAAGCTCCATGAGAAGTGCTGGAGAACCGACCTGCTGCCATTCCCTGCCCTCACCAGAGAGTCTCTGGCAAGGTGACCCACCAACACGACTCTGGGAATGCACTGCGATGTTCAAAAAACAGCAGTTTGTCTTTTGCAACTGACACAGCAGCTCCCAAGCACTCCAAAAAATGTGTTGAACAGGCACCCAAATGAGAGGATATCAGCATGACACAATTCAGTGCAGTTTTGGAGAAGATCAGGGACCTTTAACTCTCTATGTTAAACATCCCTATTGGAATTTCTAAACAGAAGAACATCACTCTTTTACTGGATGACCTTTTTAACGTCAGTCTTTGAATCATAGAATCCTTTAGGTTGGAAATCTTCTCTATGAACTTGCAGCTGGTTACACTTCCATTTAAAAAGCAAAGATTTTTCATTTTTTCCAAAACAATACTCCCACGCTAACTACAAACTGCAGTCCAGCCAGATGCTTTATGGTTAAGATCTGCTCCCCACAAACTGGCATTTGTAGTGAAGAACCACACACTGGGTTAAAGAAATTCCTACATGCTCTGAAATTAAAGTGCCATTATCAGCAATCTATCCACTTAATAAATGATATAGTGTGCTAAATGCCCCAAGAATCAGCAAAGGATAATTCATCACTGTCACAGACACACAATATACTCAGGGACATGGTATGTGGATATCAATGCCTTCTGTGCAGGTGATTAATTCTCTCCTGACACCCTTTGTGTTACATGAGGGATCGGGTTTGCCATTCTTCCTTCAGCTTTTGTTTTCTCAGCCAAAATTTGAAAGAAAACACTTACTTCCCAAGTTGGTTTTTTGAAAGATCCAGTGATTTAAGTTGTTTGCAATTCCACTTCTCCTGCGAAGGCAACGTAACTAACTGATTTCCCAGCAGCTTCAGGGACACCAAAGCCTAAAAAGAGGAACAGCCTGGAGTTAGAAGACAGAGTGCACCAAACAGACAGAAAGAGCTTTTTTAGTGTGGCTATTAAATAACAGAAACACGAAGAAAGTACATCTTATTCATCAGAACATCCTGTCCGTGCTGCCCAGCATGCAAACATTCCCTCCTTGTCCCCAGCAAGCATATTCTGCACGGAGCAGCACCACTCTGAGCTCTGGGAGATGATTAGTCTACTTGCTGACAGATGCACTTGGAAACTACCCATGTGAGAGGACATTTTACTTTTAGTGAGGAAACCTTTCCAAATGGAAAAGAACAGTATGATTTACCAACACAGCATGCCACGTATGGATGAGATTTTATATATATGTGTGTGTGTGTGTGCAAGCTGGGGTCAAAGTGGGCTTACACCTGTTGTGTGTGAATAAAATCAAGGTGCAAAACTTCACACAAGGAAAGATTTAATTGCTTTTTTATTACATCTCTGTTAAAAGGGAAAGGATTTATGTTAACTTTCCAAGGTCTGTACAAGTTACCCATCTACTTTGTTCACCCCTCCCACCAGAGACAGGAATTTTAAAGACAAGTGAAGCTGATGGACACTCTACAGTTAACACCACACAGAGAGGATTCAGCTGGAAATAGCAGGAATAAGGTCACACATAAGATCTGCTTTACACTTAACTGAAATATAAAAGAAAAAATGCAGTTCCCATTCAGATTTGTAAAGTTATGCTTTTCCATCTGTCCTTAATAATGTTGAGGCTCAAATGATCATTTTCATTTGGTTGAAAATCCAGTTTTCCACTGAAAAAGAGTCTTCTGTGTAGTTTCCAACTAAGTTTACTCTGCAAGTCCACCCCATGAGAACTGAGATAAGCAGAATGTCAGCTGAGTTATCTCGTGCCCCAAGTAAAGCAGTATTAATGAATTAGACCCTGTGGAAATCACGTTTTACCAGCAGAGGCTTCAGCTTTAAGTTAAATGCTTCATGTGCTCCACATATTATAAAAGGTTTTTGCCCCTTTTCATCGAGCAGGATGAACAATGTCTCACGAAGCCAGTTTGCTGGCCTTCCTCCCCTTCTCTTAAATTGGAAAAAAATGAGGTGCCCATGTGACCCAGGCCATGGGCAACCGGCAGCTCTGGAGTGGGAATTACCATGCAAAACGCTCCCTCTAGTGATGCGAGACGGGCAGCGCTGGTGGCGCTTGGGAAAGGTGCAGCTAAACACAAAAATGCAGACAGGCAGCCTGAGCCACTGCAGCAAAGGTTTGGAAAACTGAGCCCTCACAGCCAATGCTTTTGCCATCATTAGTCTCCCACTGGCTCAAGCTCCTTTTGGAAGGAAGGCCCAGCCCACCCTCAGCGCCTGGTGTAGAGCTCTCTCCAAGCACCAGCATGGGGCTGTGCAGTGACAATGCCTCAGACTTGTCCCCAAAGCGGCCCTGAGCAGGGGCTGGGAGGAAAGGGAGGCTGCACGTTCCAGAATTAGCACGAACTTTGCTCTGTGTGGTCTAGCTGGGGGGCTTCATTTTCAGTCAGCTCTATCTGTGTTACACATCCCCCCAAATGCTGCCAAAGGCCACTCTCCAGGGAGCTGAGAGCCTGCTGAGATTCTGTCCAATGCTTATGTGCTGTCTCCATAGGGAAAATCAGGGACTTTTAACTGGCTGTGGTTCTTCACAGCTGTAATTCCTTATTTTGGAATTGCCTTTTCTCTCTCATGTCTAACTTCTCATTTTTGCTGCCTTTCAGGATGAGAATGGGGGCCTCCAGAAGGGACACGAGGGTAGTGGCAGACAAACTTCCTTCAAGCCTGGTGCCAAAAAGGGTCTTAGATTATAACTGAGGGAAGGAACTGCAGCATCTTAATTAGGGTGCCTTGGTCAGCTCATGATGTAGGAAAGCTGACCAGATTCTTACTTGAATCATTGCACCCAGGGAGGGTCAGGTCCCTGCAGGCAAGCAAACTAGGGAGAAGCAAACCAGTCTAGAGAACTAAGACATGGTGGCTCCCACCCACTGGGATGACTCTTAAAGCACCCAGAAGAACCAAGCTTTGGAGACAATAGTCCAGAGGATTCATTCTGTGCCAGGAGAAATGCCAACTAAGAACAAATGGCTACCAGAGAGCAGAGCCAGATGTTCAGGGGTCATTAAAAAGCACCGAGGGAGTCCAGCCCTCAGCACTCTTGTTCCAGCAGGAGCAAAAGGCACCTTTGGAGAAGCCTCCTGAGATTCCAACTAGGCATGAGTATGAACCATCACTTCTGCAACCTTCCCACAAAGGCCAGCAGTGAAACTTCTGCACAAATATTTACCTCTGTTCCTCTCTCCATGATTCGCAGTTTCACAATCTGGAAGGGAAGCTTGGAGGAAAACCTCAAGTTCTGCTTGCTTTCATGTCAAAACCATGTGAAAACACGAATTCTGAAGAATTTTGATGTAAAACTATGGATCTGTGGTGTCTACTGGCAAGAATTATTTAATCTACAAGCTTCAAGATTACAGAGGTCCCAAGCAGAATTGCTTGGCCACTCAAACATGCTGTTTTCAGCACAGAAAACTAATTCTTAATTAGACAACTCTGGGGTGCCAGATGAAGAAAAAGCACAGATATCTGGCAGCACATTTGAGTACATCTGTGTTGTCATGGTTGGAGCTTGAAGCTACAATGCTGTGGTGCTCTTCCAAACTGCGCTGCCAAATTCTGGAAGCCACAGACATCCAAAGGGTGATCAGAAGACCTGGGTCAAGAGCTAGATATCACATCACACTGGATGAGGGCCTGAATGTAGTGATTGAGGGGTGGTCTCGTCTCCTACCTTAACCAGGCAGCCACTGCTATGACTTCCAGGTCAGAATCAGAAGAAATACTGTGAAGGATGAAGCAATGACACTTACTTCAAGCTGGAAGAGTCCTGGTGGAACTTCTTTTAGTGAGTTCTCAGAAAAATCCACTTCTCTCAGGTGATTTTTCCAGAAAATAGTCAACGCATCAGGTAGGAATTCCAGAGAGTTCCTAGAGGCCTTACAACATTTCTAGAAAACATAAAAGAAAACACACTCTTTAAATAATGAGATAGATAAGTGACACGTGTTAAAGGCATTCATAAATTCATGCTAGTAAAGATTTTGATCTAAAAAAATTATTGGGCATGCAGGCACATAGGACTTGCTGAGGAGATGCACTCCAATTGATAGGCAAATTCCCTGGTGGGCAAAAAGTATTTCAAAAGTTGTTTTGAAAATCATCCCTCTTTGCTTTTCAACCCTAGACAAACACTTCCCCAGAGCACATTGTCCTGTGTCTGTAAGAATGAGGAATGAAATCACAGTGATGGGGGGCTATGAATAGTTAGCCATGGGTATGGGCAAAGTTAACTGTGAGGAAGGTTGGGTGTTTTGTAAAATGATCCTAAAATAATCCTGCTCATATGGAGAAAACTAATACATCCATGTAAGACATTTTCTAGAAGTTTTCCACCAATGCCAGCAACATGGTGAGAACACGAAAGACTTGATCTGAGACCCATAAACCAAATTAGGCAGGGCACTCCTACAGAACCAGAACACCCTTTTCAGCACCTGACAGCTTTTTAAGCATCACGGTACATTTCCTGCATTGTTTCAACAGCTTTTTCAGCCTCTGACAACTTACCAAGGGGCACGCCCAGGGATCTGGAAACACTTTCAGCTGATTTCTGGAAACATTCAGTGTGTTGAGGGACTTGAAGCAGTACAGGAAAATGGTTGGAAGTTCCACCAACCTGTTGTCAGAGACATCCAACTCCTGCAGCTTCCTTAAACCAATCCAGTTAGTTGCTAGAAAACATGACACATTGTGGAGTTGGTATAAGCATGACAGCAGTGTGATCCAGCAAGATGTCACACAGCTGTTAGATAAAAGCCAAAGGATTTCATGAGGGCTGAAGAACACCCAGCCTGTCCTGTTCTTCAGACAAAAGATGGAGAGCCACTAAGCATCTCCATCTAACACTGGGTTTAAGTCATTATTACAGCAGTTTGAGGTTCTCCCCTCCTACAGCTCAGCCTGGAAATGTAAGCAAAGTACTGGACTGTACGTACTGTTTTCCTCATCAAACAACTTCTCCATATAGTTTTTGGAAGCAATGAGCTTTTTAAGGTTTTTGAGATGTAGGAATCCAGTAGGCAGAGTAGAGAGTCTGTTGCTGGATACGTCAACCTCGAGTAACCTGTGAGTAAAGAACATAGTCAGTCAGGCATCAATAAAGTGCTAGCAAAGAATCCTGTTGCCATAGACATCTGTTTTACCAGGACAGCTTTAGTTCTGAGTGAAAGCAGCTGAAATCTGTCTCACAAGGCACAGCATAAAGCCCTAATTAGAAAATTAACCCTTCCAGGGAGCAGAGAGAAGTGGTCTGGGCAGATCACTGATTTCAGCCAGTAAATGTCAGCCTGAGTCAGCTCAGGTCTTAGTTTGAGAGGAACGGGGCTCACCAGAACTGGAGAAAAGCAGAGGCAACACAAGACAATACAGGAATAGAAGTCCCTACAATTGTCCTGACAACTAACTTGGAAACACAAAAGGGCAAATCCTAAGTTAAACCTTGCAGCAGGCAGAAAATAAACCAAGAAGCTCATGCAATATGCTCTTCACTTACACAGTTTCACACAAGCACATGGACTCATTTGAACCTGCTCTCCATATGGCTTCAGTTTGCTGGAGGCATCCAGTGCACACACCTTGTACATATGATTTCATCAGATGACTGTACACTGGGTAACTCCATCAGCTGATTGTCAGCCAGGCTGAGCTTCCTGAGGTTTATCAGGCCCCATGGGATCACGGATGGAAGGGACACCAGGCAGTTGGCAGAGAGATCAAGCTCAGTTATCTGACAGGAGATATCTATCAGCCAGTCTAGATCCACCCAGGGCAGTTTGAGGTTTGACCAGTTCACACACAAAGCCTGCATAGGTCAAAGAAAGAAGAGAAAACCACATTAGTGAAGTCTCAGTTACACCAGTGGGAATCTGGCAGAGCAGAGCACAGACCATAAACATTCTGCTCACTTTCCAATCTGCTTCTAGGAATTAAACTGACTCAGAGATGAAATCATGGCTGGGTATCAGCAGCTCCTGCTGTACCTGCTCCAAGATCTCGCTCCAAAGACCATGAGCAAGTGCAAGCAAGTCCAGGGGGCCTGGACTTGTTCACCAGTCCACACACCAACTCCAGAGAGCCCCCTGCCTGAGACCAGCATACTCAGCTGAGAGCTGGACAGACTCTAAGGGTGAGTTTCCATGGGACTGGGGTCCCTGTCCCACAGGACACATCCCCACCCTACACTACATATGGACAGATCATGGAAACCATCGTAAATCCAGACTCTGCTGGCAGAACCCCCCTCTGTCTCTTGGACAGGGTTTGCATTGCTGCCCACATCTCCAGGGAACTCTGGACACCAACAGAAGGTCCAGCAGAGCCCTGAGGAGCCCTGTGGATCAGGCAGCCTCTGAAACACTGATGGATCACTCCTTGAGCATCTGTAGAGAGGACAGGGATGGATCTGTTCAGTGTGGAAATGACTTTTTCAGAAAGAGGCCTGTTGCTGCAATCATTAATATATCCTAGGCATTGCTCTTCACCTTAAACCTTCCACCAACAAGCAGCCACAGTCTTGGGGAAGGGTGAGGTTTTGCAAAGGAACACCTGGGAAAGGCGAGGGGAGGCAAGCACCTCCTGGAAAGTATTTCTAAACACTAGACATTTGCTCAGTATCATTTAGGAAGATATTTTAGTTTCTGAGAGACATGATATTCGTAGTTGCCTCCTTTCTAGACAATGTTCTGCTGCTTTTGACAGTAAGACAAGGAAGGAATTTCATCCTCTTTTGAGAAAAACCAGAAGGTGTTGTGAAAGGCATCACCGCTTATTCAAGCTTGAGCTTGGACAGAAGAAAACATGAACACACAATGGTCATCAATGCAAGGAAATAATCCAAGGCTTCCTTTCTAAGATCACCTCATTGCATTCCAATCTATGTTCCAAAATATACATTTGCCAAATGCTGTTCCCAAAATGTTTCCTTAAACCCGGTGTTTTTGACAGAACTTGTCCCCAAACAGCCTCAGTGGAATGATCATTAATTCTCCACCAGGAGGCAGCAAGGACCCGACAGCAAATTAATTTGCTTTCCAGTGCCCAGGATTTAGATGTTAAGATTTTTAACCCCAGCTTTAAAATTAAAAGGAATATATTTGGGGAACAGAGAGAAATAAAAGAGAAGCAAAGGTCTATCTCAAATGGTTAATTGAGACTCAGAACTCCAAGTAAAGTAGATCAGACTGTTCAGATGTGAAGGAGAATGGAACAAAGGGTAAGCACAAAGAGTTACACTTTTTAGGTATTGGCAGCAATTGTCCTTAGTACAGACACAGTGCTTTTCAAATCTTCACTAGTGATGCCTCAGGACAGCCCTGCAAATACGAATGGAAATATTATGCCCACTGTATCACTGGGGAAACCAAGGCAGAGAGCACAGCTGTTTGTTTAAAGCTACATTCCCCACCACCCCAGAAGGCATCCCTGTAAAACAGCAACCAGAAATCAAATTCAGCAGAGTATCCACTGCTACTTCCACATACACAGTAGCCCGTGGGGTTACAATGCAAAGCTTCACACTGACACTAAACTGCTTTACAGCTCCATTCTCCAGTCTGTGTATTTAACAGCTTCCTGCTTACAAACTTGTTTTAAATTCTGTATGTAGCTTTCTGCCACTTCCTCTCACCTGCAACACAAAGCCCTGGCCCCAGGAAAAAGGCACCTGTCCTTGACTCCATCACCAAGGCAGTAAAAACAAGACCTACAACCTGCTTTTAGGGGGTGCAAGCAGGACTATGTCTCTGCAGCTTCTCTTTGCATTTAGATTGCTGTGCATCCTTTCCCTCAGAAATGCAGAGCCATGGCCTCGGGGGATTTAATGTGATGAAAAGATACCTGTAGAATTCAGACAGTGACTCCTCAAATCACAGAATGGATTGTGAAATGCAGCACCTGCTATGAACGCTGCAGGGTTGGTGAACCATCTCCAAGGCAGCTTTTGGAATCTCAGCAATCAGTGCCCTCCTTCTCACTCAATCCTCCTTCACACCCACAGCTAAGGACTGACAGTGTCTCTTCCACCTGAGTGCTGAAAACTGGGGGATCAGCCCAGCCCCCTCATGTGACTTAGGGACAGTGGACCAATTCATCCTGGTACGAGTAACCTGCTGTCAGTGGAGTCACCTTAGGGGTTTACTTGGCTCAGGACCCTGCAGTGAAAAATGCAGTTAAGTGAAAGAAAGCCTGCCAGCAAAGCCACAAGAAGAGGGGGGGATTTCCTCCCCAACTCATCCTACATCATCTCCACTATCTTCCCAGAAAAGCCTGTGCCTTTGACGCCAAAAGTCTGTGATGCCAAACTCAGAGCCCAGTGAGCAACCCAACCCTCCTCTGTGATCAGCTGGTGAGCCCTGTGCTCAAATGAGAGACAGAGGGTGTCAGCTCTGACTCCAGGCAGCTCTCTGCTCCTCAGAGGGGCAAGGAAAACCTCTGCAGGCTCCCCTCTCTCGCCAAGGGAGGAATTTCTCAATACAAGCCCTGAAGAATAATTGAATTCTTCAACAACATTGACGACAGGGGATGCACTGAAGAAGGCAAGAGACTGGAAATGGTGTAGAAGCAAGAAACCCCGCTGCTCTTGGGCAAAGGATCAACTATAAATATGAAAAATATTTACTTAAATCTGAGACTGTCTGGTAAGGTGATTAAAAAAGGCTGCTGTGCATTTCCCCTAAGTGACGTGACGTGTCCCCGCAGAACCTCGCTGCTGCCACAGATGGGATATTCTGAGCGTGGGGATCTGCTCCTCCTCCACCACTGCTGTGAATCCTGAGTGGGACTGCTGCAGCTCGCCCTGCTGATGGGGATGGAACCAGGGACAACAAAATGACAGCAGGATCCCACACATTTTCATGCTTGTGGATAAAACTAGTGGTAAAATACTTCCTAGGGAAAACACAGCAGCCCAAGCTCTTTTCTCGTCTGTAATGGAAAAATTCAATATATCTCACACTGCACACACTGGAAAATTACATTTGTCTCCTCTCCATGCTGACTACACCTATGGAAGTCTGCAATCTGTGCCCAGCCCCTTTACTGCAGAGGGTCTTTTTGGCATTTGTTACCTGTTCCTGCAAAAAAGGACCACTTCCTCTCTTTAGCAAGGCTGTGGTTTGCTGTGGGGATAAATATCTTCCAGGGGGGAAAAAAAGGAGAAACAGACATCAGCAAAATGAGACGTAACCCGTCTTGTCTCAGTGCAGTGGCTGCCTGGAAGGATGGCAGCCCAAAGCAGCTGCCCAAGCACATTTTCTGCACAGCTGCAGCATCCACTGCTGTGAAATCAATTGTCCCCCAGATGGAACAAACCCTTTGGACGTTCTGGGCTCACTCCGAAGGGATCAGCGCTCGGTTTGCCCTGCCCAAGAGGAGAGGTTTTCTGCCGCACACATCCCACTCTGCACACATTCCAGTCGTGCTTCCTCCCACAGCAGAACACACCAGGAGAAGGCTTGCACCCCTGAGCCTTCTGAGACAAGGAGAAAGCAGTTTGTTTGCAGCTGCCATGAAGTTGGGCTTTAAAAAACTTATCAGGGCGTGTGACTCTCCCTTCCCAGAGACCCAAGCTCTGCAGGCAAACTGGGACACATCTTCCCCAAGCTGTCCCAGCCTGCCAGAACGAATTCAAACAGAAAGCATTAAATAAGCAAACATATTAAAGATAAACAGCTACTAGAAAAATCAAGGTCAGGTTTCTGGGGTTTTTTTCTTTGTTTTTTTTCTTTTTTTTTTGTCTTTTTAAACCAGGCCCTCCTGGCAATTAGCTGATGTTTTAAGACTGCTCTCTTCTCTGCTCAGGGTGTGACAACAGCAAAGCTGAGTCATTTTTACAGCAGCTCAGCTAAATATTGCCAGCAACTTCACATGGAAAACAGACCTCTTGCCTGTGATTCAAACATTTATTCCAAGTTTATTCAAGCTGAATTACCCAGTTGGATTTTTTTTTTCTTCTAAATGGCATGTAGGTTTATCAACTCTTACCCCATGTGTAGGATTCAGCTCCCTTTTGTTTTTCTGTCTTCAAAATTCAGAATAGCACAGAGAGGATTCTGAATCTGCTGACTGAACCTAATGAAGGCAAGCTCACATATGTGGTTTGTAGTTCCTAATAATCAGAGTACCATCAGGAACCCAGTGAAGGGTTTTGGCAGGAAAACAGAGAATGGAGAAGTTTGTAAAACTCTGAAAACCTCTCTGCTTATTTTTACTTAACACCAAAGCAGATTCAACAGCCTGCAATGTTACAAACTGAGCAAACAGATGCTCAAATGGATTGATTAGGGGCATCTTTTCACTGCAATAAAATTTATGACCTGATGAAAACTTGTAACTATTGAAAACTCAGGGCTCTGATGCTCCTATTCAGGGGGGAATATAAAAAATGCCTGACAATAAATTGCTGGGTAACAGTATAGATGATATGAAATACTATGTGCTTCCCTATGAAGCAGTAACAGTGTGAGATGTTCTTCAGTCCTGAATAAAGGACAGTAGGATAACAGAGATTAGGACATCCAAAGACATTTAATAATAATGAAATGTAATAATACCCTGCATGGAAACAATGAGATCTTAGATCTCAAAGCATCATCACCATGTACTAAGCCTTTCAGCAACTGTGAGACTTGAGGAGTTTAAATTTCCCTGTTTTGCAGTGGGAGAGAGATGCAAATGAATTACCAATATGGTTAGAATGTTCTAAGTGGCTTAATAGTAGTCTTGCCAACTTAGAAAGGCTTCAGTTGCTTTGTGTCAGCCACTGTGTTCATTAAAACCCATTTCAATGGGACAAGTACATCTCAAGCAACACGATCTGATCACAGCCCATGCTGGCCCAGAAAGCCACATCTGTCCTGACCAAGTGACAGCAAGGGCTACCAGCCATCTTTTACTGATGAGGATCTGAAGCAGGGAAGATCCTGAGCAGATGTGAGCTGCCTTTGCTCGTGCTCCCCATTAATAGAAAGCCACGTCCCTATTTGGATGTGCTGTCCCTGAGCCATCAGCCACAGGAGGGTTTACTCTGTGCCACACTGATGCTCTGGGACAGCACAGAGCTTGTGGCATATCAAGCAGAAGGAACAACAAAAGCCCAGCTGAAGTGATTACCCCGGGGTCACAGAGGAAACCTGTGCTAGAAGCAGCCCAGCTTCTCTTTTGGAAGACTCTGAGCACAAAGTGGATGTCCCCTCTACCCAGCACACGCCCGGCTCACACGATGGTGTTGGAATGGCCACGTGGAAGCTGTCACAGACCATGCCCTGCACAGCGATGCCAGTCAAAGGCCTGATGTTTTACACCTTGCAATTCAGCTCAAATTCAATTCAAAGTGGCATCAGAGCCACTTGCACAGCCTGCTCTCTGAATGGGCAGCAAACCACAAGGCTCTTAGCTGAGAAGAAGAATCACCAACCACACGGTACACAAAGGCAATTACCAACTATTAACACGATGCCTCTTTAAAATCACATTTCTTCAGACACATAAATGGCTACTTACTGTTTTTGCTGGAGCACTACCTTGGAGTGGGCTGGTCTCAATGAAATACTTCCGCAGAAGGTGTTTGCTGGATTCAGGACTGTCCATCAGGATGTAGGAACAAAAGAAAGCTCCATTCCGTAACAAAAACACGGCTACATCTTCATTGCCTTCAGAGAAAAGCAGATTGTTTGTTCTCCTTGTCTCATGTAAATGAACCAGCAAGGACCTGAACAGAAATCCTGGGAAATAACCACTTCTGAAAAAACCCCATGGGGGTGTGCAAAAAGGAAACTGAACTGTGTAAAGGCTGTTCCCTCCAGTGACAGCACTCACTTTGGTCAAACCGAGACAGCACAGACACTGTTGAAAAGTGCTGGCCCAGGCTCTTTGTGCCTCTTTTTTCCCTGTCTTATTAAACTGTACACACAGCTGTGCTTTGAAGTGTGAATTATTCAGCCTAAATCAAGCATGTGTGCTAGAGTGTCCATAACAATAATGCTTTTACTTGCAAGGATTTTAGTTTCTAAGGCTCTTTTCCCTAGGAGTTTATAAAGGCAAGTTCAGCCTCTCAGCATTTACAGTAATCTAACTTCAGAAGGCCCTGACTTAAATTTGGCTGAGTCAGAAGATCCAGAGCCAATTTTATTTTAATTTCTCCCACTGGATATCTAGACAAGAGAACAACTCAGCCCATTCTTCAAAGACATTGCAGAAAAGGGGCAAGCTTGGGAGCCATGCAAATACACACCTGCCTTGATGGCAGCGTAGAGGGGCAGGCGGATGAGGACGGGGAACTCATTCCTCCGGACTGCACAGCTCTCGGGGTCAGCACTGTAGGCACGGATCAGGAGCTTCACGATGTCCAGGTGGCCCTGCTGGCAGGCTATGGCCAGCATCCAGTTCAGGAGCTGTTGGCAAGTGTTAGGACCTACCAAAAACACATGGCATGTGGCTTTGTTCGTGCCACGGGGCTGGGATGTGTGAGAAATACCCACAAATAAGGGCTGTGCAAAGGGTTTGGGGACAGGGTGAAGGCCCTGGGGACAAAGGACCAGAGTGCACTGCAGAAGGGTGTTAGGGAGGAGCCCTAAGCTGGTCAAGCACAAAGTTCTCAGCTTTGCTTAACTGTTCATCACCTACCCAGCTAATGGGTGAAGCTGTTTGATGTCCCCAACCTAACCTAGCAGCAGCAGAAGGTTCTGAGGATGCCAGCTGGAACACAGGCAGACAAACCAAACACCTGATCCCAAACAGAGGTGGGAAGGGAAGACCTGGACTGTCTTTGCATCCAGATCCAACAGACATGAGATCCAATCACCCAAGACAGGTCCCTTCTCCCAAGTTCATGAGAGGGGATATAAAGAATGGGGAAAACCAGATGACCTTTCATGCTGTTGGGTGAATAAAACAAAAATTAATGCTTCACACAACAAAAAAAAAAGTGGCTTAGTTTGTTTTTGCTGCAGCCAAAGTCGCCACAAAAAATTTCATTTCCCCTTCAAATATTTCATTTTGGGTCAACACTTTACTATCAATTCATAATAAAGTCAGACAAATGTCATTTAAGGCTAAAACTAAAATACCACATGTTGATTTCTGCATGAATTTGCTAATGTTTTAGTCACTCCCAAACTGCTTTTTCTACTGCAATGATGTTTTGCCTGCAGAGCACAGCCTTCTTCTAGGTGTGCCTAATTCTGTGCATGGAACGAAATGCCCACGACAAGATTATTTCTGCCAACAGTAAGGAGTCCTCAAATCTCCCCTGATTCATTGCATCTCCTCTGTTTACTTCACAAATTCACGCCCCCTTCAAAACACTTACAGGAACATCCAGAAGCCCAAGTTCACAGGTCAACCCTTTTTTTGCAGCTTATCCATGTGGAAATTACATTGCTCTTTGCATTTTTAACAACTGGACTAAATCCCTCACCCTCGTGCTGCAAAAAAATGGGGTCTGCTTAAGCTGGGAGCCACGAGTGGTTCTCACTGCTCCAGAGAGAATCACTGCAGTGCATCAGCCAAACTGCAAATTCATCTATTGCTAAGCCCTGTGATTAGTTTCTGAGTAATTTCCCAAGAAAACAATTGGAAAGTCCTGCACAAAAATGTTTGTTTGTGTGGAGCTGCTCCCCTGATCCCCCCAAAGCAAGTGCTGGAGGCAATTTAGTCAGTTCTAAACTGAGCTAAGTTTTCAGAAACTACTCGAGTCACTTTTCATTATTCAGTGTCTTATATTAATATAATTTAATTTTTGCTCCTAGGTTAATCAGCTTCTTTTCTGGCTGAAGGAAACATGCCATTTAATTGCATCCCCCGAACTGGAGCATTTCTCTTGCCTAGCAGTGCTCTAACAGAACACCAAATGAGCAGGTTTCCCAACAGGTTATTCCTGTTCTCAGGGAGGCCACTGGCAAGTAGTTAGTGAGGAGCTAGACCTTTAATCAGGTCAAATATTGCAGAAGCCAGCTTAGCTGTTGTGGTTTCTGCAGTGTCTGAGGTCCAGGCAGGACCACTGGATCCCAAATCCCAGGGAGAAGCAGCTGCTAAGCCAAGAACACTGAGAGAGCAACAGGGGACCCAAACGCAGCTCCTGGCCCTGACTCAGAGTAATGCTCTGCCCCTGCCCCCGCAGCTGCCTTAAGAACTATGTCTGAGTCTAAAAATGTCTCTGTTCTGCTGTAAAATAATTGCTCAAATAAAATTTAAGTAACATATAATTATGATTCTAAAGAAGGAATTAATTCCCCTGAAAGACAAAACAGAATGCCAAGAAGAGAACAAAGTGGGTGCCAGCTGTGCACCCAAACTGTTCCTCACCAAACTGTGATCGCTGGATCAGCAGTGGGATGATGCTTTTCCTCAAAAATCCCCTAATTTTTCTGCAGGGTCTGGAATCTTACCCAGCTGTGAGGGCTGATGGGAATGAACTGTCTAAATGGCATCTTCCTCCACTTCCAATTTGCAAACACGGAATATTTTTATGTAAGTGTCTTTTCCCCCACGGGGGAAGTTTTCTCCAAGCACAGCAGAGATCTGCTCCCTCCACACACTTTCCCATGACTAAAATCCCTCCCCTTTCAAGGAATGTGTAATAAATAAATAAATAAATAAACAAATAAATAAATGCCTGTTTGAGGCTGTAGCTACCAAAGTGCTTGAGGAAAGGCAGAGGCAAGCCAAGGCTTACCACGCAGGGAATCCAGCAGCTCTTTCACGATGTCCTTGTGTCCAAAATAAGCTGCCACCACGGCCGCATTGTCATCATTAGGCTCTGTTGGCAGCACCACCAACGCTTCCTTCAGCAGGTACCTCACCGCCTGCAG
Organism: Xenops minutus; assembly: GCA_035221455.1. NCBI lineage: Eukaryota > Metazoa > Chordata > Aves > Passeriformes > Furnariidae > Xenops > Xenops minutus. The sequence continues at coordinate 3,162,768 of JAWWEE010000016.1, forward strand.
GTCTCCATATGCTGCTGCAATACCTAAAAGCTGACACTGGTAAAGAGACAGCAGAAGAAACTCTCTGTAAAGGCAGAGAAAGACCATTTCTAGAGCTGTGCTATTTATTTGTGCCTATGCTCATGCATGCACGCTGTCACTGTGGTTAATTGAGAAGGTCATAAACACTAATAGCCATTAAAATCATTGCTGTGATATATTAATTATATTAATTTGTTGGGAGTTTTGTTTTATAGTTTTTTGTATAGCTTTATCACAGGAGGGCCCGAGGCACAGAATGGTGAGTGTAAATCCATTTTGCATGGGGCAACAGTAAAAGCATTTGCACAGCTCAGCTACAAGGTGTAGTAATTCCTGTTTTGGGGATGGCCAATATGCAGGTGCTCTCCCAAAACCCCAAGATCAGCTCTGTGCAAAGAGCAGGCTCCAAATGAGAGCTCCGAAGGCAGAGCAGTGCAGGAGCTGGCACAGAGCTTGTGATACAGACCCAAACAGAAGCAGCAATAATATCTGCCCAAAGGGACATTGACCATCTTTGTACTGATGGGGGGATACATGTTTTGCTAAGCCTACAAATTGCTTCCTTTTTATGGGGAAAAATGTATTTCCCTGTTTTGGTGACCACAGCACCAGCACCCCTCCTCACACAGCCTCCTGTTCCTACAAACACTGTTCCCTGTGCTCTGTCTCATCTTCCTCATCACTGTTTTCAAGGGCATGTTTTTGAAATACCCCAAACCATATAACTGGGCCCCTATAACTGAATGGATTTTCTCCATGACAAACGACAGTAGCTTTGGCATTTGGGTTTCTTTCCTTATAAAATATGAGGAAGAGCAGTAAACCAACCCTACCTTTTCCACCTGCAGTGCAGTCTCCTCACAGGACAACTTAATCAGCTCTTGGGCCTTGCTGGTGTCCCCAGCTTTGTAGGCATCCTGAATGCTCTCTGTCACAGGTGTCTGAATTACAGAGACTTCTCCAACTGTGGACTGTTTGCCACCCATGTCCACAGTTCCTGCAGGAAAATAGGAAGGAGGAGTCAGGAAGAAGTACCTGCTCATTGCTCATGTACAGCTGCAATGTCAGTGAATCCTGGCAATAAAAAGCAGGGGGTGAATTATTTCCAGTGGAATATTTACTGCACACAATTAAAAAAGAGCCTGATAGAGAAAATTGATGATAAGTTTAAGTAGCTGCCAAGAGGGACATGAAACTAAGAGGGACTGTGAGTTCCCCAAATGCTCCCAGAGGTGGTTTCCAAAGGATGGTGTGAAAGCTCACACACACAGAGCCATGTAAGCTCTGCAGCTGCCTGGCACACTCACCCTCCTGCTGCAGAACAGAGGGGCTTACATGGCACTGGCACCTGCAGGGCTCTGAGGAAACAAGGAATCTGCACCACCTGGGAGGCAATTCTGCTCTCCCTGGCCTGCCTGCACTCACATTTCACTCCTGACAACAGCTGTGCTTCTCCAGTGCTTTCAACCAGAACTTCATACACCTCAGTGAGCACAAAAGAAACTGGGAATATTTGTACTCTGAGGATTGTGCATGATGCCCACTGTCATCCCAATCAATCCTGGAGAATCTCCCAGACCAGACTGTTTTTTCCTAAATGCCATCAGGAGCCAGAAGAGCTTTCACATGTCAAAGATTAAAAGCTGCAAGCCATTAGAGAAGGTGCTTGTGGTGGGTGGTTAAAGACGAGGTAGCCAAGAAGTCTCACATCCATCCCTCCAACTATCAGCACAGGGAGAATTGCAGGAAAGTCACTGAATTCCAAGATGTTCAGGTCTCTTCCTGAACAACATGCAAGACAGAGGCCAAAAGAAACCATTTCTCATTTGAAAAGAAACTGTTTCATGTTCACTTTTTCCTGCTAAAACATTTTGAATTATTATTGCTTACTTGCAAGTGGTTAAATAAAGCCCTGAAGCCCACAGATTTTCACATATGTTAATAAGGATTTTTTTTTAAAATAGACACATATGTCACACAGGGCCTAGTTTAATGCAGCCTGGAAAAAGAAGTAAATTTGGAGCACTCTATAACTGTCAGTAAATATCTTTGAATAATGCAGTCTGAATCACCAATAGATTGTGACTAACACTTCTCATCAATTATTTAAACGAAGCTCGGATCACTCAGACATCGGAGACGGCTCCAGATTCATGCCATTAAAAATGTGCCCACATCAATAACCTTCCCCCAGTGATGCAGAACGTGTGAAGGACAAGGAGCAGAAATCAAGGCTGAGGAAAGGGGGATTAAACTGCAGCACAATAAACAGCATCTCAGAGTGCGTGTTAATAGGGGCAGTGCCCTCATAATTCTGTAGTTTTAGGGAATATGTGGGAAAAGAAATTCATCCTGCATTTGGCCCAGTCTTTTGGAGCAGATCACACACCCATAAGGAATCTCTAAGAATATTGCATAGGATTTAATTCTCATTTTAATGGACACCAAAGGTAGGAAATCCAAATGAATCTTAGGCAAGTAACTCTTTAAGGGAGAACTTTAAAGCAAAATAGTTGTCCAGTCAGAACAACTCGGAACTGGACTAAGGAAGACCAAAGAGCACAAATCCAAGCACACCCTGCAGTTACTGGAACACACAGCCGCCCTGTGATGAAATCCTGAACCTAGAGAGAAGCTCTGGAATTCCCCTTGGAGGAAAAAATGCCTCACATCAGAGATACAAAACAGCTGGAAAACTGCTCAGCTTCCTGCCCAAGAAGCCCTGCAAGCCAGGGCTGCAAGAGCACAGCAGCTTTAACTTGGGCCCTACGAAAGTGCTGCAAGGAGGGACAGAATTTCCTTCTTTCCAACCTTCTTTCCCCTGATCTTGGGGACTAGCACTTAAGAGCCACATCTGCAGCCACTCCAGATGTAAAGGCATATCTTTTCTGCACAGGAATTGAGCAGAGCCATCTTTCCTTCTTTTTAAACCATGGCCAGGGAGGGTGGAGGTATGAGCATCTCACAGAGATTCATCATTCATGCTGGTGTCCCATCCTGCTCTAGCAGGGAGCTCTCTGGCCAACCTCCCATGCATCCTGCACACCAGAACTCTCCTTAAAGGAGCATTTTCCACCTCTGTCTCTGGAATTGCCCCACTGTGCACAGGGGACCACCAAACCATTTGTCCAGGGAGCACAGGAAGGATCAGGGTATCGTAACTGAGGGAAGGAGGAACTCTACATGCTAGACCCTGATCCCAGGACCACTTCTGTGTTTCACCAAACAACTGCTTCACAAAACAACTTGGTTCATGTGTCATGCTTCCTCTTGCAGTTTTGGCCCCCTCAGAATTTCTTAAGCCCTCTGCAGTGTAATGGCTCAGTCACAACCACTGGTGCCATCACCACTGTGCCATCAACCAGCACAGCCCCTCCATGTGTGTTAGGCACAGACTTCTGGGCTCTCCAGGAATGGGAAGGTCTATATCCAACCTGAAGAGGCTTCAGGATATTCATTTTAGTCCTTAAACTCAATTTCACTCTTGTCAAATTTTTATTGATCTAAGGAAACCTCTCGGTTTTGAAGATCTGAACATCCATCAAGTGTAAGTCAATAAAAGTTTCATTGAGTGGAAGAAATCTGGGCAATTCTACTGTTTGAAACCAATACATGTATATGAAATATTCCTGGCAAGAAGATAATGCTGCTCATCATTCAAGTTTCATACGTAGCTGTCATCAAAGCTTCCTTCTATGATTCCATTCTGCTCAGTAAATTGACCTCATGCCTCAGACCCAAGGAAAGAAACTGCCAAAAGGCTGGAAAAAAATAGTCCTTGAGACTGAACTAATTACAAAAAAAAGAGCAAAACCGGTGAGATACAGAGTGATAAAAAGCTTGCCCTGAACCAACTGCTGTACCCACATGATCCTGCCTAAGTTAACCTGAGCTCTCAAAGGTTAAATGAGAGAAGGTTGGCCATCCATTCCCAACTTTCCAAAAAACACAGGATCCATCCACTGCAAAGCTAAGCATCACACCAAACAAATTACCCAGTTCACAGAAGTCTTCCTGGTGACTTAGTAAATGATATATTGACTTTGGAAATACAAGTGGAAAATAAGAAACAGCATGTTTTGGAATCTTAATTTATACCCACCAGTAGAGAAAAAAAAAGAGGAAAATTACATTCTACTGACTATAGACTTTCATTTCTACAAGATACAGGACTGAACCATCATCAGTACTGGCATTCATGTAGGGTGGGAATTGAGTTTTGCCAATAAGTGCATCAGTGATTCTTAGCAAAAATTTGGGCTGAAACCCAAAGAAATTCTGCCTGTGGTTTTAACTCAAATCTCATGGTCTTCACCTGAGCTCTTCATGGCTTTCCTGACAGCCACCTCACTCACATCCAGCCCTGAACAATGAGAGCAATACTGAACCTCTGCCTTTGGACTTGGTCATGCAATACACTGAGCATTTAAGCCTGCATGTAACAAAGAGCTTTTAATTCTTAGATTGCACAGCTTTAGGAACTTTGCACAGCAGGGTCTGCATTTCTCTACAACAATGCACATTGTTATCTGCAAAGCAGCACAGCAAGTGATGATATTCCAGCAGCACTTCTTGGATATTCCTGTAACATCCAAGAAACTCCAGGAATTCCTACACACCCATTGTCATTTCCTTTAGTTTTTGCTTTACTGCACACAGACCTGGGACAGGTTCCTCTAACACCACTGCCCCAAAGTAGCATCAAAAAGCAGATAAAGAAGCTTGTTTGAACTGAGGTGGGTTCTTTCCTCCAACATCTCTGAATGTCAATGAAAATAAAGCCATGCACTTTACTCCAAATCATTCAGCCCCTGCACCTCTGCCCTGCATTTGTTTAACCTCTTTGTAGATCCACGGCTTCTTTCCTTTTCTTTTTACCAATGGCTGTTTGTAAGGGGAAAAGGGGAGGCATTTGCTGACAGTAAAAAGGCATCCCTCAATTATTCCTCACACACCTTAGCTTGTAACAAAACAATAAAATACAGAAATATTTCCCACTCTTGATTTTTTACTGTTGTATACTTTGGAAACACCCTTAAAGTTTGGCTTTGCAGTAACACCTAAGGACAAAACTAATCTTATTTTAAAAAAATATCCGAATGGAAACAGAGGTCATCAATGAAAACACAGTTATTTTATTGCCATGCAAAGGTTACAAGGTATCACTTTTAAAAGGCAACAGTCTGCTGACCCAGCTCAGGGAAATGAAACAAAAATGTCTTATTAACAACAAGGAATACCATGAGAATTTCTGGGGTTTATGTAGTTATACCCTATCACAGGTCTTGTTATGACAGCAGGTGAAAAAAACCCTCTAAAATTCCTAAATGCACAGTATGCCAGTATTAAAAGGGGAGGGTTTGCAGGTCAATGCTGTGAATCAGCAAATGGATGCATAACAAAGCAGCACACTGTATAAATTATTATTATCTTTATATCCCAAATCACTGCACCTCCAGCATAAACCCACAGCGTTTGCACATGTTAAATTAGGCCCTTTGATAAGTTCTTGGGCAACTAAGCAGGATATTTTATTTAGAAGAGAAAGATCTAAATGAGATGCTTAACCCAGGATATAATAGGGCAGGAGGATAACTTACTCCAGAGCAGAATTACAGTAATAAAAATAATAAAACTTTAAAACTGCTACTGACCTTGTCATAATGTGTGCAGGTATTTCCAGAGACAGCAGCAAATCCAGATGATGCTTTAACACGGACTCCCATTCAGCGACGTAATTAAGCTATTAATTCCTTAGGATGATAACCAGCCACCTCTGCTCCAGCAGGAGCAGCTCCCACAGCAGCCACTGGCTGGAACAGCTTTCAGCTGCCTGGCTGCTTCTTTGTCTGAATTAACTACTCCACTTTAGCCCTTACAGTTGTTTTCATCTCCATGTCCCATTACAGCGAAATCCAAGCCCGTGGTTCGGGGGATGTGGGGATGGGGGTGGGCAGAGCCTCTGCGGGCTCAGCTCAGCCATTAATTCCTCAACAGCACCACATGGCTAGAGCTAACCTTCACCAGCTTCATCTTTGGCCATTCTGGCTTCTGAGTGCTGCCACAGCACACATGAAAAATGGGGCAGAGATGAGGCTTAAGGTGCACTGAATATTTAAAACCAACAGCCCCAAAAGCCTAAAAACTCACCAGTTTCAGTACTACCCTGTGGAAGCTCTGCCCAGCTGGTTTGTAAAATTCATGGAAAGCCATGTTATTTCTGAGTCTCTGCAACAGACTCATGTATCTTCTGCTGCTCTGAGAAACTTCAGCCTCATAAACTGAAGAGCAGCCAACAGGAAGCTTCCAGTGATTCCAAAGGATGATGGATCTGCCCTACGCTGCACTTTCCATTTAGATGGGTAAGAAAAATCTTTCAGTCCTCTGGAAATCCTTGAGATACTAAAAAATCCCATCCCAAAACATAAAAAAAACAACCAAAAGCCCTGGGGTCTTTAATAAAAATGCCTAAGTCAGTAAAAATGTTTCATGAAACTAAGGTACCTTTTGTGTTCCTTCTCTAATTAGCTGACACTTCAAAGTAAGGTTTCATTTGTTGAAAGCTGATTTTGTTCATTCATTTAATTCATTCATGTCTCAGAGGATAAAGTCACAGAGCCAGATGTCTCCCCAGGAGGGAAGTTGTGCCCTCCACTTTCCCACTTGGCCCCATAGCCAGGACCTGGCCCAGAACCATTCAAAGGAAGGTCCTGCAGCCTGTGATCTCTTACACCTCAGACTTAGGCAAAATAGACACGGCTCAACCAACTCTGCTAGAAAATGTGCCTGAAAGGATTCAAAAGTGGTCAGAACTACTTATAAATCCCCCTGTGAGAAGATAAGGATGGAAAGTTATAGTGAATCCAACTGAGAGAGAACAAGATGGTTTCTCTGGGAAGTTCAGCATTCCCACAGGAGAAACTGTGCCAGAACTGGGCCACGTCCCTCTGACCCTGATTAATATCTCTCACAACAAGTGAGACGTGCCAGCTTCCCAGGACAGTGGGAACCCTCCACACACTTTTTCTGCCCGTTTTCTGTGGTTCCATTTCCCCCAAACATCCATTATTCCAGCTAATTAAAGGAGTGGCTCTGCACTAAGATCTGCCTGCCAAGGGAGTGGAAAAGATGATGTATTGAGTACAAAAGCCACCCGCATCTACAACACTGCTCACAATCAATGCTCACTGCCCCGAAAGGAAACTCAGAACCCTAAAAGAAACCAGATATGAAACACAGAAGAAAGCCACAAAGGCAAAAATCCAGCACGGGAGGGATTTCTGTCGCTATTATTGCATATTCTGGAAGTACTTTTAAATTGTTTCTATGCCAGTACCACACATGCAACTTACTGATCTGCACAGAGCCTTTTCCAGCAAGCACACAGGAGCACCTAAGGGGCATGCTGACAATTTTAGGTACAGCTGGGCAAAGTGACCAATTATCACCAGAATCCTTGGAAATTTTCTATTTAGAAACACTCTTAACCTGCAAGGAAAAAAAGCATTCGCTAACGCCAACCTAAAAGGAAAATATGAAGTCCCAGATGGAAAAATGCTTTGGACTCCTGCCTTTTCACTGGGCTCCAGAATGGAATTATGAAAAACAGACGCCTCCAAAGGCTTCAGCTCCTCACTTACACAATCATTTCTCCATCACCCAGGATAATTGAGGGATGAGGGGACAGAAAAGCCTCAAATGCTGCTAACACAGACTCAGTGGTATCGGGGCAGGACCAGGGTCTGCCAACACCAGCACTGAGTGGGGCTGGAAAGCTCTGCCAGATGTGAGCAGGCTCCTGCAGCTCTGTGTTCTCATCCCAGATTCCAGGACTCTGGGAATTATTTGCATTGTCCAAGAAGTTGCCATGAAACTGAGCTGGTTATTCCTTGCTGAGGTACCAAAGAGGCTACACAAAGCCCTTGCAAGGCAATGAGGTCAGAGAGAGCCCTTCACAAACTCTGCCACCCCTTTTGCCACCACGATGGACTGGGAATTGTCGGTGACAATGATGGTTTTACTCTCTCCCCTGAGTAAGTGTCAGGCCTAAGCAGCTTCACATGCACATGTCCATCCTTTTCAAACTGCAGGAACAGTCAGAGCATCAGTGGCCATGACCCATTTCTCAGGGGGCAGATTCCATCCCCTCCAGCAGACACACACCAGGCCTTTGAACAGGGAAGGGATGGGACAGGGAGGACCTCCAGCAAGCACGGGGCAAAGGCTGGCTCTCACAGAGAAGGGGGATCCCCCACATCCCTCCAGGAATGCCCTCTTTGGGGTGCAAAGGATCAGCCAAGACCATAGAGAACACTGGTGGTGTTAATTTTCACCCCCAAAGGAAAGCTCTTGAGGGAACCAAGAGAGCTCCAAATGGCCAGAGAGCTAGTATTGAAAATATGACTCAGCTCTAAGTGAAAGCTTCTATTTTTGTCTTTTGGCCTCAGTGATTTGGTTCCCATCCTACAGCTTGAATCATTCAGAAATATGCTTCTGCAGGCAAGGCCAGCTATGCCACTCTTGCCTTCCAAATTTTCAATTGGAAGATATACATTAAGCATGCAGAAGAATGACTACGCTTTTGGATTTTCTTTGTGTTCGCTTCCAGGCATGGCAGCAAAGAGAGGATTATTAAATGATGAAAGGTGTCTCTAGTGAGACCATTCCTGTCCAACTGAATCAAATGTTATAGCCATGAAACCAAACCCAGATTGGATTTAATTTGGAGCTTTGTAAAATAAAATTTCATGGCTAACTTTGGCTTCTTCTGAAACCTTTCCTTTTCCCTAATGTTCAAGCTTTCATTAAAAGGGAAAAAATCCCAGGCTTCAATGTTTTCTCTCTTCCAAAGAAATAATTTGCTCAACATTCATTAATTTTTCACATCAGGGAAGGACCAACTCGTGGCCAGCCCACTTCTACTACAACCTCCTTAAACATGTATTCAAAACTTGCTTTAGAAATAAGCAAATGCTTTCAGCCCCAGCTGGGAGAGGCTACAACTGGAGTTCAGGAGGGACTCCCTGTGTGAGGGTGAGGGGAGAAGGAGCCCCAGGTCTCTGCCCAGGTCTCCTCTTAGTCCAAGTCTTCCACTGGCTCCACCAAATACACATCCAGTGACCCCACAGCCTGTCTGAGCTGAAGAAAGCAGCTTATGTTTCACTCTAGTAACACAGGTAAACACCTTCCTGAATGGAAAACCCATTTACAACACTGCAACTCAGCTGCTGGTCAAAAATAATGGCACAGAAGCTGCCAACACCTGTCTCTCCAGCACCATGGAACTCCACATGGCCAGTTTATCATGTTCAAGGAATATTAAGAGAATCTGGAAAAGGTGGAGAAGATAAATGGAAGAAATGGAAAGTCTAATTACAAGACTAGAGATGAGAAGAGCTTGGCTTGCTGAGCTTGGAAAAATGAAGGCTAGATGGAGATGAGAGTACTGTCTACAAATACAACCAGAGAGAAACACCAGGGAAGCTGTTTGTGTACAGGCTGTGAATTCATTTTGGTTGACAGTTAGAAAAAAGCATAAACTATTGGAGAAACGAGGCTTGGAACAGTCTTACAGAAAAAGCAGAAGCAACAGACAAGTCAACTTGCTTCAAGCAAGCCCTGCAGAGGATTTAGGAGTGTGACAGCAGGACAGTGACTCACACTCTCCTTCCAGCCCTACAGCCCCACATCAAACATGGGCAGGAGCCAACCCAAGCACCAAGCACTAACTCCTGGGATTATTACACCTTCCCAGGCTACTTTGAGGAAAGTGTGAGGAATGAGAGAATATCTTTTATTAAAAAAACTGAGAGATCCAGGCAAAAGCAAACACATCTAAAGGAAGAAGCCTTTCAGGAGATTTGAGGGGGTAAACATCCCACACAGCAAAATCAAAGCTTAGTGCCTGTTAGACACAGTTCAATGAGCTTCTTTAACTGTGCCTGCCAGTCTAATAAAATACCTTATTCTGCTATCCTCAGTTCTTCTTTATCACCACAACAACAACCACTCCAGGTTAGTTTATGGAAAAATGTTGCAGAAAAGAAAACGCAAGCAAGATACTGGATATGGTTGGCATCAAGAGTTGAAGGCGCAATTTGGCAACAGTAGAGCTGGGAAGATGGATATGATAGTCTGGAAAAGGAAAAAAAAAAACAAGTAACAAACAGTGGAGAAAGTGAGACTCCAGCTCCTGATGTGACCCCACTGCAGCTCACAGCATCTGCAGATGTCTGCTCCAAGGCAGAGACAGCAAAGTGAGGCAAGACACATTTCACCTCCCTCCCACCAGCCTTTGATGAACTCTGATCCACTGCATCCTAGAACCTGGTCCAATCCATGCAAATGGCTTTGATTTGATAGCTTTTATTCCCACCCTGTGTGAAAGGTCCAAGGTGGCCAGGATTACAAGCTCATTTAAAGAGCCAGGCTTTTTGTTTTTCAAGCTATGTATGAGACCTGAAAAGGGATCCTGTCCATTAGTGCTACAAAAAAACAAACAAACAAAAAAAAGAATTATGTTCCTGTTTGATGCAAAAATAAAAGCAGTTTCAAAGGCTCTTTGATGTGTAAGACAGAAAGACGTGCAGGCAGATTCTGGAGGAGGTCTTGTCTTCAGCAATTACCAGCACTTTTTGAATCCTACTCCCCAGACAGAACTTTCCTGTGAAGATAATCACGCTGCAGAGCCTATCAGCTCGAAACCTTGTGGCTTTTCAATTAAGCAGCAATAACCTCTAGTCCAAAAACTCCTTAACCAAGATGGGAATAAAACAAATAATCCCCCCAACCAATTAACAGCAAGTGAAGCAAATCCAAAGACACCCATGCTTTTAGAAGATTCCATACTGAGCCCTTCTCGGGCAGCCATGCGATATTTTGATCATTAAAGCAAGTGGTGATGCAATTTCCACAGCGACCACAAACATACCAAGAATATTTGAGCTAAATTTATCCAGACTTCTTGTTTGAATCACTGCTTTGGGTTCATTCTTTTTCCTTGATTTTCAGCTATGCACAGAGAAGGAGTTGTGGACAGACAGGGACTGAGCTCTCCCCAGCAGAATCCAAAATGCCAACCTTTATGTTTGGGAGTTAATATATATTGACTATTAGAGAGGAAACAAAGCTGCTCCTCCAGCTCCCAGACCCTGGTCCCTGCTCCTTCCACACCCCTGCCCTTCCTGTGGCTGACTGACCCTTTGGCTCACCCTTGGGTGACACAACACGGGGCTTGTCTTTGCAGCTGAGAAGTTCCCAAAGCTCACCGTGGAGCTGCTGCCCAAAAAAGAGAGGATCTGCACCAGATTTCCCACGACTCTGTGCATCAACATGGCAGACTCAAAGTCCTGGAGCAACACAAACTGCAGGAGGGCTTTGGGAAGGTTGAGGGCCTTCCCTAAAACTTAAGGACTTCTTTAAGTTCTCTGAGTAAGTGCAAGGCACAAACTCAAAGCACGGAGACACTTCTGTTGTGAAACTACCAGCAGCTTACATAAAAGAGCCGCTGCTGTGGTGATACATAATCATGCAAATAAGCAATTGCTGACCCACTAATGAGCACACAGACTTGGATTAAGGAAAGGAATTAACTATCAGCCTGACTTGATGCAAAACCTGAAACAGAACCTATTAAGAGACAGACTTCATGGCTGAGTCACCATCCCTGGAGAGACTTAAAAGCCATGTGGATGTGGCACTTGGGGACCTGGGTTAACGGTGGGCTTTGGAGTGCTGGGTTAATGCTTGGGCTCAGTGATCTTAAAGGTCTTTTGCAGCCTTAAAAATTCCACGATTCTACACAGCAGATTGGGAGCTGAATGGTATCAAATCCATCCCCCACACCCCCATCTGCAATGCAAACAGTTCCTCCCAGCTCACTGCCTTCTGCCAAGCAGAGCCCTGGCAGCCCCTTTATCGATCAGGGCGATGAAAAACAAACAAACCACAGACTCAGCGCTGTAAAGGATCCCTGAAGATCCCATTATGTCAGTGCAAAGTCTTTAATGGGTTTTGGATAAGGGCCCCACGGGCTTTGGGGAGGATGAAAAAAACATAATTCATAGCATCTTCTTAATGCAAGCATAAAATCACATGCAACATCTCTGACAAAACAATAAATCAATTACAGGCCTGGTAAAGGCTGGGTTGGTGTGAACACTATCAATTGCTTTTTTCCCTCTGAAACAGAGGACAGTAGTCCTACGACTCCAGAATCAACCCTCACCTCAAAGCTGCCTTATAAATCACACCTTACTAACACGTAAAAGAAGTCCCTGTGTACAAGTTCTAAGGGCAAAGGATTTTCTTTACTACCTTATCACCTTATCTTTGTTTTTTTCCCAGGCTTCTTGATAGACTTGTCCTAAGTTACATTTCAATGTAATACACCACAAATACATTTCAAGGGAGAGGTGGAAAATAAAGCTGTAAAGCAGCAGATAATGCCAGACACAGCTCAGATAAAGATCAATGTTTTACTACTGTCTGTAAATCAAACTGGCTCTCAGGCTGGATTCTCTGCTCAATTAGCTTCCCAAGGTCTTTACTGCACCACTGGCTCTCCCAGCAGCTCTGCCATCCTTTCCACAGCCCTCAAGTTCAAGAGCAGGCTGGCTTTGATGGTACTTATCAGGAAAATTGTAAATGCCTCAGCAATCATTGGCCTTTATGAACATCCAGGTTCAGTTTGGAGACATGTTGCAATAGCTGTGCTGCAAATCTGCCCAGGAGAGCAGGTTTAACCACAGGCATGTTCTGCTGCAGACCAGCCTTCCGCATCAGCCCTTGGCCCCCTGTGAGATTGCACCACTTCTGTGTGAAGAGTTTATTTAAATATTTAAAAATACAAGCCTATTATTGCTTTACTAGTGTACTTCCCATTCCTGCTGAGCATTTCCTACTTCTCCTTCTGCAGGGCACTCTGCAGTGAGACTAAACTCACAGACAATACCTGTTCTAGTTTTTGCTATTTTTTTTTAAATTATAGGAACACTTTAAAATAACTCACAGCTTAACAAGCAGGAAAAAAAACAGAAATCCTTTAGTCTGATTATCCAGAACTTCACACCACCAGCACACTTTGCAGGTCTCAGCGGGCTCAGATCATGTCCCAGATGCTCTCCTTGTCCTTCTCACCCCACACTGGCACAAAAAAACTCAGGGTGATGTTACTACAGGGCAATGTGTGGATGGAAAGAGCAGGACAGAGGCTGTGAGTACTTTCCCCCTGTTGTACAGCAGAGTGTGCCACAAAGAGGCCCCAGGACTCACTGCTGGCCCCATGGACACAGCTGATGTGAAGATTCAAGGTCTACATGGTGATTTCATGAGGACCAGAGTGATATCTGTGCTGCCTCCCTCCTCTATTCAGCAGGAAGGATTTTTATTCACACTGCACACAACTGCAAGTTCCTGCCCTTCATGTTTAAGACAAAACACCCAACTGTGCAGAACTCTGAGAAAATCATAGAATCACAGAACATGCTGAGCTGGAAGGGACCCATCAGGATCATCAAGTCCAGTTTCTGGCCCTGCAAATGACACCCCAGCAAAGATCTCATCTGGATGCCATGCCCATGCCCACCCAGGAGCAGGTGGGCTCTTCTTGCCTTTACTGCTATGAAAAGAAGTTGTGGAGGTGCATTTAATTAATATCTGTAAAGCTACTATTAAAATTCTAGCAGTTATCATTGGCATCATTGTCCCTAATTATGTAATGTTAGATACATTCCAACATAACACCCCTTTTCAGTGCTCATTTCTACATTTAGCAGGAGAGAAGAGACACCCTCTGGCATGTTTGAAGGATAATCCAATTCCACCTCCGAGACACACACCAGTGGCATATGAATATTCTGCAACTTGGAATAAAATTCACAACAAGAGGGGGATAAGCTCTTTAACAGAAGTGCCCTTACAGTTCAGAAAACAATGGTTGCTCTCCTGCACCTTTGAGGAACTGTCTCCTTCATAAATAGAAAACCATGTAAGAATTAAATCTCAGCTGTAACATTTCAGAAGATTCAAAGAAACCAACGAGCCCATAGAAAGGAGATGCATTTTTATGCTTTTCTAGGCATTCATACAGTGATGTCTTTAGGCTTCCACTGTATTTCCTACAAAAGTTGTATTATGTCACCTCCACTATTTTATGTAGAGCTCTTTAACCAATTTTTAAAAACCTCGAAGCCCTGTGCTTCATGAGAGATTGCAGCCACCCCCATATCTCTGCTCAGTTTCTACCTCTTAATTAGGACAAGATGAACAAATCTCAGGGGAGAAAGCAGAGTTTGAGGAGGCAAAGGAGATGTGACTGCACCCAAACCAGAGCATTATTCTGTGCTCCACTGACAAATCCTCCCCGTGGACAGTGGGTGCTTAACCAAGCCCAGCACCATCCCCAGAGGGCAGCCAGGGTCCAGCTCTGACACACAGCCCACCCACTCCCAGGGAAAGCAGGAATGCTGCTGGGATACAGGCAAGATCACTGCACAGCCCAGAGGAACAGCAGAGGAGACACGAGAGCAAGGGCAGCCCTTGCATCACAGGCTACATTTCTAACTAACAGTGATATCGTGAGCACATTCTTCACATACATTTGGCCAGCTCTTCACAGCTGGCAGAGGAAAGAAAGCCCTAAAAACCTCCAGGCTTTGAAATGATCAAGGTGCACATGGTGCTCACTGGAAGGTGCCTCCAATGGACCCGTCCTGGAGCCCCCAGTGCCACAGTGCTGTCTGTCAAACTCCTCACATCCACAGGCCAGCCCCTCCTGCCCCCCAAAAGAGATTCCAAGCTCTGCAAGCACTAATGAGGCCATCAGCATTAAAGGAATGGTGTGGGATCTCACTGCCCTTCCCAGCAGTTCCCACTGAATGGGAGCAGAGGCTGCATCCACATTGCTAATAAAGGCACATAAAACAATAGGTTCAGATGTGGAGGCTGGATGAGTCACCGTGTTCCTGGTTCCATCCCTGTAACAGCATCCAAACGCAGAACAAGGACCAGCTCACTTAGGGAGTGGGCCAGTTAGCTAATGACAATTATTCTTGGCAGGACCCAAACAATCCTGAAATAACAATGAGTTTAAGCATGTACAATATCCTCGCAAAGAGCAAATCTACCAAGGCAGTACTGGTGCCTTGTACAAAGATCTTAAGCTTTCCAAGATTCCCAATACTGTTTATCAAATAATATAACCCAGACACATCAGCACAGAAGAGTCTACCACTAAGATTTGTATAGTTCCAGTCAACCAGTTTAACTGAACAGTTACACAACAGCAACATGTAATAAAGTTCTTAGGAAAAAAAACTGAACTAAAAATGTAGAAAGCATAACTATTCCACTCTTCCTTATTCACTCATAAAATAATCTATTTACTGCATATTCAAACAGCAAGAAAACTTGTCAAATCACTATTGCAGAACAAAAAATTAGCAATTCGAAACACTTGTGAATTGTTAGCGCAGATTAAAATCCTCCTCATGGTTTGTAGCTTAGTATTCAAGTGGAGATAATTTCTTCCAGAGAGAAACTCAGAAAATAGAATTTCAGAATTTTAAGAATATTCAATAACCAAGTGCCATAGAAAGTTAGGATGCTAATTAAGAAAAGCAAGCAGAAAAATCAGTAGCACAGAACAAGCAGAATACATACAGAGACAGGAAAGAGTTCCCAGAGCTCCCTGTGATGCTGGGCAGAAACGTCTTCAAACAAGACAAGGCGGCCTCTGAATAAACTAGAAGGTTGTGCTTCATAGTTGCTGATAAAACCCAAAATAAGGCTGCAAAAACATTAGCTTCTGCTGAGGGCTGCTTACTCACTCCAGAGCGTCAAACACACCTTCTTCCCACACTTCAAACGCAGATGCTGCCTCCTAATGAAGCGCCTGCTGAAGGGGGGAACACCGTTATACAAGAGCAGGAGGCTATTTCTTGCTGCAGAAACATAACTGGGGTTTGACTCAGAGGAACGCAGCAGTGCCTGCGAGCCGAGGGTTGCAGCGAGAGAAACCAGCCAAAAATAATTTGGCTGCTCAGGAGGGAAAAAAAGGAAAATTCACAGGAAGCAACCTGAAGCATATGTCCTCCTGTGAAAGAGGAATTTCCACCCATGGATTTATTAGATTACATAAACACAGAGCTTCTGATCCAGCCCAGTAATAAATCACCGCGAGCCACCGAATCGAAGCTGACAGCAAAACTGGAGCAGGTTAATGTGTGTTCAGGCTGAGAAAGGATGCTCTGATTATAGCAGCCTTCAGAGCCTGAAAACCCACTGCATTGGTGCTGGGAATATATTTGCATTCACACACTGAAAAAGCACAGATCTTGTAAAACATATTTAGGAACTGGTGAGACGTGACACATATATTGACTAATTCCGTAGCCCTTTGGAGAACATCAATCTTCAGGGGAATGATATTCTTACCACCTGAGGAATAGAACATCCTTCTCCTTGGAAGTAAAATTCCTCGTTCTATGCTGTAAATTTTCAAGGATTAGTGCTCAAAGACCATTCATATCAAAACCCAGTGGCTGCTGAGTTCTCTTCAAAACTTTTGCTCCCAATGTGAACAGGAAAGAATAAACTCCCTCCTATTTACCATTTTGTGGATCCATGTTGCTCTCCCTGCAAACAGCGGATTCCTCAGTTCCCACACACCAGTACATTCTGGGTCCAGTTGTGAAAGTCCAACAGACAAACTTTCCACAGCACTTCCAGCTGAACAGTGTTGTCAAAGCTGAAGGATGTCCATCGTGTACATGCAGGAGCAGAGCGTGCTAGTAAGCACCATCCCAAAGAAACACCATTTATTCTGTTTAAAAATAAACAACAAAACAAATTAGTTGTTCTAGAATAGATATTGTGAGATGCTCATTACTCTGCACTCTAACACAGCTGTCTAAATATTACACTCCTGAAACGTACTTATCCTATAAATACAAATATTTTCATAATAGCTTTGTTAAGAGCATAACGTGAATTAACAGAGGGAACTAACAATTTCTCCACTATAGAAAGATAACATTTTTAATTTTTCACCACCAAAGCTGCTCAGTCTTTGGGCAGAGGACGTGGGGGTGGGCAGGAGCCACAGCTGCACTTTCAGATTCTCCACAAGCTGGTGTAAAGGCAGAGCATCGAAACCATGCAGTGCAGCTGGAAAAATCCTAAATGCAACCTCAAAACCTTCCCCATCCACAAAGACAACCACAGCCCTTGTAAGATTGTGAGAAACTGAAAAACACTGATGTGGTTAATGAGACAATCCTCTGTAGGAATGAAAAGAGGGCAAAGAGAAACACAGCAGCTCCTGTCCCCTCTGCCCAGTCCTTTGAGAGAATTCTCCTACCCTGGAAGCATCAGGCTCCTTCAAACACATTCAGGGAGGCAAACCAGGCCCTTAGGAGCCCTTAAAGGTTGGCTTCTTCTGAACAGTCTGGCATAACAGGCAGCAGCAAACTGCACAGCTCAGTGTCCCCAGGCAATTCCTGCTCCTTCCCTCTTCACAGCTGCACACCTGCCTTTTAACTTCTTCCACACAGAGGTTAAAACTAAGAATGATCCTGCACTGTGTGCCCAACCAGCAGCAGAGCTCCCTCATTTTCTGCTTTCAGTTTCAGTCAGCAAACGCCTCTCAGATGTAACATGATGCCCCTCAACTGACTCTTACTGGTTCTTCTCATGTGTGGTGATGCTGAAGTTTTGATTTGAGGCTCTAAATCAGCAAAGTTCATGACACACCTCCCACTCTGGTCAGCCAGGCCCAAGATCATCCCTAACTCTCCCTGAGCAGAGCTGGCTCCTGCATTGCGATCAAAAGCCAAGGAGAATACAAAAATATGCTGATCCATCACCACTCTCCAGGAAGCTTTCTGCTTCTCCCTTGTTATGTTGGGCTTTAACTACCAGCAAACAACACCAAAAATCACTGCATCCTACTTCAGTCGGTTCTAAGCAAATATTTGGATTTTAAGTGTACTTACAGCAAAACTCAGCTTCTGATGACCCTGACTGTGGTGCCTGAGGTGGTCCCTAATCCCAGACCCAAGCCCACAAACTGGTGAACTGGGATGTTGGTGCAGGACTGGACTCTGCCCTGGAACGTGGTGAGTTCCCACTGGAGTCAGCTTGGCAGGCACAGCTGCTGTGCTGGGATCACACGTCTCTGCCATGCCACGGGTGCAGCACCACAGGCAGAGGTGTCAGGAAGGCTCTCCCACCTCCCAAAAGCTGTCCAGGTTGTTAACCCTGACCATGGAGTGGATGAGATGCTTCCAGCAGCTGCCTCTCCTGCGCCCTCACTAGACATGCACTGAGCAGCTTCAGTAAGAATAAACACTTCCCCATGCACACACCAACAGACCAGCTCTGCTGAGCAGATGCTGCTTTCTGAGGCATTTCCTTGCCCTGTGATGGGGACAAACCATGTGCACTCACAGAAACTGTACAAGAAATACTCAGGGCTCAGGGCAGACCACAGAGGCTTGAAAATCATCCTACTCCTGAGTTTCAGCTTTCTACTCAGCTTATTCCTCAGGCTGAAACTTTCCTTGTATAGAGAGAAAGGAAAAAAATAAAACTTTCAGGAAAAATAGTAGTGATGGTGCCAATCAGTTCCCTCTAAGTGCAAAGTAACTACAACTGTAGCTATGGGTATTACTGCCACACAGCACCTGTGAATGCAGGATTTCCATATTTCAGGACCTTCATGCACAGAATTAAAAAAAAAAAAAAGAAAACCTACAGAGCTTTACCTTCAGCAAGGTATACTCAACTGTAACACGTGCAAACACCATGTTGTGGTTTGATTTAGGGAAAAGGAATCTATAGGCTCTGCAGAATCTCATTCATAAGAGCCATACAGAATACACCTAAATGAGATTTACACCCATTTCACACATTTCCAGTTTCTCTCCCGAGAGCTGCTACTGCCAGCTGTGAGTCAGTGCCCCAGCACATCTGCCCGCCCCTGTGCCACCACCTCACCACCCTGCTCCTACCCCATGCATTGTGCCTCAACGCAGCCAGGCCCTCAGAAACACCACGATTTGCCCAAGACCACGAGAAATCTGCCAAAACTTCAGTTCTCCGCTCAAACCACCTGTTGTTTTTGAGAATTTTGGGATGGGAACACCAGGGATCCAAAGGGCCCAGGGCACTGTCGAATGCGCTGGGGGCTCACCTGCCTGCTGTCACACCTGGGGCTGAAGCGACTGGCCTGATGCCAGCACAGGGACCCCTTCCCATCGGGATCCCCTCATCCCTCATCCCTGGGTGGGCTCAGGGACCCCTATCCCATTGGGATCCCCACATCCCTGGGTGGGCTCAGAAATCCCCTTCCCATCGGGACCCTCAGCATCCTTCATCCCTGGGTGGGCTCAGGGACCCCTATCCCATCAGGATCCCCACACCCTTCATCCCTGGGTGGGCTCAGAAATCCCCTTCCCATCGGGATCCCCACATCCCTCATCCCTGGGTGGGCTCAGAAATCCCCTTCCCATCGGGATCCCCACATCCCTCATCCCTGCATGGGCTCAGGGACCCCAAGCCCATCGGGATCCCCTCATCCCTCATCCCTGGGTGGGCTCAGGGACCCATTCCCATCGGAACCCTCAGCATC
>JAWWEE010000016.1:3182518-3219119 GCA_035221455.1 Xenops minutus
TCGGGCGTCCCGGGCCGGCCGTGCCTGCTCTGCCTCTGCCTCCTCTGCCTCTGCCTCTGCCTCCTCCTCCTCCTCCTCCTCCTGCTGCTGCTGCTGCTGCGGCTCCGGCACCGCCCGCCTCGCTCCGCGGCAGGAAAGGCAGCGCTGCCTCCTCCGCCGCCCAGAAGGGCGAGTCCTGCGGCCCGGCCCTCACTGTCCCCTCCGGGCAGGGCTGACCCCTCACTGTCCCCTCCGGGCAGGGCTGACCCCTCACTGTCCCCTCCGGGCAGGGCTGACCCCTCACTGTCCCCTCAGGGCAGAGCTGTCCCCTCAGGGCAGGGCTGACCCCTCACTGTCCCCTCAGGGCAGGGCTGACCCCTCACTGTCCCCTCCGGGCAGGGCTGACCCCTGAGGGTCACTTTGTCCCCTCAGGGCAGGGCTGACCCCTCTCCTTGTCCCCCCGGCCACCAGCAGCCCCGAGGGAGCGCACAGGGTGACCCCGCTCCCTGCCCCATCCCGGCCCCATCCCGGCCCCACAGGTGACTCCGCTCCCTGCCCCATCCCGGCCCCATCCCGGCCCCACAGGTGACCCCGCTCCCTGCCCCATCCCGGCCCCTCCGTGTTTCCCAGGAAAGCACAGCTCCCCGGGCACGGCTCCCCCGGTCCCAGCCTTCCCCTCCCCGGCTGCCCGGGCTGCTCGGGCAGCGCAGGGCAAGGTTGGCCCTGTGTTGGAAGGGATGGGAAGGACGGAGCTCCCAGCCCTGCCCAGCGCTGCCCCTTTCCTCCCCGGCAGCTGCCCCGGACCCGCCCGGGTGCTCCCCACCTGTCCCTTCTGCTGTGGCACTCACAGCGAGGCTGAGAATTAGACACACAAGGTGGGGTTTCTCCCTGCTCCGTACCTAGCTGTGGGTCTCTGAAGGATGGAAAAGGAATGTCCACTCACTGCATGGCTGTTTGGGATTTGCCTGGGGTGCTTCTCTGTGGAGAGGATGGGTCTTCACTGCTGCTTTGACCCGAGTGCAGGTCCCCATCAATCTGTCTCTGGCTGCAGCCCTAAACAGAGAGTGAGAACATACCTATCTCCCATGGTCTTTAGCTTTTAACACAGCTGAAAACAGTGGTACCTGCCTTTAGCACCTCTTCTACCTCTTACCCAGCCTTTTATGCCTCACCGCCCAGCTCTTACCCAGACATTTCTTACAGCTTTTTTGGGACAATTGTTTGAAAACACACTAAAATAACTCTTTTCCCTTTATTATTATAGAAGCTCCAACTTCCCCAGGCAATTCATTTATCCACACATTCAAGCTAACTTTTCCCTCTTTCCCTCCCCACATCTCATCCCACTCTTAAGTCTCCCTTGATTATGTCACTCACAGTAATTCCTTTGTATCTCCACTCTTCCCCTTTCTGGAGTCTAAAAGCTTCTGAGTGATGCTGTTAGCAAGTGGAAAATTCAAGGATTTTGGCTTGGCCTGTGTAGGGAGCTGATGGGTATTTCTCACACATCAGATGGGAGGGGAATAAAAAGACAATGGAATGTTCTTGCTCTCTATCTACACTGCAGATGAGGAAAATAAGAAGGAATGGGAATGCATTTAGTAGAGTCATATTAGTGGTGGATGTGTCTCAAAGGGGTTTAGGAGCAGCCAGACCAAGACAGGAAGGCCCATCTGGCTGCATGATCCATGGTCTCTTCAAAAACTTCATTTGCGTCTCACCTCAGAAGGAAAAGAGGATCCATCCGACTTTGTGCTTGCCCAATTCTTCACAAATTGCAGAAATCCAAGTGCAGATCCCCTCACAGATCCCCAGTGAGATACTGAATCCTCAGACACACCCATTCCACAAAGTTAAACATTTATTAGGAACAAGAACTATTACAAAAAGATACCCATAGTCTAAATATATACATGAGGTTTAAACATAGCATTTTCATGTACTTTTAGCTATAAAAATACATTAGATTAACTGTATCCTAATTTATAAATATAGTTCTTTTCTTTAAAAAAACAACTAGTATTTCATATGAAAGCCTTACTGTGCAATGAAAGAATATATATACCCTCTAAGGGGTTATTTTAAAGTTAGTGTCTAGTGTTATATAACTTAGAAAATTCAGTGTGTAGAGTCAAACCCTGATTTATACAATAAGAGATACATTGACTTTTAAAAATTTTGATAAGGGAAAAAAAGTGAAATATATATCATACATATAAAATCAGAATAGTAGGAATTTAAGAATTTTAGATGATTTCAGTTTTCACCACTGTTTATCAAAAATACAGAGATACATCAAGATAGCCAGCCTTTTACTGTTTGCCTCACCTCCTTACTGTCTGGTTGCAGCCCAAGAAAATCCTCAGGTAGGCAAGAGTCAAATATTTGTCTGAGAAGATGTTTGCACTCTAAGTGTTTCACAGAAATAGAAACTTATTTACAATGCTCCCATTTGGCCTTTCATGGGGAAGGGAGGACATTTTTGTCACTGGATGGGAAGATTTACCTGTCTCACATCCTGTGGAAGGACAGGCACCTCGTTACAACTGTTGGAGGTATTCATGTAAGAAGTGGTGCTGAAGTGCAATTTCAATGTTCACTAACTAATAAGGAAGTTTGGGCTCATGCAAACTTTTTCCTTACTTATCGCCACCCACCTTCCTTCCTCCTCCAAAAAAAGCTCCACTCATGCAACAGAACTTGTCACCGACTGGGTATCTCTGAGCAAAGGAAGGTGCTGGTTAAATCCTTGCTTGCAGCACAGAAGAGAGGTTAGACCTGCATTTCTGTTTCAAGCACTGACATCTGGAGAACTCCAGGCAGAAATCTTTATCAGTGCTCCCTGGAGATCTGTTGGTATGCCATAAGGAACCCAGGCGGGTTTGTTCTCTGAGGACAACCCCAGCAGCATCAGCTGAACTTCCTAACAAGCTGTCACCACTAACTCCTGCACACTCAGAGCTCCTGCAGACGTGGGAATTGCCATCCATTTGCCAGTAGAGTCGGGTGGAGGAGGAGGAGGAGGGAAAGCAGTGAACCCGGGAACTGAAGACAGCATGTGGTTTGTCATTAATCTCTTACTAATGTCTGGGCACGCAGAGGAGTTGCTGCAGGAGGTACTAAGGCATGAACTCGGTGTGACAGCCACTCCATGGACAGCTGAGCAAGAGGCAATCCAAGGCAGCTGGTTTCTCAGTGAAGGATCAGCTACTCTGTGCTGGCTACGAGATGACAGCGCTCACAGGGACAATCACTGCACAGCTCTGACACATTTCAGTCCAGCCACAGCTTATCCATGGTAACTGGCTCATACACCCACACCTCTAGCACTTGGTGTGTGCTCAGGAGCACCTGCCTTTTCATACTCTACTTCTAGAAATGTATTTCAAGCTACATTCACACAGGATAAAGAAGCAGTGAGAAGAGCTTAGAAGTTTTACGCTCATAATAATAGCCCTGGCTCCAAAACTAAAGAGATGTTCACAAAACCTGCAAGGTACAGAGAAAGAGAGAGCAGGACAGCTTCCTGCAGCTCTTCTGCTCTCTCCCCAGGTCAGAGGGACTGGTGTGGGGTGTTTTCTGGGGTTATCTACCATGCTACATACTCAGCATCCAACTCGGTGTCATCACGGTAAGTACAGTGCAAAATCCTCTTGCAAAAAGTGCTGTAGTGAAGGTTTGAGATACAACTGTGACTCACTGGGAGCCAGGAGGGTCAGCAAGTCAGGAACTTGCATTTGCAGCATGTGTAGTGTGTGCACACCAAAACATCAGGTTCCAAGGACACTTGAAAGTCTAGTTCTGCTGGGTGAAATACTGGCCCCAAAGGAGTCCTTGAGGAAACCCCCACAAATCTCATTCAGGGCTAGAATATCACCAGTATGGAGAATGCACATATCTTTAGAGAGACCAAGAGATAGCTCTTTCAAAGAGAATTTCTTTACAGATCCTTCCATGAAAGCTTGCACTCCGATTCCAAACTCCAGCTGCAATCTTCACACAAACTCCACCAACTCCAGCCAAGTTGTACTAACCCTCTTGTACTAGCCACTCGAGTCCATCCATGCCAAGTGAAACCCAAATGCCTCTGAAGGTGTTTGCATGCCATGCCAATGGTACCAGCAATCTCTCCAACATGCCAGCAATGTCCATGTCCTTCAGGGTGCAGTTTGAAAGCAGATGTCCTGCAAACACTGTGACTGCCCAGCATTTTAGTCACAGGTAGCAGGCAGATGAACAGCCAGGGACTTGTACAGTACAAGTGTGTACTGCCAGTAGAGTCAGGAAAACCAGTTTTTGAAGAGCCAGTTGACAAAACGGAGTCCAGTAGATTCAGTGTTTCTAGAGGAATAAAGACAGGTGTTTCCATTTCCCTTCCTACCCCTCCCCTCCCCCTTGCTCTGAACACGTCCCCCATGTGTCACATTCAGAGTGTCAGCATTTTAGGCCTTCTGTTTTCATGGACTCTTCTGGGAGAGTTTGATGGTGACTGTTTTCACTTCAGTATACTCTGCCAAAGCATATTCACCACTGGAAAAGAAGAGAGAGGAGGGAAAGGGACACGCAATTGAAGCATGTTAATGTGGGCTTCCCTAAGGGAAGAGACTTCTACATGTGTCCATTTAAACTTCTCACTGACAGCTGCTGGAGGTGCCATCAGGCCATTAAAACCTGGTCTGAACCAACTTAGACCAGGTCTTGGTTTGTCCCCCCACTCTAATAACTGCTAAGTACATGCACACAAGGACACACAAAGACACCCTGTTGTAAAAGAAACATGGAATGCTTCTGGTCACTTCAAAGTGACACCTTGTGGCTCTGCCAAATGCAAACTGAGAGCAGTCACAGAAGAGACAGCCACGTACACACAGTTAGCAGTGCTCAGACAGTAATTAAAGTTACTTTTTCACTGAAAGAAAGCTTCTGTCTACAAGATACCACAGCAGTTGCTCCAGAAACACATACTGATAAGAGAGCCCACCATTGCATTGTGTCTTGGTTGGTGGAAACTGGCTTTATTCCCATGCCTTGCCCAAGGGATAAAGCCCTGACATCCTTTAATTAGCCAGGCAGTCAGGCAAAGTAAACCATAAGGTCTCAATATATCTGTGTCCCATTTGAGGATTCATTCATTTGCTGTGCTTAGCAAGTGAGGCACCTGAATGTCCCAGAGCAGTCACTGGAAGTGGTTCCTGGAATTCATTCTGGCTTGTGAAAGAAAAAGTGCTTTAGATTCCTCTGAAGAATCTGCTGAATGGTGCAAAAAAAACCCCTGTCTCTCTCCTATACAAGAAGAAAATAAGGATTTAAGAAAATTTCTCAGCTCTACCTCTAACTCATGGGGTGCCTCTGGTTTAAAAGTTTTGGCTTTAGCAACTAGTTAGAGCTGAAATGTCTGGTGGCCCCACTGCAACAGGTCAGTCTGGGGAAGAGGGACAGAAGGTCCTTCTGTAATTCTGTGGCAAGTTTGAGAGGTGGGATGTGGAATGATTTTGGAGATCATACAGGCAACTAGGAGCAATGACACAACAGCCAAGGGAGGCCCAGATACCACCACAAAAAGGTGGAGGAGGTTTGGGGTACATACCAGTGTCCCAGCCAAGGTGCCATACTTATCCCTTGATCTAAAAATCTAACTAGTATAGAAAAATGCTTCCAAGTGGGCTTGACTGAATTGGAGTTCTTAAAAGATAATAGAGCAGATGAAGGCATTCCTAAAGGAGTGCTTTACATCCACACTGTACTCGTTTAGCACCTCCCTGTGCAGCCTGAGAGTTTAAAAGCAAATTCAACACTGTTTTCACAGTCACCATTGTTATTGCATTCACCACCCACATATAAACAAAATATTGAGCAAAACTTACAGTTCTCTGCCGTTGCCTGACATTTTAAAGCCACCAAAAGGAGCCTGTGCATAGAGCGCATTGTAACAGTTGATCCTACAATAAAAACATCAATTTTTAGAAAGACAATTCAACACCAAAGAGAAGCAAGATGATGACAACCACAACAATATAAAAAAAGGGCTGAAATCCATCAGTTTTCCCTTTATACAATTCAGTCACTTGAGAAATCAGATTTTAGCAATAAAATCTTATTTTGTTGCAGGAACAGAAAACTTTTGAGTGGTACTCAGTCTGACCTACATCTCACTTCATGGTCTCCAATGGCAAAGACCTTCACGCTTGAGCTGGAATTTAGGCCATGCTTAGAGCTGTGATTAAAACAAATAGTACAACCTCTTCCCTAGTTTATGAAGCACATTCTGAAACGAACATGTTTACTCCAAAAGCTGTCTAAACACTCACAAGCAGGCCCAGCATCTGCTTCCAGGTATAGAAAAAAACTTGGACTGTGTGAGACAATTGTGTTGGAGCAAAATGAAAGCACTGGGCCCATTTCTGTGGACACGTGGGAGAAAAAGCTACTGCAGACACTTCCTCAGCATCTCAGTAAGACCAAATGACTGCAGAGGGACAGCTGTGCCTTGTGCTGTAGGGCTGCACCTTCATGTATGTACAGCACATGTATCCTTCAAAGCCCAGCATCCCAGTTTTACTTATATATTTGAGGCAGATTCAAGGTGCCAACTCTTGCAATCAGTCCTTTGTGTGCATCAAAATCAGACAGCAGATCAAATTCCTGTGTTGAGGGGGAAAAAATTCTGATATGAGAAATTTTGTGAGCAAAGCCAGCTGCTTTTCTTTGCGACAGGGATGTGTTGCCATCTACTGTCCACATTGGTTTGTGCAGCAAAGCTCCATCTGGTGCTGCCTGAGGATCGTGAGGCACACACAGGATTTTGAAAGCCATCAGATCTAGTGGAACTTACTACAACCCCTACATTTCCAGAGTTTTCCACATGAACTACATTGACTGAAAGGAAAAAACACTTAATTTCTCAACATCCATTCCTTATTTTGAGGGATGGATGGCGCTTCTGAGCAGTGTATTAAGAATGAAACAGGCTACTAACACATCTTTCCTCCAGCACCTTGACATGATTGCAAGTCCTAAATCCCTGTCCCCTCCCAGGAAACCAGCCCCCAGCCCCCTCTGCATGCCCACACTGCTCACCAGACCGTTCCTGACTGCAGGGCTGAAGCCAGAGTTAATGCTCTGTCCAGGTTCTTGGTGAACACTGCGGCCGTGAGCCCGTACTCGGTGCTGTTGGCTCTTTTTATCACCTCTTCTATACTCTTGAACTTCATAATTGGCTGAACCGGCCCAAAAATCTGCACAAATCAATGAAACTTTTAGTACAGGAAAGCCTTTGCTAATCGTGGTCATTGTGAAGTAATGGGAATCAGATGCTTTGTTTGGATAATATATTTCAAATGTTACATTCCTGCCTTCTAGAAGTCACTGGTAGGGTCTCTTAAAAATAGTTTCTTAAAAACTACTAATGAAACCTCAAAGGAAGCACAGTGATGTGCTATAGTAGTTAATACATGTTAAGATCCAGCAACTAATGGATCATCTATAACAATCAAAATAAGCAGAGTTAGATCTGGACAAGCTTCAAATGCTTTATCCTTACTCCGTTCACAACTCTCCTTTTGAACTCTGAAGCTGAGTGTACTCAAGCAGTAATTAATGTATTTCAAGCATTGCAAGTTTTCTTCCTTGGTCTTCACTCTGATTTTGTCACTGTGTGCAGTTTATCTGCATGCACTGCATTTGCCATATCTGTGTTTGACCACAAATTTGTCTTCCTTGTCTTCCCAGGTCTCACAGCACAGCAAACCCCACTGAAAGTGAGAGACAGACTCCTTGGGCCACCTTTTGGCTCACACGAGGTTTCTAAAAGCCTTTATTTTGGGATATCCAGGTCCTTAAGCGGAGCCTCAATCTTAGGCAGAGGGTGAACATGCATTTGCAACAGAACTGCAAATGAATGGAACTGGATAAGCTTCATGAATCATGACTTGGGATTTGCAGTCAGTTCATTAAGAAAGGGCCTGTCATGGGATTTTCAGCTTTTTCCCTCTATTTTTAGAATGTAACTCATGCCCTGACTGACTGATATCTTTCCTAGGTTCCTCAGAGGTTCTGTGGCAGATCTGAGACATTGAAACATCTTGCCAGGAGTGAACAGCAAGCAGGCCCATAAAAAGCACTAGGCTGAACTCGAAAATACAAGTGCCAGTTAGACTTTGGCAACTGCTTATTTTCCATTGGGGAACATGATGAAAAGTAGATTAACTTCTATTTCAAAGGAATATCACAGGATCTAATCACATGCAGCTTGTTCAACATTTCTGCAGATGAATAATGAAAGCCAGAGTATTAGATCTGCACTTTGCTGGCTTTGACCATGTTTTCATATAGGAAAGAAATGGTCAGCCTCAGGGGATTTTGCCATGAGAATGGAATTTGGGATTGTTTCAGACACTAAGGCTACTTGAGAGAAGTTCTTCAGTGGCCATTCCTTCCCTCCTCACCAGCTCCAGGCCCCAGAGTTCTTTTCCCATAAAGCTGAACTCTGTCTTTAGAAAAACCTTCAACCTTCAGGGCAAAGAATAAAAAGAATTTCTCTAGCCTGTCACAGTTTCAGTTATTTTTACTCAGTTATTTATATTTAAAATCAAGGATTCAGACAGAACCCCTCCATCCCATTACTACTGAAGCAGCATTTATCCAGGTGCTTTTTTGCATTATATCAAGTTCTCCTGAAATGAGACCTAAAAGCTTTAGGGTAGTATTATCTGATGTGTTTTTATCTGGGTTTGTTCTTGTCCAGTGAGGACATTCTCAGGGCTACTTCCCTTTTGGAAAACCAAAGAAACTGAGGGAAATCAGCAAGGCATTAGGAAGGGGTGGCAAACAGGCACTTATAAATTGCACAAAAACCAACACTAAAACATTTTGACATTTTTTTGTGTGTTCAGCTCCTTCCCTTCTCCTCTTGCAACTCACACACACACTCCAAACTGAAGCTCACCTTGCAGATACTTCATCAGTAGAACGGATTTCATCATGGGGCAGTTCTTAGAACAGTGAAATAAGTGAAACTTCTACTCTCCTCTCAAGTTTTGACTTCAAACCACAACCACACTTCTTTCTTTCCCATTCACAGTGGCAAATGCAGCTCAAATTGGGGTGACTTGTACTGTACCTCTTCTTTGGCGATTCGCATGTTGTCGGTGACCTCGGAAAACACTGTGGGCTTTATGAACAGGCCTCTGTCCTCAATGGCAAGACCCCCACACTCCAGCTTAGCCCCTTCTTTCTTCCCACTTTCTATCAGCTCCAGGATTTTATCAAACTGTTTTTGGTCAATCTGTCAGACACAAAAGAAAAACAAACAGCGGTGCCTTTATTATCCCAGTGCCAGAGTTATGGAATCTGGCCCAGGGGCACGTTCAGGGCACTGTCAAACCAGGTCAGTTCACAGCTCAGGTTAGGATATGGCAGTCAGGCAGTGAGCAGGGGGGAGAGACAGGACGTGGGCACAGCCCTGAGCCACAGAAACAGAAGTTACAAGTGATAGTTTAATCTGATCTAATAGTTTGCTGCCACCTTGTCTTCCTCTGTGTCCTGGATATGCACTCCCACAGCTCGCCTCACTCAAGTTCTGGGACTTACAGTCCTTCTCCAAGCAGATTATCTCAGTAGCAGCTTGAGAACAGCCTGAGATGGGTTTTGCTGGACTAGCAACCTCAGTCAGCTCAGCAAGGGATCTGACCAGCAACAGAACTTGTGCAAGAGAGGGAGATCAGGGCATATAAACCCTGAACTCCACTTTGCTGCCACATACAGCTTTACCCCCAGCTCTCTGTCCCCAGCTGGAAGAACCCAGTGAGCTCTGTCTCCATCTCCTTCCACACACACAGTTTATGTACAGCCTCAAAGATAACCCTGTGAGTGGGGTGACTCCAGAGCAACTGCTGCACTGAAGCTTTGCTTTTAAAGTCAGAATCTCTTTTCACAGATCTTAAAGACCAGTACCATCCCTGCATTTTTTTGATTCTCTGCACTAGAAGCCATGTCCTCACTTTTAACTACCAGCCTTGTCTCACTCCTCCTCACCCACACCTAAATATGGAATAATCTCAGTTAGTGAGTTCTGTTGTTACCAGCCTTTAATTAGGGATTTCCACAGAGGTGGGGAAAGGCCAGTCCCTTGGCAGGACCCTGAGGCTGCACAGCTGCACCAGGACTTGGAGAAGGCATCATGTACTCCAAAAGCAGTGCCTGGGAAGAGGTGCAGAAACGTCCAGCACTTCTGGATCAGGACTGATCCTTCTTTGTGCTCCACATCCACTGGTTTCAAACAGACCTGGCTATTGGCATGATGCATAATTTAGTGATGAAACACCTTTACACAGCACACTGGAGATGGTAAAAGACTTACAGGGACGTTTTTAAAAAGTAAAACTAAGAAAAAGCTTGACAAATTTATTGAGGTGATTAAATAAAAGACTTCACCCACCAGTTCGAGGTGCCCTGGCAGCCTGGGGGGTTATTCTGAATGCCAGGTATGTCCAGATGCTTGTCCTGGTTCAATCCCCCTCCCTCAGCATCTGTTTTTATTTCAGCAGGGCCAGTTGCCAGTTGGGACTGTTTACACGGAGTGTTCCACACTTGACTCCTCCAGATTACAGACTATATCCTGTCCCTAGTTAATCCTGGCCACACACAATCCAAGTTTTCATGTTTTCAGAGAAATATCAAAGCTGCAGGAGGGTGTCCTTGGGGTGCTTCTGGTACACAAGGAAAAAACAGAGAACAGCACATCTCCTGCCACACAGATGTGTGTGGATCACATGCACTGTGGACAGCTTGTCCTGAGTGCTGGTGTTCCCTCCTGTGTTAAGGTGCTACCCAAGGACACACTTAATCCATGCTACTGCACAAGGAAATGTGTCCTCATGTAGGATACAGTGTCACACAGTGAGTTTGGCAGGTGTCATACATATTGTCTATTTGTCTCGTTGCTTAGTTGCCAAGCGTAAATAATTTGAAAATATCTGCAAGTGCTTTCCATCCTGGCATGTCTGTGATCCAGACCAATCCAGTCCATCCACTTCACATCACAGAAAACAAAACAAGGATATTTATACAGCTGTAACTTGTTGCAAGGCAAACTACAGTTAGATGAAAAGACACTGGGGAAAGAAAACATTTGTAAAAATGACATGCAAGGGTGGAACTGTTTGTCATTGTAACTAGAGCTTGCAAGGCTTGTTTAAATTCTGTCCCCTACTCCACTATTATTTATGGTTCAAGCATTGACTTCTATTAAAAACACATGATCTGGTAAAGCAAATTCTACTATTTATTCATCTAATTCAATAGAGAAGGCGGCTTCTAAGGATCACTGCAATGCCGAAAATCTGAGAACCCCCAAGTCTTCATCTCTTGCTTCATTTAAGTCAAGACCACAAGGAGAAGTTTTTCCTTTTCCAAACCTAGTGTTTGTAATCCTACAAAATAACCCACAACTGGGTCCAACAGGCTGTTGGACACAGAGCCTTTCTACTTACGTGTTTTACTTGCACACTTTAATCCTAAAGTGCATGTCTACAGTCAAAGGAAAATATTCACCATCTTATAAGTCAAATTATATGTTTTGGGCCAAATAACTCCTGGCTAGCAAGTGCCATGATTAGTGCCAATTTTGTTTCTGCAGGCTAGGTCTTACTGTCCACAAATCCCAGTATTTGGGGTTCTAAAATAGCAAAAGTAGTCTAGTCTTGTTCTAATCTAATCCCTGTTCTAGTCCAACAGGACATTAGTCTCATCTAATGCAGTTTGCTGTTCCCAGTTGTATAATGCCCTGATTAACCAGTTTGCCATCTGTGCAGATTTACTTTATTGCTTCCTGTGATACAACTCCCAGGAATCCAAAGTTAAAAATTGCCCTTGGTCTGCATTTGAGGTTGGCACTCTGCTCAAACAGTCCCGATCACCCCTCAGGTTCCTTGTGGTGTCCTTTGAATTGGAGCCAGGCAGCATTGCCAGACACATGTGAGTTTTGGAGAGGTCTCATCAGAAGCATGCCTCATTTCTGTCTAAATTTAATACTGTTGAAAGTTGACCTAATTTTGATCAGAGCAGTACAGTTTATATCAGCAGAACCCAATCCTGCAGCTGACACAGTCTTTTCCCCACATCCATGCCACGAGCATCCATGCCAGTGCACAGTAATCCACATCAGGGAACTGACCTGAGTCAAACCTTTCCTGCTTGCTTCCAAAAAGGCTGGCTCAGACCTGAATCAGCCAGTTCCCCAAAGCAGTGCAGTGCAATGTAGGAACAAGCAGCTGCACATGGGACTGCATTTCCAGCACTAGCTTACATCAGCTTCTTGTGGAACAGCATTGTCATCACCTACAGCTGATGTGGGACCAAAAAGATCATGGGTACAACTACTGTCAGCCTAAAGGCTGGTTCCAACCCCATCCCACTGCTGGCTTCTCAGGCAGTGACCATCCCAGAGTGAGATCTATGCAGCAGCATGTGGCCAGTTTTGTGAGGTGCTGTGTATGTTCCCCCTGACCCACACAAAAGGAGAATGAATCTCCTGGGCTGGATCTGAAGCATCTGATGGGGAGAGATGATGAAGAGGAAGACAGATTATTTTTCCTGGGGATTCTTCCCTTATCCATCCAGTTCAAGACACAAAAAGCCCTCACAGCCAAGCAGGTTACTTCAGGAACAGAGGGAAAAAATTGATCTGGAAGCTTCACATTTGAACAGTAACTTGTGGGCAGGTATGAATCTTTGCTACTTTTAAGCCCTTGTGACACCACATAATTTCTCTCCTCTGATTAAGTTTCTGTGTGTGTCACAGCAGAGGCTCCAGAGGAATCAGAGCTGCAGAAGAAGAGGTTGTTCCTTTGCACTGGCAACCACATAAAAGCTTTGGGATTTACAGTTTCCTCCCACTCTCTCAACACCTTCCCACGTTGGCCTTGACAGCTGCAAGCACAGAAGTTCAGGGGTGTGTGGGTGTGCTATCTCCCCTAGCTACAAGTGCAACAGGTAAGCCAGAGCAGGGAAAGGAGACAGATGGGCCATGCTTACAGTCTGACCAGACACTGCTGTTTGGACTTACTGTTACCCTTAATAACAGCTCTGTATCCCAGGAGTCTCCCTTAAGCCACAGTGACCCCGGAGGATGGTGCTGTGCCATGGTGTGCCCTGGGGAGTGCCCTGACAGCCTGGCAAGAGCTGGGAGCATGGATGACCTGAAATAAGCAGCCCAGCTCTACATGTTCCAATCACTGCAGAGACTTTCACCTTTTAAAACTTCACTACTCCCCACAAATTCAGGGGCTGTTCTCATGAATTCAGTGGTCTCTGCCAGAGCAGCCAGGTGAACATGGTCCTGATGGGACAAATAAGTGCAGCTCACTCACTGCTACTGCTGGGTAAGGTTTAGAATGATGTTATATTAAAAAAAAACCCAGCAGAACCCAAACCACAAACAAACCCCAAAAGCTGGCAGCCCTTAACAGAAGGTAGGAGCAGACCTTGAAACAGTTTGAGGGTCAGCTCACTCTGCTGAAACAAGTCTCAGCATGGGAGTATTTCCTAAAACTTCTGAGCAGTTTGAAAAATCTCTTTCTAGGCAAGTTGCAGGGCTAGGTGTAGCCTCAGCATGAGCAGGGGGTGTTCATCATCTTATCCCCCATGCAGGAGGGCATGCAGTGAGGTTTTGCCATGCATGAATCATGTGCAGACTCAGGTCCAGAAAAGGGGAGGCAGATGTACTCAGAGCCATCCCGTCTCTGAGGGATCCTGCACAGCACCAAGGAAGAAAAACTCACAGTGCAGTGCTGAGAACAAGAGGCCTTGGCTAGAGATTTCTGGGGATCTTGCTTTATTTTTTGTAGGAAACAGTTAGAAGATCTGACCCAAGGATCATCTCCCTCCAGAGCTCTCCAGCACAGCTCAGATTGTTTCAAAAGGAAAACCTAAGGGGAAGGCTCTGGAAGCATTGAGGAGGCTGGTCTTGACAGCAGCTTGGCATGGTTCTTTCTCCTAATTCAGCTGAAACTTCTCCAAAGGATCAGAAAGGGAGCAGAGAAGGAAAGTGAGGACTCAGGGCTCTAACTACTTGTCATCACTAGCACAGCCAAGGAGCTGAATGGTCATTTAGCTGAACTGTTCTGAGCAATGCTATGGCTCACTGCAACATGCTTTGTGTTATTGCACCAGGAAGACAGCCCCTTCCATAAAGCTGGATAAGAACTGAATTAAATACATTTGTGTTTTTAAAAAATATTACAACATAACATTTCAACAGTTGTGATTAATTGATATTTAAAATAGAGAGGAAAAATAAAGCCATGATACATTACTCACCCCTCGGCACTTCTACTGGGACCGTATTCGTAAGGATAATATTTACACAAGGAAGATTAAACAAAACCACAACCAAAACCCAAACAACAACTGTTCTCAGGCACACAGTTACCTGGGGCCCTTGCTCAGTTCTGGCATCAAAGGGGTCTCCAACGAGTCTCTTCTTGGCGAACTCCACGCTGCGCTTGACGAACTCGGGGTAGATCTGCTCCTCCACGAAGACCCGCGAGGCCGCCGTGCAGCACTGCCCCTGGTTGAAGAACACGCCTTGGTGGGCACATTCCACTGCCAAGTCCACTGCAAGACGGCCCAGGAGGGAGAAGTGTTACCACATGCACACTTTCAGCCTTACAGTGTTTCCAGACTTGGGTTTTTTCCTTTCCCTTTGGAAAAACTCCTCAAAAAATGCTGACAATGGTGTCCACACCCTGCAAAGGCACTCACAGCTCCTCATGCTGCCCCCAACTCAGATCCCTTAATGGATCCACCCCCCTTCCTGGCTTTTCTCTCAAGGTCTAGTTTGCCAGAGGTCCTGCTACTTTCTTCTGCTCACTGAGGGCAGTAACCAGCTTTTCTTGCTGTGGGAATTCAAGTGTGGATTCCTGGACACCCTGCATTGGTTCCTAAAGACTAATTTCAGCAGTGATTGCTCAGAAAGCAGCGTGCCAGCTTTGGCCAGGGGCTTGCAAGGCTCACTATTAGCAGCTGGCACAAATACCTCTGATTTCAACCTCTCTCGTGCAAGAGAGTGGAGAGTATTTTCCTGAAGCCAAATAGGGTTTTCCAATGACTTTGGTGGCCACAGGTTAGACACATCTCCTAGTGCTACTCAATAATGTAACAAAATCACAACAAAAGATGTGAAAGCAGCCCTGCAGACCCCCAGGATAGAGGTGAAGGCTGGATTAGATCAGGTCCTACAAAACTCTCCTGTCACTGGAATGCCTGTAGAGGGTTTTTTCCCCAGAAAACTGACTTTCCTCAGTGCTTGGCTCAGGCTCTGCAGCACTGGCAACTAAAAAGAAAGCAGGAGCAAAAAATGCAAGATTTATCTGCAACTGCAGCCATGCCCATGGAAGGCAGCATGAGCCATGGGACCAATCCCTGCACTGGGGAAGAGCTTCAGCGACACAGAACCATATCCTGCTCTGGGACAGAGATCTCCTCCAGGCTTTGGGGTGGATATTGTACCAAACACCCACCCTGTGAGCTGCCAGAGGACAGCAGAGACCCACAGACTCAGAGCCAGCAAAGCCAGCAGCCCATACTCACAGTCTGCGTCTGCACACACGATGCAGGGGTTTTTCCCTCCCAGCTCTAACGTCACCCTTTTGAGGTTGCTTTTAGAAGCAGCTTCCTTGATCAGTTTTCCAACCTGCAGCAGTGAGACATAAAGAGGACATGAGCTGTTTCCCCTACAATTCTCAACTCAGCGTGTCAAGGTGTGATGCTGACAAGGGTGGAGGAGCCTGGCAGGTGGCTGAAGCAGGCAGAAGTCAGGGAGTTTGAGTTTCCCACTGCTGGGATGTGTTGGGTCAACATCAGCCCCAGAATTAAGGTTTGGTTTAGGTAGGTCTGAAAGGGTGAGCTATGTGGGAGAGCCACAGGATTCGTGTCCTGAAGTTATCTGCTACCCAGAGCTGCAGAATGAGGCATTTCCCACCCAGTGCTACCTGGTGAGAAGGACTGGCAGTCCATGGGCTTCAATGTCTACAAGTTTTACTTTAAAAAATTGGGAATCCAACTTTCTTAAAGTAAATCTTGCCATGGCAATGGTAAGAACTCATTGTTCCCATCTGGTCCCACTCCCATGCCAGAAAGCCATGCAGAGACTTTGACCTTTAGGAGAAAACTAATACTTTCTGACAGTTTAGGCTGAGCTTCTACACACATGAGAGTAGCTGAGATATGCTCCTTCTCAAAGAGAAACTCCAACCAGGCACTTTCTGCCCAGGAGCCTGCTCTGACCACCCATTGGCATTTATCTGGCCACCCTCTCCTGAAGAGAAGGATTTACTCTGCTTCCAGTGCTTAGTCATCTAATTTTGTTAAAAACAAGTAACCTAATTTTGTTAGAAACAGCATGAATTAAAACTGTTTACAAGCTTTAATTGTTAGGGCAGGTTAATTTCTTAAGAATAACTGTATATTTGAATTTGCATCTATTACAACTGATTTTCTTGTATTTTCCCTTTGCATGTGGAAACCTTATTTCTGCTTAAAAGTGCTGTTTCCCTGGAGTGGAACTGTGAGCAAGGAAAGCATGGGGCAGCTGGCTGGCTGTTCCAGGTCTGCATTTCTCATGGTTTGCCTTTGTAGCTTGAGCATGACTCTGAACTTAGCAGTACAGATCACCTCCAGTCACTCAGAGCTTAGTCCTAGAGACAGCAGAAATAAGTGATGCATCATAGCTTTGCAAAAGGCATTACTACAAGCTAGTTGGCCAAAGAGGAGTACATTAATAAAGTGAGGGAAAAGAAATTTAGATGAGAAAATTCTCATGGAGTTTAAGATCACTATTTCCAAGCTGGCACTGAGCCCGAGCTGGGGCTTAAAAACTAAGTCAAAATATATTTTGACTTAGCTTCACTTCCTGGCTCAGAAACAGTAGCATTGTGCTGCAAATACTGCAGAGATGCAGCTGAACTCACAGATGGGTGGAGGGGGAAGAAAACACTTCTAAATTACACATGCATTAGCAAGGAATCTGTCTCCCTCGGTGCTTCCTGCACACCCATGGATTAGGAGACAAGCACAGTGTCTACAGGAGTTTTTTTGCCTACAGGCTCCAGCAGCTGAGATTTTCCTTCTACCACTAATCCACTGGATACTCCTTTTTCATTAAAAACCCAAACAGATCCATGTGGGCTGGATAAGTCTATAAGCTCTATTGTTTTCACACAGCCAGAGTCTCATCTGGGCTAAAAGTTTCTGATCTAGGATTTGGGGAGAAGCATGACACTGAGTAAACTCTGAGATTAGACCAACTATCAAGAGAGTAAAAGCTCATTGTGAACTTTTACTTTAGTGCATTTGTGTTTGTTCCCATGATCCCTGTACAGAAACAGAGGCTTAACACACCTTTTCCTATGGGATATGCACAGCAGTTTGGATGTACACAGAGCCACTAGATGGTAGTGTCGGTAAATGCAGCAGCTTTCCACTGTTTTAGAGTTACCTTTACCAGCCCAGAACACCTTTCAAGGTAATCATTATACATTCAGATGACACTCTGCAGTTATGAGGACAGACAGAAGAATGGATGAATCCAGCAAATGCTCAGCAAGAATAATGTTCCTCAAAGAAATAAAAGAGAATAGACTTTATTTGCCTCAACTGCCTCCACTGGTGTCAGCATTTCCATTCTTTGGACACTGCCTCTCTTCAGGGGGTGTGGATATGCAAGAAACATCTAAAGAAGTCAGTGGAAAAACATTCACATTTCTCAGCAATCTTTTGTTTGAGAATTTTCAGCAGTGATTACTGGAGGCAATTTTTTTGCATGTCTCAGCTGTGCTCAATTCCACAGCCTTGGCCAAGCCAAGTGCACTTTTCCCCATCTAGGTACACAAGAGGACGGCTGCAGATGACTGAGAGTGCAGAGGTCTCCCTTCCACCCCTCTCCTCAACCCTATTTACAGGAAAAAACTGGAGAGAAGGTGCTTTGCTGTGCAGGTCTCAGAAGAAGCTCAAATGTTAATCCCCTCCACGTCAGCAGAGGAAGCCTTGGGCACAGGGCCATGTTTTTGTTGAAGTCCCAGTTCCTCAGAGGTAACTAAAGCCAAGGAAGAATTGTTCAGGGCCCTGACTGACATGTTTTCCAGTTGCAGGGCAGGACTGGCAGGAAAACCTGCCCAGAAGCTCCATCAGGTGAATGACACAATGTTAAGTCACTGCCAGCCTGCCCTGTGGACTGTTTTATGTCACAGCACCTATTACAGTTCTTACAGAAATGTGATGGTTTGGCAAAATTCAGCTTATAGAGCTGTGGGATTATCACAAGCACAAGGACCTGAATTAGACAAATACCAACCACTTCTGAGAAATCCTCTTTCATGAAATCGATGGAAAAAGGTGCTGGCTATACAGAAATCACCACCATTTCATCAGTCTAGTCCTATATGGATAACAGTTGAGAAGAGAATGCAAAGAGGAACAGCAAGTGTCCCATGAAAAATCCATCACCCACCTTGGTTGATCCAGTAAAAGCAATTTTATCAATGTTGTCATGGGTAGAAATGGCAGCTCCAGCCGTGGGGCCGTAGCCTGGCACAATGTTCACCACACCAGGAGGGAAACCCACCTGGAACAGAAGTTAAACACAGCTCTGTAGAGATTTTGAGAGCACAGCTCATTTCTCAGGAAGCTCAGATTAGCTGTACTATCCTCCTTGGAGCTCTCACCAGATACACCCCTGTTCTCCAGACTTTCCAGTAACACGGCTGCGTGCTACCAGCTGGAGTAGACGTGGGTGAAACTCCCAGCCATGCTTAGGAAATGCCAAGTTTCAGTGAAAACTCTTGGAGAAATCCCAGTTTCAAGTCAAAAGAGAGGGAGTCTCTTGGCCAAAGTTGGCCCCCAGCTACTGCAGTGCAGCTGGAGCCAAGGGGGAACTGAATGAAAGTTTGTTTTGAACAAAGGTTGACGTTTGTGGTTCTTCAGGGGCCAGAGGGATTAAGAAGTCAGTAAAACCCCACTAGATGATGGGGCTAATAAAACAGGAACACAAAAGCAGATGGCAACAGACTTATGCAAGTTTCCACCACATTTACAACCTAGATTAGCCAAGTAGTGATTTTGCCAAAAGAGACAAATGGCAAAACTTTAGGTGAAATTCTAGTACGGGGAGAACCGAGGGACTTACTGGTTTGTTTTTGCTTCCTGAAACAAGAGTTTCAAGGATTATGCTCTTCTGTGTTAGCCCTTCCCAACTACTGATAGCACAAGGTTGTTTTCCCTGCAATTTCTAATGATGAATTCCAGAATGTAACACATTTGTTTGGTTTCTTACGCCTTTTTAATATAAAAACTCAATAAATGCAGTTTCTCCTTTTAATGGAGAAAAAAAGGAAGCAATTGCTCATGTACTATCTTGCAAAAAGTTATCCTCATAAGACCTTTTTTTTCCCCATTTTTTCCCTTCATAAATTGGAAGGGCAGTCTCATTTTCTTCTATGGATGTGACAATGACAAAAGTGCATTTAATAGAGTTTGTGTCTTGGCTAATGAGTTTTCAAACAAATACTGCGTGTCAAACTGTGCAAGCAATGTTGTTTGGAGTCAGCAACAAAGCCACAAGGAAGCAAAAAATTGGTACAGGACACCCTGAGCCAGAATTTTTTTTCTGTTTTTCAGCAAAAATTAAAGCCAAAATATTTTGGTTGGCCTGAAATTATTTCATTGAACCTAACACATAGCTTTGCTTGTGTGGTAACATCTTCTGCATCCTTTTAAAGATGGAACACAAAAAAGTTTCACTTATTCTCCTGAAAAACTGCAAAGAATTCAGCTAATTTTGGGTGGAGAAAGGAGCATCTCCAAATAAAATTATTCTGCTCTAATTACACTTCTGCCTTGAAGATCAGCTGTGAGAAAACAGCAAGCTTGGAATTCCAGCTCAAAAAATTACTTTTACCAGAAGTGACTGGGGGTTTTTTGGGGGAGCTGCACATCAGAGTGAAAAAGCAATGGTGTGCAGGGCTCCCTAAAAGCCACAACAACTGCACTCCTCTGGTGTGATCTTAGTAAGTCAAGTGACTGTAGGAGAGAGTTAACCAGTATTATTTTTCCACTTCCTCTCCTGAAGCAGGAGCCCTAAGTGTCAATTATCAACATACCCTTCTATTTGCTCCCAGGCTAAGCCAAGACCAGACAAAAATCATGATTATCACTTGGCTGAGCCTAACAAACAGACTTCCAGCTCTGAGGCAAAAGCACATCTACAGCTCTCGCAGTTTTCCTCCGTGAGTCACACCCGTAGCTGTAGGGAGCTGATGGAGTGACCAGTGCTGGGAGATTCTGAGCACCTCCCACCCCTGGGTATGATTAACAGGGCACGTGAGAGCCTACCTGACAAGCCCTAAACCAACGTTTTAGAATCCCAACCTATGATCTTCCCTTTATTTCCACTGACTTTCCAGGCCAGACATAGCTAAATTGTTCTATGAACCACAGAAATGACAAAGAGTTGTTTCCCAGGACACTCTGTCTTGGTTGAATTATCCCACTTAAAAACAACAAACACAACACTGCTGTCTAATCACACTCTTTTTTGTCCCATTGTCTAATAAAACTGAGCTGTTGTTTTTCCCTCATTTGGGAGAAGGGGAGCAAGGCAGAGGAATAAAAGTACCATTTTTTCCTCTTGGCAGCTTCCTGAGAAAGGAGAAAAACGTACAGGTTTTGTGATCTTTGTCACCTCCCAGCCAGTCTCTGCCAGTCACCAAGGCCTTTGCAAAGACTGAATAGAGAGGCTGTTCTCACTTTTCTTTGTGAGGCTTTAATATCTTTAAAACCTAAAAACCTGGACAGCCAATCCAAAAGACATCTTGCTTATGACCTCAAGAGAACAGGTTTGCTCACCTCCTTGATGAGAGAGCCGATGTACAGCGAGGTGAGAGGGGTTTGCTCAGCTGGCTTAATGACCAGAGTGTTTCCACAGCACAGGGCTGGTGCCATCTTCCAAACCAGCATCAGCAAGGGGAAGTTCCACTGCAAGAACACGAGTCACTGGTCAGAACAGCCTGGCACACTCACCTACTCATTCCCACACAGTGTTTCCCCCACCTTCTCACAGCTCAGGGAGAAAAGGAACTGGGAGGAGAGCCATGGAGAGAAGTGTGTGCTTATAATACTGTGTTTGCTTGGACTACAGAGTATAACTTCCTTGATTTCCCCCTGAGATCCCTAATATTGCTGGCAGTCCTCACGCTAATCCTGTGAGCTGGACAAACTTCTGCACACTGTGACCTCATTCTTTACAGGAGTTTGATCACACTCTGTGTAGGATTTTGGCTGTTCACACAAACTGTGTTGGAGGCAGTTTCCTGATGTATCACTTTGGTACAGCATCCGTATGTGGGGAATTACAGGGTGCAACTACTCATTGAAAAAAAAATCTCATTTTTCTATGTTAGGCATTGGCTGAATAGTTGGGAGTTATACAATATCATTCAGTTCCAGGTTTATAACTAGGAAACTGCAGTGGGTTGTTCAGTCGTGGAAAGCTAGGGGAGGTCTTATCCTCCCTTCAGATTGTAAATTGTTCCTTTCCAATTAGTTTTCTAATTTAGAATTAGGACCCAGTCCACATCAGTTTACTCTGTGCTAATCTCTTTCATGGTCATGTGTATTTGTAGATTTTGGAGCCTAAGCAAGAAGTGGAAAATCTAGCTCACAATGAATTTCAGAAAGGTCATTTGGCAGCAAAAAGGATTTCTTCATTAAAAATAATTAATGCTGCTTCAGGGATGATGGAAGCAGGCCAACAGTAAGGGGACTTCTTGTCAAGACTCAAGCCAAGGGCCTTCAGCTATCAACAAAGAAGCCAAATATGTTAGGAATCCACAAATTCACACTTACAAATAAATTAGCAGGGTAGCTTTTAAGCAGTGAGTTCTGTTCTAACCCAGCAGCCCTGAGACTAAGCAGAATTTAGTCTCAAGTGCTATTCTTCAGCTCGCTTCACCCTCTTTCCCAGCCCTGTTCCATTTCAGTGATCTTCTCCAATGGCCACATCCCATAATTTGCCCATTTGTCTTTTCCTCCTAAGTCCTCTTGGGGCCTGACTTTGCAACCTGAGCCATTCACACCTACACTACTTTTCTACTCTTTCAGAGCATGAAATAACTTCATTAGGAGCTTTCTGCTGCAGAGTGGTTGGTGAAAGTAACAGTAAAGGACTCCAGGGCTGCCTCATGATATCACCTTGGGATAAAAACCAGCCATATGTTGCACTTTCTTAGAACTTGCCTTGTTAAGAACGTTGGTTTAAATATAGTCAAGCCAAGGAGAAAGGGAGAACTGTTAATTGGTGTAGGGGGACATATGCAGAACAGTGACAGAATCCTTTTCAATCAAATAGGAATATACAAACCCACAGACTGTTGGTGTTATTGAGATTGAACTGGGAAAAAAATTGGAGAAGATTTGCTCTGAGTAAACTGAAGACAGATGTGGTTTTGTGGACCCCAATCATCCTTTTTACAAACACAGTGTTGAACTAGAGTCAAATTGGTTCTGTACTTTCTTATTGTATTTATTGCTGATCCAGGGTCAGCCTGAGATCTTACAAGTCCCACTGTGTTCCCATATAGTGGCCTTCCAAAGCATCCTACATCAAGGGATGGTTTCCAAAGCACTGCTGAGTGCCAAAGGTGGCTGAGGGTGACCTTTTAATTGATGAACAATGTGAGGAACCTGAGATTTTGATCTTAAGTCATAAATTCTGCTCCCAAGCAGTCACATTTCTTGCTCAGCAGGAAAGCTGTGCAGAAGACACCAAGGCAAGCCTCTGATAAATTTAACTGACCATCTCCCACTCTGCCAAATAGACCATGCCCTCCTATCACCTAGTATACAAACTCAATCCTGCTGAAAGAAAAAGCTCAATTTTCCCAGACATCTTTGGAAGCTGGTCCAGACCCGGTATTCACAAGGACTAGTAAATCCAATGCCCCACACTTCTGTCACTCTCTTCTATAACTTTATCCCAAAGGTCAAAATCCTCCATGGACTCTTACTGATCCAGGTATCATAGAATATCCTGAGTTGGAAGGGACCCATTAGGATCACCAAAGTCCAGCTCCTGGCCCTGCACAGGACAGCTCCAAGAATCCCACCATGGGCCTGAAACCACTGTCCAAATGCTTCTTGAACTCTGGCAGGCTCAGTGCTGGATCCAAACAGAGAATCTTGGCACAGCATCATTGGCCTCATGACCTGTAGGATACCCCATTCAAAGCATTTTACAACCAGACAGGAACAAACCATGCTTTCCATGTAGCTGCAAAGTCTTCCTGGCTGTCTGTTTAAAGAGAGCAAGTAACACATGCTAATACTGGAGGCATTCCAAGAACCA
This sequence comes from Xenops minutus, assembly GCA_035221455.1. Classification (NCBI taxonomy): domain Eukaryota; kingdom Metazoa; phylum Chordata; class Aves; order Passeriformes; family Furnariidae; genus Xenops; species Xenops minutus. Next base: position 3,205,893 of record JAWWEE010000016.1, read on the forward strand.
GCCACACTGTCCCCTCAGCAAAGAATGAGACCTCAAGGAAAAGCAAACTCTATTCAGCGAGCTGTAATCCCACAAAGCCCGGAGAACAGCCAGGCATTATTAATAATGGATATGATTTAAAACTCTGCATCAGCACGAGGCAGCAAAGAGCCAGCAGATGTAATGACGAGCTGGTTGTCCCAGCAGTGGGAGAGTCAGAGAGCCCTGACTGGTCTCTGGTGACTGGTGTCAGCCTGATTAGGAGACCCACCCTTCCACTGCACAGGATTTCTGTTGCCAAGAGCAATTGGCATGGAGGTAAAAAGAGAAACTACATCAGGCCACTGAGATGGGAGTTCCCTGCAGAACAGCTGGGCTTAACCAGGGAGCAGGAGGCTGCAGTGTAGGATGGGAGTGCACATGGGCTGCTGCCAGTTCTGTGAGAGATGCAGGGCACCATCTCTGTTACTTACTGGGGTTATGGCTCCACAGACACCCATCGGCTCGTGCCGGGTGAAGCACACAAAATTTTCATCTACAAGACAAGAAGACAATAGTCAAAATCCTCACTTTTACAGGAAGTGTGTAAGGCAACTGCACACTAACAGGTTGGGGACAGAACTAAGCCCATATTAGACAAAGAACCCTGTATATGTTCATCTGAACTCGTGCCTCTGGGACAGCCCAGGTGGATGAAGAGGGTGGCATCTCTGTAACACTGACATGGCTCCATGCTCATCATGTCACACAGACATTCATTGCCTCAATTTGTGTTCCCCAAAACCATACTTGAACTTACACAGCTGAACCCAAGTGTTCTTTCTGTGTGACTGCTCTGACTCTGCAGCCTGGGAAACATTTTGGAAACCTCTTTTAAGTGTCAGAAAACTTGACAGGGTCTCCCTAAGAGCCAAGTGCTTTGACTCCTTAGAGGAGTCAACATCTCAGACCTTTCAGCAACAGAAGAGCTCATCCATTATCTTTCAGAGGTCTGTCCAGGCACTGACAGTTTTCCCATTAGTTTAAATATTGAAACACATCTGCTTAAAATGGGTCTGAAGGAACTCACCCACTGGGATAGTTCTGCCCTGAATTTTATCAGCCCATCCAGCGTAATACCGGAGTGTTTTTATACAGCCTTCCAGGTCAATGAAATAAGCCTGCAGAAAAGGTTTTCCTGTGTCCATTGTTTCCAGAGTCTGGAAAAAAAAACCAAGTTGCATGCATTGTCAGAAAAATAATTTTTTTTTCCTTGGAAAAAAAAGTTTTTAGCAAAACTCTTTCTCAGCTTTGTCTTGTTCTGAAGACACAGGGGGTTCTTCCCTTCTCATTTAAGCTTGTACATACAAATAATGCAGAAGGGAGACTAGACCAGCTAACCCTGATTCATGCAGGAGTTGCTTTGCCCAGTGGCTTTGATGAAAGTGCACCTTCCAGAAGCCCCCAGGAGGTGAGTGTGGGTGGAATACAAGGGGTCTGGGGCACTGGTCAGAAACAAAGCAGGAGTCAGGACTTCACCATAACTGACCCTCCAACACAGATGGTCTGCAGTCCAGATGGTGTCACTGAAATCAGTCAGACCTACTTTCTTTTCATTTGAAAAAAACCAACTATTTTTTCTACTTCATAACCCTAAATCCAACCTCTGAAAAGCCTCTTTTGTCCAATGATAGAAAACACATTTTTTAGAGTTCTGGTAAAGCAACCTCTGGGCTCAGATCTGTGCTGAGATAAGGCAAGGCAGAAGTTGCTTCACTGAAGCAAGTGGTGCTGAGCAGCTCTAAACAAAGTCCAGGCTCAGGCTGTGTCCTTTGCACTGCTCTGGACATTAGCTCTGGGAATGCTTTGTTCTCCACACAGGTCATTAAATGGGATATTGGTACAAATGGCCAGCACATCCATAAAGGAAGTACTATCCCTTGGTAGATTGGAACATCTTTGTTTACATATGAAGTCATACCCTGTCATCTTCCACAGACATTAGGGTCCAAACAGCCCTTGAGCAGACATTCCCCTTGGAATGACTAGGATTGTTATCCACCGAATGTCTGCTAAAACAACTGATTTTTATAAGTCATTACTTAGCACGCAGCCAAGGCAGCTAAGGGCTGGTGTTCTGCACTGCAAACAGCAATGCCAAACAAGCCCTCCCAGACCAGAAGGACAGGGAAAGCTTGAAGTGAAGGTTCTGGTTATGGAAAAAGCAGGATCCTCCAAAGTCACATCAAAAAGTGAGCAAAAATGAACAGGGCTTATTCACACACATTCCTTTTTTTTCCCCCCCTTTTATTTGCTGTCCAGAACTGTCTTTAGAGCCAATGGTTTGGTTTTGTCCTGCTGAAACTGAAAGCTGTCATGTGGTTGAGAGACACTGTTAGGGAGAGAATCTCAGCTCAAAGCAGTCATCCAAGTCGAGGCTCCTAAGCACATCCCATGTATGTTAACCCCTACTGACCTCAGTAGGGCACTGGCTCTGGACCCTGCACCTCTGGCAGCACAGAATGTCACAGATGTCACTGCCCTGAAGGAAATAGCGTAGCATGGAACTGGAGAGTGCTCACATCCAAAAGCTTAGGCATGGACGGACAGCAGCCCTAAGCTGAGCATCTCAGAGTGTGATTTGGAAAGATGTACAAATGTCTGGAGGCTAAAAGCTTCTCCCAACTGCAGCATGTTTTAGCTCAGGTTCTCATCCCCTTGTTCTGCACCAGCAGGACTCCTCCAGGACAGGATCACAGAACCATTAGCAATCACTCTTCAGTGCAGATGTCCAAGTTAACACAGCTTCACAGATACAGACAGGTTTCCCTGAGCCAGTACATTCAGCAGGAAAAGAAATAGTTCCCACTTACACACATTTTAAACTCTGGATGATATCCAGCAAGAGGAAGATTCTCTTTCCAGCCCCCCATTTTAAGGGAAGAAGTTTGCACGAACTGGCCCTGTATTTTTGTAATAAAAAAGGACCAAGTCTGTTGTGGTGCTCCGGGGTTGTTTTGTTGGATTATTTTTGTTTCATTGTTTTAGTAAGAGCTGGGAAACAACTACAAACATTAATGATTGTTAAACTAAGAAAAAGTGTGTTATTGCTTTAAAAATTTAAGCATTAATATCTGTAATCACTTCAAGAAGTAGCTAAAGTTTTGGAGGAGTCAACTATATAGAAGAACTAACAGCCTTCTAAAACCCCTACAATCATCCTGCAGAAAGAAGAAAGTCTGACTCCTGTATGGCCTCTTCTGCCCTTCATGAAAGGAGAGAAAAGAAAGACATTAGGTAGATGTGGCTGCACCAGAGGGATGGGGCTGAGTTCTCAGCCAGCTGCTGCTGGGGCATGGCTGCTGCCAGTACTTACTGCCAGGATGACTCTGTCTCGCTCCAGAAGATCAGCCAGTTTGTGCAGGAGTCGTCCTCTGCTTGGGGCATCCATCTGTCTCCACGGAGAGCCCCTCTGGAATGCTGCCTTTGCTGCCTCCACTGCATTGTCCACGTCAGGCTACGGCCACCACACACACAAGAAAACCTCAGGTTACAAGGAAGGAGATGGACAATGGCACAGAAACCCCACTCAGAATGCTTCCTTATTGGTGCTGTGGGAGCTAAAACTAAGTTGTCCAGCAAAAGCACTTCCATTTTACTCCTGGATTTGAATCCAAGCCTGGAATATGTTTTCGGTTTGGCCTGGGCTCATAAACAACCTTGAGGTCAAAGTACCAACAGGGTCTTTCAAGGGCAATTTAATCTAACTGATTTGTTTATAAAATAATCCAGAATGCTGTTCCTGCCAATAGAGGATGTAAGTGACACTGGGGGAGGATGGGGAAACAAGCATGACAGGCCACTGGCCCGCAGGAATCAGCCTCCTCTAAACAAGTGTGGGCAGGAAAGCCCCCACGAGATCCAGGGTTTATCAAGAGGAACAATCACAACTCAGATCCCACCATTCAGTCCCTCTGGAACCCATGCCAACAGCAGTTAACACACTAAAAAGCTCCCTTAGATCCTGAAATACACCTCCACAGTATTTCTACCAGATGGAAAAGGTTTTGCTGTTCAGTGCTCTGACAAAAGCACTTCACCTACATGCCCTTAGAGTCATTCTCCCTTCATCTCCCAAAAGATTGACCATCCTCTGGACCAAACCTAACTCTGCTTACCCAAGTTACTACTCCAGTGGGCAGCAAATTCCCTCTCTTTCCACACCACCACTCCCTTCATGCATTTGCTCACAGTAGACCCTGGACTTCTCATTTCATCTCACATACATTGATTAAAAAAGTGAAGCCAAGGGCAACCTCATGATCCAGTGGAATCAAGAGGAACACTGCCACCAACATCCACAAGGCCAAGGCCATGCCCCAAGCATACACAAAGCTTTGGGCAGACTCCTGCTGTGTGTGATGTCTGGCACAGCCTGGGCCTCACTCCAGCTGATGGAGAACTTGCATCTCACTGCAACATATGGCTCAAAAGGATGGGAAGGAGGGAGAGTTTCAGGCCTTGATTGTACCTCACAGAACTTCACTGGTTGCTCTCCTGTCTTATCCCAAGCCTTGTCTGGATCAAAGTAGGAAATAAACCCTGCACTGATTCAACAAGGTCTGGCCACTCTTCCCTCATGGTGCTCAACAAAGAAAAAGTATTATAGGGAGACACCTTAAGTTCTTGGTCAAAACAGCAAGTCATCATCCATGGCAACAGCACCTTCCATTAAGTTTGGCTCCTTTTATTTACAAAAGATTACACAACTTTTGTGCCTTTTGTAGCCTGATTTATACTGAAGAAATCCAACTTCTTGGAAGAGCAGTGATGGGAAACTACTGGAGAAAACTTGTGCTGCTACAGAACAGCTCTAGTCTGGCAAAGGGTGCTGGCAAGGCAGAGGTGTTGAGGAGCCACCAAGTGCAGACAGGCATGTCCTGCCTGGGGCCCACAGGCACAACAGGCCTTCAGAATTGCTCACTCCACCTGAGTTGATCTGCATTCAAACTGGCACACCAGGAAAGCCAGGAGGCACCACGAGCCACTGCACACTTAGGTGCTCTCCATTCTGCCTGCTGGAATGAAGACTCAAGCTGGAAAAGGCAATATTTTATGTGACAAAGGAGGCAAAGGAACACAAGAAGCATGTCAGGTTTAAACAAATCTCCCCTCAGCAGCAATTAGTTAGTTCTGCGACAAGGCTGGGAGCACTGATGTGCAGGGACCTGGCTCTGCAGTGGCACTATGCCCTTGGTTCTGAGGGTCTGCCCTCCACCCTGGCACTCAGAACAGGGCTGAGATGGCCGTGTGGGCAGAGGACTTCAGTGCATGCCCAGATCTTCCCCATCCTCTGAATATGGGAGCATGAGTCCTGCTGCAGTTGCTGAAGATGGTTGTCTTCATTCTTATCTCTTTTCTCAGTCGTGCTGAGTACAAATAGCGGCTCAGAGACTGCAGTCACTGTCACACAGGCAAACAGGCTTTCCCCAAACACCCTCAGGGTAGCACCACCAAGAGAGCTCCTGAGAGCCTGCACAGCCTCAACAGAGCTGAGAGACCAGCAAAAACAAGGAAATTCTTCAGGAAGGCTGAAATGCCATTCTTAATCCATCCTGTTATGACTAGGCATTAGGGGAGTCTGAATGGCATGTTCATTGCAGGCGTGTTGCAATAGGTAGGCACAAGGCGTGACAAAGACTCGTAACTGTCAAGGTGCCAGGAACACACTGTGGTGCAAAAAACCACAGGAGGAGGAGATCCTGTGCATCCTGGTGCTCAGTTTGGATCCATAACACATTGAGCGTTACATAAAAAGCTCCACTAAGAGGTTAAGATTGCAAAGTCAAGCACTGCAGCGCTGGGAAATGCCTGCAAACCCTCATACCCACCTTTGGTGGTTGCATTGTGATACGAGCCCCAGTTACACAACCACAAACCTTTCCCCTGCACAAAAGTCACACGGTTTTTCCTTCTAAGCTGCCTCCTCCTCCACCTTCATTTTCCATCTCAAGTCCTGCTCATCACTGCTCCCTTTTTCTCTCCTGCCTCAGCAGCAATGTGAGACCAATGAAGACCATCACCCTCCCAGTTCTGTGAGTGAGGAGAACATTTGTAAAAAAAGCCTTGCCCTGCCTCAGTCTCAATATGGACCACACTGCTCCAGTCTGGCCAGTAAGGAGACATGCCAAGGATGGAGCATACCCAGTGGAGATCATCTATCTTCAGTTCAGTTACTGACTTCTGTGAAAAGCCTCCCTTGTGCACACCAATAGAAAGGTGCTTTTCTGACATAGGCCATGACATTGTCACAGTTTCTCAGCAAGAAGAGGTTCTCTGACTGCTCCCCTGCAAACAGTTCACAGAGTGCATTGCTCTAACTTCTGAACCTGAGTTCACAACAGCTACAGAGAGCATCTTAACAGCCTCAAGTGTCCAAAATCATTACTGTGGGCATTGCAAGTCTGCTGTAGTCTTACCTCAGCCTGCCACTAGAATTTGAGTGAGACTGGCTCACTGAACAAATCCCTCTCACTAATCTTCCAAAGATCCACACACGAGAGGGAACTGTTTAGAAATGTTCATGACAGATATTCTACAACACTCACAGCTGTGGACCTGCTGTCCATGCTCTGAGGCAACCAGCTGAGCTGGGCACTCCTTTGAGGAAGGAGCACCTTTCCACTGCCCTTGAGGGATGGCAGCAAAGCTGCTGGAAGGAAAAAGCCTGTCTCCAATCGTTATCAACAGCACAGAGACCTTACAGTGGCACAAGTATTTGTCTTTACACCAAAACAGGGTGGAAATTTGGGACTTCACTATTAGACTAGAAGTCTAAGGAGAAAGTTATTCCTTCATTATCAACCTGGCAAACATTTGCACACCAAGCCACTTTTTGGGAGGTAAAAAGCCTCCCAATATCCAGTGAAAAGATCTTGCCATCTTACTTTCAGGGCTTCTTTTTTCACACAGACTTTTCTTTATCCCTCAACTGTCCCATGAAGGACAATTCTGTAACTGAAGAACAAATAACAAAACCTTTGCTTCGAGGCTCATAAAGCATTGGCCAAGTTTCAACACCAGACTGAACTGTCATCGCTGAGATATTGGATGCCAAATTCCCCCCACCCCTCACATGCAGCCTAAGCAAAACACTCTGCATGGCCAGGGAGGGGCAGGTTTCTGTTGAGGGCTTGGAAAGTGGAGTTCTGCTCCCAGCCTGCTGTGAAGGCAGAGCCAAGCCTGGCACAGCACAGCTGAAACCAGAGGCAGCACCAGGAACTGCCACCCCTGGGGTGGCACTGAGCAGCACAAGTATGGTGGCACACGAGGAAAGACAGGGGACAGCACCACCAAACACAACTCACCACGTCCTGTAGCAACTCCAGCAGACTGGAGTTGCAGACCCAGGAGGTTCAACCAGGGTAAATGAAGCGTTGGAGAACTTAGCCTGACCATGTCCCACTATCCTATGTCCAGTGTCACCAGAAGCCAAAGAGCTACTTGGGGATGGTTCTCACCCATGACTGCTTTCCAACTAATCCAGATCTAATCCCAGTCAGTTCCTTGCAAAAAGCTACTTAAAGCAAAAAACAATTTATTTTTTAAGCATGATATAAAGGGGGAGGAGAGGCTTTCAGCACCCCAAGTGCACCTACCCTACGTTCTTGCCTGCAATTTCCATGCACCAAGGAGTCAGCCATCCATGCTGAGTATCCAGGGGCAATGGGATCCACTGACTCCCCTGCAAGCTAGAAGCCAAATTCAGGGACAAATCTCAAGGAGGCAAGCTCCAAAACTGAGCTTTTAGTTCTGCGTAACAGTTTCCTTTAACCAAGACAATAAAAGCAGGCACGGAATTCTCATGTAACACTCTGTAGCTCTTTGAGGAGACACTTACCTCAGGGAACAATAACAACGTCATGGTTCCTGCCTATCAAAATACACTTGCATCAGAGTCAGCTTCAAATCCACTGTTTACATGCCACTGCAATTAAACACAGTTGTTTCCTACCCACTCAGGATAAAGAAATTACACATAATGTTTGGTTCTGCCTTGATCTGTAATTGCCCCATGGACACACAAATCCCCCATGGCAATAAGTCTTGGAGGCTGCTTTGGTGCCATCCAAAACAGCACAGCTACCTCACACAACAGTGGCACACAGGCTGGAGATTTGTATTCCCGAGCAAGTTGGCTCCTCTCTCTGGAAGGGTCAGGCTTTCCACTCTACACAGTGGAACACCAGAAAACACACTGCCCCTGCTCAACTAGTATCAGTCCTACTAGGAAAGGATCCCCAGGGAAGCTCCCTCGCTGGAAACCAGGCATTGGGCCTCACAAGTGTTGGACAAGCTTAGGCACAGAAAGATCTCAGTGCAGGCAGAAATGACCACATTGTCCATCACTTACTGCTCACAGCAATGAGTTACCAAAGCCCTGGTACAGCACAGCAGTTGTGAATCACCTTCCCATGACACCCTGCAAAAAACCAGCTCTTTTCCTTAAGTCAGACCAGTTGGCCCACATGTGACAAGCTGCTTTGGACAAAAAGGGTCACTTCTGACTGTTCCTCACCTCAAACTGCTACCAAACCCTGTTACATCCCAGGCTGATCTCCAGCACATCAAGGCCAGCCAGGGACTACTGGAGCTCTTGAGATACTGGTTTGGTTATAAACTGGAGTTGCCAGATTCATGCAGCAGGCAAGAATCCATGATACCAATTAGAAAAGCAACACCACACCTCCAGCAGTAAGTGGTCAGTGTTTGCATGAGTGAGCTTAAATCCCCCCAAGCACTCAGGTCATTTGTTGACTGTGTTCAGAAAGAGGCAAGGTCCAGTTCAGTGTGTCCAACAGGCTGCTGTACAGATGCTGTATAAACCAGTCCCAACACAAGACCCGAGTCCTGTCAGGGATGTGCATACACCATCATTGCTATTTCCTCAGGCTGGCTGCTCCCTTCCAGTCTATGCCACAAGAATGATGCTCAATCTCATTCCTCTCACAGTGTTCAGCAGCCAGTTCCTACCAGGGAAAGTGCCTCTGACGAGTTGGACAGGATTGATCCCACCCAGCCCAGGTAATTCTGGAGCAGCACATCCAGTGTCCCAGACCTTCAGCTCAGTCTGGCCAAAGGAATGCTGTTGTTAAAAGCCAGCTTCTCCTCTGTGTGCTTCCCTTCAAAAAGAAGTGCTTTGGAAATTGTCTTCCGCACTGCTTTTCTAACAACACTTACCTTGTCTCCTTCCTCAATCTCACAGATCTTCTCCAGCGTTGAAGGGTTGTAGGTGGGGAACTTCTTTCCACTCGTAGACTCGTGCCATTCATTGTTAATAAATATCTGAAGAGAAAGCAAGGGAAGTGGGATGGGCAGGAGAAAGAAAACACTGGTGTAGACAAAAAAACCACAAGTGCTTCTCAAAGGCCCCAAGGCTCTTCAATCTCCACTGATGGCCGAGTCAAGTGTGCTCAGGCTCTCTCCCGGGGAGACTGAGGTACTGAAGCATCTATCCCAACTTTGTGTGGCCAGTTGGTTTGGAACAAGAGGAAGGCAGAGGATGGGGCTCCCACAACACACCACCCTGAGTTGGCAATGAGAAACAGGCAGTTTTTGAAACACATCTCCATGGGAACAGCAGGCAGACACCCAGAGAAACTTGCATGGTTCTAGCCAAAGGAGCCCCCAGTGCAGTGACACGAGCAATATTCCCTGGCTGTTTGTATCCTGCCCTGAGCTACTTCCACATCTTGCTCCCCCCGGAGCAGGGTGGGGACTGGCTCAGTTCTACCCCACCATGCCTTGTCACAGGCTGGATCGAGCCTCCCACGTCACTTGGAGTCATCTGTAACAAGATTTAAGTGTTTCAAAATATTGCATTTCCAGAGCAAGAACAAACAGTCCCAGCATTGCGTAACTGAAAATGCATTAAATACTGGAGTGTTGTTACTCACTGTAAACAGAGCATGAATACCTATATACAATTAATTGATTCAACATGCATCTTATCCATGCTGTGATCTAATTTGGCAGTGTTATATTTTATAAATATACTTCAAGTAAGATTAGATGAAGTAATCTTTATTAGTAGCCTGCTAGTGGCTGTAAGCTAGTACTTTTATTTGGAAGTCATCCACATTTGCAATCTTGTTTATGAGCCTCTACACACCACCAGGAGATTAATGTTGCATCTCTTATATTTGGAATTCCCACTGCTTTGGGTCATAATTTTCTTTCTTTGGGCAGTTTCTTTTTCCTGAAAGGGCTTTTTTCTTACTATTTCTGCATAAAGCAGCCAACTGTAACCGGTACAGAAACTGCCCCGTTGGACCCACCTGTTTCACACAGGCCAAGAAAAAAAGAACATTTTGCCAAAAATGTTGCCAAGCAAAGTCCCAAGAAAAGATAAAATATTAAAAAATATTAACTCCTGTTTAAGACACCAAAGCTCCAGAACTACCTCTGCTATCCAAGTGCTACATTTTAACATTTACATATTTTAAATTCAGTTTTTCTTTGTTTCACTAATGAAGAAAAGCCACATTATAAACACGGGAGATACAAGAGGAACTGTAAAATTACAGCATCAGGTATATGCTCACAAACTGAGGACTGGGGAAGGAAACTGTTTTTCCTTTGCATTCAACATGATTTCTATGGGAAAATGATGCTCCTACAAGTAATAAAACATGACAGTGACAGGATCAGGCTGTTTCAAATGTAACATATACACTGGCATCATTCTGGGAATTGCACCACATATCCCGAGTCCTTGGTGCCAGGAGCTGAAATCAAATGGAATAATATCTCAGCCATTCATGCTGCATACCCAGGATTTGAGACAGGGAATTGTGGACAGATCACTTCCATCACACATCCATGACAAGCACTAAGCTACTCTATAAGTAAGATCTTTGTTAAAGATCTTTTTTTCCTCTCCCCAACCCTGTAACTGGTAGAACCAAAAATAAAAATCTCCTCTAAGCAGAGGAAAACGCACTGTCAGCTGTAAACATCTGGTGAAACTCAGAGCTTGCACAAAACCCCTCGAAGTCTTATGAAAATTGACTGCTGCTCATTATTTTCTCAGATGCGCCGGGAGCATCAGACCAAACACCAAACTCCCACTTTTAATTTACATTGGTTTCCACTTTTAAGAGGCTACCTTGATACTTCCAGTGCACAGAGTCTCTGGCAGAACTCTGGTGAATAAACTGCGTATTTTAAAACACACACGGCTGCAGGATAAGATCCCTAAGGAGTGTTTAAAAGTGTTCACAACAATAAAAATAACAAAAACCAGAACATTTGGATGTTTGAGAAGAACTCGAATGGCCGTGTCCATTTTGGACGGCAGGAAGGAGCTGTTTGTGCAGCATTACGCCATTCTGCAATCAGCAGCTGCAGATCCAATTTGCTGCTAAATGACAAGTTTATCTCACAAATAAAGAGTAGATAAATTTGGGATGTTAAAAATTAATCTATTCCAGAGATTACCACTAATTGTTAATCTGTTTCAGTACTCTGGATGCATAATTCAAATCAACGCCTCGCCGGATAAGCTATCGCTGTTTATTCCTTCTTGCTGCGAGGGAATGAACTTCAAATTCTGCCTATTTTTTAACACTTCACACAAAAATGCAAGAGTAACACACTCCTTCAGCCCCTCCAGCGCTTTTAGCCCAGCCACAAGGTTGGAATTATGGCAGCTGAGGCTCTTTAGCAGCATAACCAGCCGGGATGTTTTCCCCAGTGCGCAAGGCAGCGGGTCAGGCTGTTGTGGAACACAAAGCGCCCGGGCTGTGGCAGAGCCAGAGCTGCAGTGGGAGCAGGGTCTCTGCAGCCACACTCAGCTCCACGTCAGCCTCACCTCCGAGGGACGGAGTCACTACGCTCAGGTGAAGCCTTTGGTTTAACCCAAAGGGTCAGCAGAGACTGCTTAAAGGGAAGGTCAAGGGTTCGTGCAGGCTGGAGGTGGGACTGCTCATCGCACAGGGAGGCCGTGGAGGAGCTCTTGGGACAGAGAGAGCCACCAACAAGACTCACATGGAGATCCCTTCTAGAGCTGTGGGATGGCTCCAACCCCATGGCACAGCCCTTCCACCAGGCCCAGCCCTGCTGGATGCCAGCCCTTCTGCACAGAGCCCAAGCCGCTGGCCCTGAGCCTCGCGGGGGAGCGGCACACCATGCCGAGGACAGCGGGGCACCCGTGGGACAAGCAGCTTGCCCAGGGATAATCCCCGGCCTGGCCCCGTCTGGGCCCTGCCAGGCCCAGTCCCGTGCACAGCGGGTTGTGCTGAGCGCCCGCTGAGGGCTGAGGGGCAGATGGCGGCAGGCACCCCCACAGCCTCAGCGGGGGCATTTTATTTGAAAAGAAAAACAAAATAAACCAAAAAGTTGGGTTTGGGGCAACTGCTGCGCCATCAAAAGCGCCGCTGTCATCTTCGTGCTCAACCCCAAACCCTCACAAACCTGTGGCCTCAGGCAGTAGCAGGAGTAAAAGAAGTCAAGAAAAACACCACTGAGGGTGAAAAATCCGCATTAAAAACAACCTAACACCTCGCCACAGCCCCGACTCCACCGAGCATCGAGCGAAGCGCGCCTGCCGCCCACCTCCCCGCGGTCCGGCGGGCGGCTCACCTTGGTGTACTTCACCTCCAGGCTGCGCAGGGGCCGCGGCAGGAGCGGGGCCGGCGGGGCGGGCGGCTGCGGCGCTTTCCTCTCGGGCTGCCCGTTCTCCACGGCACCGTTGAGGGCGGCCATGGCCGCGCCGTCGAGCCCCGCGCTGTCGAAGCCCTCAACGCCTTCTGCCCGCTGACAGCGCCGCCGCCGCCTTAAGAACGCCGCGCGCGCCGCCCGCCCGCCCCTCATTGGCCACCACCCTCGGTCACGCCCCCAGACCACGCCCCTCCCGCCCGGCGCGCGGCCGCAGGTGGCGGCAGGCCCCGCCCCTCCCCGGGGGCACCGCGCGCGCCGCGGGGAGAGGGGGGGGGCGCTCGAGCGCCGCGCGCGCCACGGAGCGGGCACGTCGGGTGAGGGGGGGGGGGCCTGAAAGGGGCCCAGAGGGCTCCCCTCAGGGACAGGAGCGGCCCAAAGGGTCTGAAAGGGGCCCAAAGGGCTCCCCTCAGGGACAGGAGCGGCCCAAAGGGTCTGAAAGGGGCCCAAAGGGCTCCCCTCAGGGACAGGAGCATCCCAAAGGGTTCCCCTCAGGGACACGGAGCGCCCCAAGGCTCCCAAAGGGCTCCCCTCAGGGACAGGAGCGGCCCA
>JAWWEE010000016.1:3219219-3238039 GCA_035221455.1 Xenops minutus
TTGCTCCCCAAAAGGGCTCTGACATTGCTCCCTCAGGGCTCTGACATTGCTCCCCAAAAGGGCTCTGACATTGCTCCCTCAGGGCTCTGACATTGCTCCCCAAAAGGGCTCTGACATTGCTCCCTCAGGGCTCTGACATTGCTCCCCAAAAGGGCTCTGACATTGCTCCAAAAGGACTCTGACATTGCTCCCCAAAAGGGCTCTGACATTGCTCCCCAAAAGGGCTCTGACATTGCTCCCTCAGGGCTCCCACAGGGCTCCCTTTGGGAAGCAGAGCAGCCACCACGGCTTCTCCCAAAGGGTGGCACCAGGATAGGAGTGGGAGGACGTGCCTTCTGCTGCGTTTGCATCCCACCCGAACCCACCCAGAAGTCAGTCATGGGAGGACACCTATAAGGTCTCCATGGGAACACTGATGCTCTTCCCAGGCATGGTGTTGGACTGTCCACACAGTTCTCCACTAACTTGTGGCATTACACCCTCTACCTCCAGCAACAAGGGCCTTTCTCTGCTCTTCCAGGTGCCTCAGCATCCTCACCCCAACCTGCTACACCCCATCCTTCACGCAGTGCCTCTGGAGAGCTTTCCAGGACCAATAACAAGAGATGATCATTACGTCAAATGTCTGACGTGCATCTGGCAGCAACTCCTCCGCATCCTGCATGTGTACAGGAGTCTGGGACCAGTTTGACCACCCCAGTCTGACTGTCCCAGTCAAAGGACTTCAGCGTGCCAGGGCAGGACCAGGCCCTTCCACTGAAATGTCTTGCACTGATAACCAACATATTTGTGTCCCACACAGTCGATCTCCAGTGTGGTGCTCATAGTAGCGTACTTGGAATGTCAAGAAAGATGCTGTCTTTCGAGAAGTCCTACAGGATATGGAACATGTCTAAAGTGACAGATCTAGGCTCTGCGCCTGAACAAGTTCATTATGTATTGCTTAACTTCATTCTGAATGAAATATGTGTAAGTCTCTGCAGGCTGGGGGCCAGGACTCTAGGAGCACCCTTACACCCCCACACACATGGAAGATAATACAACATATTTTCCATATAGCAAGTGGCAAGATGCCAGAAGTTATCTTACAAAATGTTTCACAGAATCTGTAATCCCCAGCAATAGTCAGCACTTTGCTGTTAGAATGCTTAAAGAGACTCAGTGCTTCCAAAGGCAGATAGCCCGTGATATCACAGTGGCGTAGAGCTAGTGCTGATTCAGAAGGGAAAGTACCTTGATGAATCAAAGCCCGCTCTCTGCAGCTTGCACGATATCCTTGGAGGTCGTCTGCCCAGGTGAAAATCTATCTGATGGTGATCGGTGCAGCTCTTGTCTAAGCTGTCCATTTTTTACTGTCCAGTTGCTATTTCCCACAAAAGCATCAAAGAATCCCTTAAATAAATCCCAACATATTCCTAGTCCCAGCGAAAAGGAGTTTGGATCCAAGCTATCCTGAGATGCCATCTACAAAACAACAAGGTGACTGATAGGACGTGCAAGTTGAAGTCTGAGATGGAAAATATTTCTATTATCTCTGGGAAAGACTGGTGGCCACTGATCCATTTTAGGGCCAGTGACATGGATTGGCAACAGGACTTGTTTGGGCCTCTAGTAATTCACCATTTTTGTTTTTACCAGAATATATCACAACCCTATGGCAATAATTTGATAGTTCAAAGGAGCAAATCATTACAGAGGTGACACATTATCAATAGAATTTATCCATTTCTATCTGTATTTTGCCCACAGAAACACTCAGCTGAAGTGGAAAATACTCTTGCAATTAGAGGACAAAGTATCTGGATGAGAAGAAAGATGAATAAGAAGTTCCAGGACAAGCAGTGTCTAAAGAGTCATTCCAGTGGGCTGTCTCATGTGAAATGACCTTGTCTCTTATCTCTCATGAGCAAGATTTTATACAGGACATTCCTGGGAAAATGATTGCTTCTTTGAGTCAATATTGGTACAGTGTGAGATACATCTTAGGCAGAAATTTCACATACAGGGTTTGGGGATGTCTAAGACCTTTGAAAGGTTGTCTGAAGTGAATGAATGGTGAGTCAGTGACACATCAATGAGCTGAAATAATAGACTTTACTGATATACATAGCTGTGTGCAATGCTTCCTCCAGTAACAAGGGGAGTAGTGAAATGTTCCACTATCAAAGAGTTTTGTGGACACTGACCGGTCCCTTGCCGGGCAAATTCAATCCTACCATAAACAGGAATTCCACCAGCCCCAGGAGAGATGTGTGTTTTGTCACTACTGCTTATACCAGATCCACAAAGGTGGAAACACTGGCATCTCCACACTGCTGAGGGGGAGATGCCCTAAAAGCAACGACAGAGTCCAAATCAGAACAGATGAAAGATGTTTTACATTCATTCCCATGCTCCAGGGGCACCATGCTACCACTAGGACAGAAGCACTGAAGAAACGGGTTTTACCAACATTTGTAACAGTTAATAAATGTTTCAGAAACAAATGCAAGAGGAAAAGGGTCCGTTGATGAAAGGTCACATTACTACTGAGTCATGCTCTTGTGTTCTCCTGATGCAGAGATCTCTGCAATGTGTGTCCTTACCCTGCTGAAGTGATGGCTGTGAATTCCCTGGAGCTGTCCTACTCTGAAGAGCTGTATCTCACAGGAAGTTTCCAAACTGAGTAGACCAGGTGTTCTCTTCCAGCCAGAACAAAGATTGCCTTCCCTCTGTTGGGTCAGGCATGTACACTCCTAAATCTGCCACCATTAATGAGACCTGACCACAGTTCCCTGTGCTGGTCGGTCTCTCTGAGCCAAGGGCAATCACAGGACGTGATCTTGCATCTGAGAGCTACTCTACAAGCTGATCAGTTGATATTTCAATCATTTTTTGCATCTAGACCTCAACCTGCGCTCCCAGTTGACCAGCAGTCCCTTTGCTGTGCAGAGCAGTTAACCTGGCTGAGACCCAAAGTTTATCCTGCTTATTTCCCACATACCCCAAAGCCCATGCACGCACAAACATAAATACGTGTGTGAAACAATATACTCTGAAAGGCACCTGAGGCTGTACACTCCAGCATTCAACAGCCCAGCGTGTCCAGAGTTTGCCTGGCTTTCCTCATCCAGATGAACTGTAATTGAGTTATCCACACCCTTTTCCTACAGGCATCCCCCTCACCCTGCATTGGCAATGGCTGCTGATCCTCAGGGAGCAGCTCCCCCTATGATTTATTTTCCTCTTGTTTAATGTGCAGCGATGGGGCTTTTTACTGCCCGTTATTCAAACTGTGCTTTGGGCACAGAATTATTAATTTCCATACGGTTTTTCCATGGTGCTCATGACAGCAGTGTCTGAGGGTTTCACATGCACCGTTTCCTTCTCCAGTAACTGAGAGGATGCTGACCCTGTATTATCAGTGAGGAAAGAAGGCAGGTGGTGATGAATTAAAAAAGGGTCTTCATAATTCTGGATTCTCGTTGTGAGTCACCTACAGCCTGAGTACTGTGATGACAGACGTTCAGAGCTCAGCTCCAGCACTTACTGCTCAACAAGCTGATCCTAAAGATCTCCCATCTAAAAACACCCAGGCAAGGCAGAACATGCAGGTAAGTGGGCACTGCTGCCCAGCCACTTTAATCTGGGAATTTTCTAAATTTTCTAAAGAAGTTTGGTATTCCTGTAACTTTGTTTTCTGTGCATAGTTTTCTAGGGTTTGAGTTCATTTTTTGAAGCAAACTTAAAATTCATAAATTTCATCACTGTTGAGCAAATTTTGCATGATTTGTGTTGGCAGCAGGATGGCTTGTTTTGAATTGTGATATGATTGGCATTTTGCAGGCTCCCTCGTAGCAGTAATGAATGTTTAATTGATATGGGCTGGCCATGTAAAGGCAGTGAGACTTGGGTTGCCAGAATGCTTTCCTTTGCTTTGTTTTTCCAATATTTTCTGGCTGCAAAAAAGTGATAACTGAATTGCTGCCTTCAGTTGTGAAAGACATCTCACCAAATTAATGAAAAACTGCCATTCTATATCATGACAAGTTCTACTCGGTTTATCAAAGTATTCACATGCAGTTTCCAAAGGATTTGAGTTCAGAGAGGTGCCTTAAAAATCTAAAGCAAAACAAAAAAAACTCAGACTGTCCTGAGGATACTTTGGAATTTTCATGTATTACGTAAGGGGTTTTCTTGAGTCAATCCAACCTTACTTGGGCTATTCTGATGTCTGCAATCCTTCTCCACTGATACTAATGGAGAAAAGTTGTACGTATTGAATATATCTTGGAGTTTGAAGCAGCCTTACCCCATGAAGTCAGCACTCTCCAGGTACTTGTATTGCCCTGTGGGTTAAAGCTTCCATTTTAACACATCAGAGGATGAAAAGTTTCTTTTCCTGTTCCTCTCCACCTCGACAAATCCTGTCAGTAAAGGTGAAGAGAAGCGATGTGAGACACGGTGAGGTGCTATTTGTGCAAACATTTGTAATCCTAAACATGACCTCATGATGTAAACCAGGACTTTGGCGGCTCAAGACAAAACACAGCCTTTTGATGCATTGCACTGTAATTACTTCATGAAGCAAAATCCTCAGTCAAATTAATTTTCTTCATGCATGTCATAGGTATTAAACTGTGACTGTACACAAGGACTGGTCTTTCCTTTAGCTTGCCTGGCTCCAAAAGTAAATTGGAAAAGTAAGTGGCAAGGAAATAACAAACAGCTGAATGTTTGAAGCCTTTTGTATTAAAATAACATCTATTTCCTCTTGCCTTCACTTCTCCCTGCCAGGCCAAGCTTTGGAAGACGAGGAGAGTGGGAGCAGGAACAGAAGCAAGTGCATGATAACCTACTAAGATAGTGTCTGTGGTGTGAAGTTCAAGGACCTGTTTCCTTACAAACCACTCAGTGTGTCTGGCACCAGGGAGCTGATGGGAACCACTCCCTGCACTGATCTGGCGATGCAGACCTGAGGATTATTTGCCTACAAACAGCTATTGTTTGCAGGATTGGCAAATGAAAAAAACCAAAAATGTTTGTTTTTTCCACAGATCATGTTGCTTCCCACTTTCTCTTGATAAGAGGCATCTGGGGCCAGTGCCCAGGTTTCGGAAGTGGTGGTTGTTTAGGCAGGAATAGAGGAGCCTAAAATGTGCTTTCTTCTTCTGCTTCTTCCTCCCTGTCTCTTTGCTCTCACTCATCCTCACATCTGTTCTGGGCCCAATGCCCAGCAGTTCTGCATTAACGCCTCAGTACACACAGGCTCGCACAGCTGAACAGTTTGCAATGCAACGTACCCACTGCCGTCATGTCTTCCCAAATCAAGCCCCTGCAAACGATTTCTGTTTACGGGAAGAGCCGCTTGCCTTCATAATGCTGCTCGTGAGCTGTGCCCACTGACTCGAGCCACTCCAGGTCTTCCCAGAGAAATGGCTTCGCAGGGCGCAGTCACGAATCTGGAAAATACAGAACAGAGCAGGTAAACATCCTTAAAGATGATCCTATCTCAGACCTTGATCCTGCAAACCCGCACGGGCTTAATGTTAAGCACATGAGCAGTCCCAGATGACTTCAGCAGAGCTACTCATATGCTCACAGTGCAGAGTGTTTGCCAGATCAGTGTCTTTATGTCTAATTGCAAAATAAAAGGCAAGTCTCCCAGTTCTATCAACTGTAATGAATTGCTATTAACAGCACAATTTAAAATAGCCGTGGGGCAGATCCCTGGCAGACCCACTGGGGATAAAGGGATGCGGACTTGTTGCAACAGAACCTGGAAATATTTTTGCTTGGATAAAGTGCTGTGCCAGTTATATGAAACGCTGACACTGTGATGAGATTGTTTATGTAGGCTTTGACCTGTGCAAGGCTTTTTTTTTTTTTTTTTTTTTTTTTGGTGGTTATTCTTTGCACAATTCCTCTCTTTTCCACCTTTTGGGTTGAATTCTGCTGTTTCAACAAGGAGCCGGGAAACTGCTCTGCTTGGGGGTACTTCCTATAAGGATTTGGTGATGTTCCAGCATCCAAAAGTACCTTTGCAAGCCACAGCGGGGAAAAAACCCAATCCACGGCCCCTGTCCACCAGGCTTTTTGGCACTAGGTCGGCACCCACGACCCTGGGCTGCGCTCGGGGTCCCGTGCGTGTCCCCTCTGGTGAGGGGCTGGGCAGCACAATAGGCGACATTGTGTCCCGTCGCTTCCACTAACGGCGAGACGGGGGACAGGCGAACGGGGGGCACAGAGAGCGAAACCCACCCATGGCTGTTAATGAAGGGGCAGCCCCGGGCCCTCATTAGGAGCCCGGCGGGCCGTGCCCCGGCCCCGCCGCCCGCCGCTGCCGGGGCCGAGCGCGGAGCGGCCGCCGCGCTCAGCGGGCGCGGAAGGTGGCGCGGCCCCTCCGGGATGGCGTTTGCACCTGGGGCTGCCGCGCTTTAATGGACTTTAACACATGCAAACAAGAGCTTTTGTGTGCGGGCACAAAGGCTGCCCCGGCGCGGGGTTCTCCCCAACACTGCCGCATTGTTTCCCCTCCGCTGCTTCTTGTCACCCTCCTTGTCAGAGTTTAATGAGGACAACGAGGTTTCGCAGGCTCATTTCGCACTTCAGCAACTTTCTAACACTTCCCTAACGAGGGAGAAGGGGCCGGAGCGATCGGGGGCGCAGGGGAGAAGCCGCCCCGGCAGAGACCCGCAGCTCTGAGAGACCTGCCCCGGGGTCGGGGAAGGTGCGCCCGGGGCTGAGCTGGAATACGGGACCTCAGCCCCTCCTAGCCCATCCACGGCACCTCGACATGGCTCCGTTAAAAAAAACCCTAAAACGATTAACCTCGGCGGGTTTAAGCTCGGCCGGGAGGGCAGGGGTGTCCCCCGTGTGCCGGAGGAGCAGCGATGCTGCGGGGAGGCGGTGGCCGCTGGGACCGCGCTGGGCAGCGGTGGGGACCGGCTCGCAGCGAGGCGCTTCCCCGGAGCAGGTAGTTTTACCGGAGCAGGTAGTTTTCCCGGGAGTAGGCAGCATTCCCGGGAGCAGGTAGTTTTCCCGGGAGCAGGTAGCACTCCCCGGGCTCTCCGGGCCGGAGATCCGCCGTTTTCTCACCTCCCGCCGTCCCCGCCGAAGCCGAGCATCCCTGCCAGAGAGGAGGAGGAGGGAGCGGGGGGGATGCTCGGCTCCTGTCCCCCATCCCGGGGCAGGTTCTCCCCACCCCGACCGTGCGTTCTCCTGGCACGGCTCGGCGCGTTCCGCCGCTCCGGGGCAGAGCGGGGAGCGCCGGGCGGGGGATGCCGAGCGGGCTCGGTAAAGCTGCCCAAACTCCGCATTTGCACCGTTTAAAGCCCCCGAGGTGCTGTCACCGCTTTGGGCTTTGGGGGAGCGGCCGCCCCTGCCCAAATGCTGCCATCTCCCCCGGGCTGGCTTTATTGCCCCCTCTCCAGACAGCCCGCGGTCCCAGGCAGACCGTAGCTGCGATTTTTGGTGTTTTAGATGGAGATTTCGGGGAGGATTTGGCTTTAGCCTTTGCAAATCCTCGTCCCTGCCTCCTGTTCCCACGACCGAAATCTCCCCTCCACTTTTTTTCTTACTTAGCTCTTCTGTGCCTGTGAGAAATCTGCAAAACTCAAGAAGTCGTTTAATGCAAAGGGATTTTAAAATACAAAAGTATGTGGTGAAAGAGAAAAAAAAAACACCAACACCCCAACCGCTTAATTAGATACTTACCGAAGGAGCCATTAGAGCCTGCTGGTTTATAAGTTCTCTGGCCACAAAGAAATTCAGTAATTACTAATTTTTTGCTCCCTTACAATGGGATGGGTTAAGGACGGAGTGTGATAAACTTAACTCTGTTCCCAGTTTTTTTGCAGATTAGCCTTTGGCATTCGGTGGTAAATACCAAGTGAATAGAGACTGTGTGACCACAGTCCCTTGAATTAGGGACAAACATTTCCTCTGTGCATTTTAAATAATGCTACTGCCAAATATTTTGTTACCAGAGATCATTATCCTTTTGAATGAAAACTCGAGGAGGAAAGGCATTGGTTTTGTCTTTGCTGGTGTGGAACAGACTATATGATATCTAGAACAGCAACAAGCTTTCACAAATTGCTATATGATTTCTACTGCCAGGTTCTGTGATATTGGATACGACATAAAAATAAAAAAGCCAGGCAGATAGACACAGAAACTCACAGAAACCACCTGTATATTCTGTTTCAAAGGAAAATCTCAGCTATTGTCTTACTGGCTCTGGTTCTGTTAGGCCTTGGATCTGCTTAATCTTTAAAGCTATTCAAACCAATTCAATGATACAAGGCAGGTCTTCTATAATTAATCCGGATTCTTGAATTTTGATACAAACTTTTATGTAACCGAGAAGTTTCTCCCCTTTCCTTGCAAAGACACTAAATAGACACCAAGTCCTTCTGTCATGAGTGCTACCATGAACAAAGTTAAAAGGAACTAACCTGGAAATCTTCCCTTTGTGAGGAAGAAAGAGATGCAAACATAAAGTCATGGGAGAACTGGTACTGGTGCCTGGACAGAGACCAAGGTTTAAAGTGGCCCCCATGCTACAAACCACAGGAACAGGGACACAGAAATAAATGGTGGTTTGTCCCAGGCAAAGCTCCTGCAGGATGTTAATTTGTCTGTTTATCTGAACCTCACAGGGACTCCGCACTGGCACTCAAAGGTCTCATTTGAACCTTTTGAAATGTTTGTTCTTTCACTGCTCTGGTCCAAAGAAAATGGAAATGATGCCACTGGGTATGGAAGAACCCGTGACGTCCTCGCTGAGCCGCCACTGTGGATGATGAAGCTTCAGCTGTGGTCTGCTCCTTCTCACGTTATGCAATTTTCTCTTGGTATTTGGCAGAACTGCTCCAGAATAGATACTTTGCAGAGCTGTGCATCCTGCAATGAGGCATTGCTGAAATCCCCCAGTGTATGACTCCCTTGTAGGAGTCAAAAATTTATCTGGGTTATGAGAAAACAAAGAGTTATATTGTTTTGGGTTTTTTTTTTGTGATTTGGGCTGTCTGGCCTGTGACTTCAGTGGAAAATCAAAACACTGAGAAAGGTCTGTAGGTCTGGACCTGATAAATAACTCATAGGTTGCAAATACAGTTCCCACTGGTAAAGGCCACTGGTAAAACCCTCACAGACCCAGCATGGACTCACCCGGTGCCAGCAGCTCTCCAGGTTACCCCCTGGCAGATCCACCAACAGGATCTGCTGTCTGACTCTCCAGTTTTCCTCACCCTGTAGAGATTTTTCTTTTAATCATAGAAATGCAGCAAAAGAATCAAAACCTTTTGATTTTGAAACTGATATCTCTGGAGGTGAGGGTTCATACAGTGCAGTGTATGGAAAAGGACCCTCTGCCTTCAGGGGTTCTGCCTGGTGGGCCAAATAAGTTGGGTTTCCTGGATGTCCTACCCCTCATGCCAGGCAATGTTCCACCTTGTACTCATTGAGGTGTAGCTTCAAAGCATGTGCCCAGGATGCCAGTGCTCCATGTCAGCCCTTTACCACTCACATTACCAGCCTCTCCAGAAAGGTGATGCCTAAGTCTTGTTCTCCATTCCCTACAGAGGTGTCACATCCTTAAGGTTGTCTAAAGACTCCTTGGAGTGTGGCTGTTCATTCTAGGATGGGAAAAGAAGGAAAATACAGACCAGCCTAGTTTCCCTGGTCCCCATGGAAGAGGGGAACCACCCAAAGTGCCCATGTAATGGCCCAGACAGGATGTTTTTTGGGTGCCAGCAGCTCCCAGATGCTGCTGCTGATCCCAATGCCAATGCCATTGGCTCTTGTCACAGCTGCTCAGTGCGCCGGCTGGGGAGGCCACTGATAACATTCTCCAGGTGTTCAGCCCGAGAACAAAGGCCCTTTCAGTGGCTGCTGAGAAGGAAGAAGCCTCATTGCTGGATGGAAAATGGCTTTCCTGCATGGCAATATTTGGTTACAGTACGATCTGTTACTTCAGAAGAAGCCCCGCACAAGGGAGGGTAATTTGACTCAGGCATGTAAAAAAGCACTGGGGGGGCTCTTGTCTGCCTCCTTCCTCTCCCCAAAGTACTGAAACAAC
This sequence comes from Xenops minutus, assembly GCA_035221455.1. Taxonomy (NCBI): domain Eukaryota; kingdom Metazoa; phylum Chordata; class Aves; order Passeriformes; family Furnariidae; genus Xenops; species Xenops minutus. Next base: position 3,229,283 of record JAWWEE010000016.1, read on the forward strand.
ATTGAGTTGTGATGTTTCCTTCGAGCAAAGTAAACTTTGGGATCAGAATGTGCCTCATCTTGCTATGCCCATTGACATCAGGGTGAACTGGTGCATCATCCTGGAGAAACCAGGCTCCCTGCAGAGTCCCACTCACTCACCTGGATGTTTAGCACCCAAAGCAGTCTTCTGAGCACAAAACTGAGCTGAGAAAAGCTGTGTGCTCGTGACAGCACAGTCCAGGGGCAGCTTTCCCTCAGTTCATGGACCTGAATTTCAGTGCTTGTGTTGGAACATCTTAATCAAATACTTTCACAGCAAAAACTCGCACTGTTTGCACAGGGACACCTGAAAGATAATTTGGTCCTGTGCATGAGGGTGAGGAGGTGGGTTTGGGTGTATTTGAGTGTATTTCCCAATGAGATCAGTCCTAGTCCATGCACTCTGTGTGTTCTGTCACTGAAGGGATTTCCAGGAGGAAGGTCTTGTGTGTGTGACCACCGACCACAGCCGTCTAGAGGTGGCGCATTCCCCCTTTCCCACGCAGCCAGCTGCCAAGGGAAGCTGCACGAGCACTGCCCTGATGTTGTCCATAGATTGTCAAAACCTGTGGTCCCAGCCCCAGCTGAAGGCTGTCTGTGCCATCCTACAGCCCTCACCATGGTTATAATCCCCATGAGATACTCCTAGAATGTTCCTTTATGATGGCTGCTCAGTCTGCCCCTACATTACCCTACACACTGTAAGCTGTTCTTCACATGGTGGGGAGATGATGCCCTCTGACATGTAGGAGGTGACTTATCTAAATTATTTTCCCTTCAGGTAGAAGTGAGGAGGACAATCCAAGCAAACTTCCCACACTGTGGGGAGGCATTTCCCACCTCTGAAAGAGAAACAGAGGGGTGCTGTGCTTGCCCCAAATGCACGTGCTTAATGGAAGAGCAAGGAAGTGAAACTTCTTTTAAAATACCTGCCATTCATACATAAATTATCTGTACATAAAGCTGAACTTCTCATTTGAAGTAAGCAGAAGAGCAGTAGCTCAGACTTTGCACTTTTCAATCAAGCAGTACTATTTCCTATAAAAGACAAGGCTTTCCCAATTCTTCAAATGCACCAGCTAACATCTTTACAAATACTGGGATTTGGCTGAGTACAGTTAAATATATTTGATTACTTCCCTTTTATCTAGTTCTAGGTTTACTGTACTTTTCCTTGGATGGCAAATAAGAAGCCCTTTTCTTCTAAGTGACAGCAGGGCAAAGAATCAGGTTGCTAATTTACCTGAGACCCAGGAGTGTGTAATGATAGATGTGTGCTGGAAACTACAGAGTGGGCTTTCTAATTTTGGGGGGAGGAGAGAGGGAAAGCGTGAGATTCGTTAATCTTTGAAACTGATGTTGCTTTTGCTGATGGACTTTCCTGGTTGTAATTACACACACTTCAGGAAACAAATGCAGTGAGGAGAAGAGCTGACAGGAAGCTGGAACCTAAGGAAACGTGCCATACAGGAAACAATTAACATGGAAAATCCCCATTCTCCAGGCAAAGAAGGATACAACATGCTCGTGGTACTCACAGGATCTCTCTCAAAGCCAAGGCCAGACTTACCTGCAGTGCTGTAAGCAGTGAGCACACACGTGGTCCAGGAGCAGTCTGGTTAAACAAGCAGAAATCCCTGTGGGGATGTCCAGGGTTGGTCTCCAGACCAACAGGCCTGCAGGTCACCAGTGCTTCCAACAGCATGTGCCACCTGGGTCTTTGCAGGGAGCCTCTCCATTGAAGTCCTCTCAGAGAGCTGTGAAGGAAAGGGGCAGGTGGGGAGGGAGAAGGGAGGAGGGATGGCAGGCAGGCACTGAAGGGTTGCATCTATGGTTTAGGCTTGTTTCAAAATGGGTGTGTTTTCTGCCCAAGGGAAAGCAAAACCCAGTGCATGCCCACATCCCCATGATGGCCAGATAAAACAGGCTAAACCATGAGTGGCTTTGGGTGAAAAGTCATTCTCTAGATGGGAAAATGAATATGAGCCCAAGTTAAGTTTGCACTGGAGATCTGCCATTAGTCTGACTTAGGGAATGCTTATCTCCTCCTTTCCTGGAATTCCTTTGCCTTCTTCTGGAATCCTGTGGGCAGGTCAAGTCCAAGCCAGGCTTTCACTTGGAGAGGTACATTCACACCAGCCAGGAGAGGAGCAGTGATGGAAGGTGAGGATGTCACACAACAGGCGAGTGCCAGGGACAGTTCAGGTGATCTGAAGCAAAATCATCTAATTTTAAATAAGGATTTTAATATTCTGGTAAATTATACTTTCTTTTTGTTCCCAAGAATATTCAGCTTATTAGTTCTTCCCCAGCTCTACTTTAACTTGTTCAGATGTAAAGCTGGTTATACAGAAAAGCAGAAAGATGCCATAATTTCCTGTAGGCATGTTTGTGTGTATTCTGCCCTTCCAGCAGGCCCTAAAACAGCTACAGGATCACCATGTAAGCAGGTTTTGTCTATCTTTGTTGTTTCATAGAAAAAAATCATACCATGACTTTCAAGTAGAAAAAACATTAGAGAAATAATAACATGACCCAACTGCGAAAATATTTTTTTTCATGAACTATACCAATGAATTGGAAATGCAAGTAGTAAAATGAATTGCCAAAAGTATCAAATATATGTTTTCAATAACTTTTTTTTTGTTACCTAGTAAAATATTTTCCTGGAGAAGGGTTGTTAAACCCCTTGGTGCAATATAAAGGTGCAGTGATGTATTGTCTCAGAAGTGGTTTAATGGAGTTTTGGGGTTCCATTTTTTGTACATATTTTCAACACACGCAGTGCGTGATCAATTTGGATTTATAAAATGCTCTATATTTCTTTCTAAGCAATGATCTTAACTTTTAAAGAATGTTGCTTAGTTAGGAGAGCATGTGTGTGTGTTTGCATTTTGGCAAGGCAGCAAATCACATACGATATTTATGTCATTTGAGAAAAGTATTTTGTGTGGTTGCCAAAACCAGCCCTTTCTAAGAACCTAAAGGTATTTGATCTGCTCTAAAACACAGTTTTAGAGGAGGATTAGGTGTGCAGGAGCAGTGGGCAGAGGGAAGCTCTGCCTGCTCTCTGCGGTGTGAAAGGGCAGGATTTGAGATGAATGAGCCAGATCTTGTTTCAGCTCAACCTCTTTGACTTTTGTGAAAATCACTGTCAGATTTACCTGTGGCTTTGCTGCCAACAAGCTGGACTTTTGCAATGAGTTTAGTGATCCGGGTTGGGTGGCACTGGGCAGAAGTCTGATTCCAGCTCTCCTCCACAGCTCCTGTGAACAATCCAGAGAGGTCAATTATTAGAGGTGCAGAGCAAAGCTGGCCAAAGGCTGGTGTGCTGTGTCACATCAGCGACCCTCCCTCACTAACTGACCCACTTCAGCTGTTTCCCTGGGCAAAACCACCCAGCAGCTGAGTGCTTGGGGATGGGGAAACATGGGGGGCTACAATCGTGATTGAGCTGTATCCTGATCAGGATCTGGCCCTGGTCACCTGATATCAGCTGCTGTGATTCGTTCAGAAGGTGAAAGCCCAGTGCCCTGCTCACACCCCAGCCTACAGACCCGCTGCACTGACATCTTTGTGCCAAATCCAATGATATAACCTTTCAGCCCGAGAATTTCTCCATTCCCCCTCCCTTCTTTTTTTTGCTTTATCTCTTCCTTCTATCTTCAGCCTGTCAGGACTTTCACATACCTGCGGCTGACAGCTAAGAGATCAGGAACTTTGATGTTGTAAGGGATATTTTATCTCGGGTAATTCTCACCAATTCTCTACCTTATTGTGTAGGATATCCAAGGACTCCTAGAGAGTGAGCAACGCCTTTGTCTGGTAAGATCAGAGCAAATTGCAAGCTTTTCTGGGAACAAGGTCCAATAAAGGGACTTTAGAGATATAATCTGTCAACCCCACTGAGCAGCGCTGTGACAGCAGCCTTAGGATTATTGACAGTTTAAGCGTCGCCCAGGACAGAACCAGGCTGAGGGTTCGAAGTTAGCTGCAGTAAGATTGTTTGCTGAGGAAGCAAAGGACAGCCTTTATACTCAAAGTCATCAAGTCTTCACCTGGTTTCTCCCTCAGACAAACAACTCACCGTGCAGGGAGCTGCTGTTTTTTGGTAGGAGTTTGGAGGAAAAAACCCAAACATTCTTTGAGGTGCAACCTCTAATTCACAAAATTGACCTGATTTTGTGGCTCTGACTTCGAAGGGTGACCCAGTAGAGCCAGTCCTGAGCCTGCAGCCACTGGGCAGGGGTGAACTGCCACCCCAGTGCCCCAGACTGGGGAGTTTGTCACCTGTGCTGCATGGCTTTGGCATCACAGACAGCTGAGAGGACACGCAAAGCCTCTTCTGCTGCCAGTCCTGTGGTAAGCACCACATGGGACTGTGGTAATGAGGGTTATGGTGCCCTGAGCCCTGCTCCTTTAAACCTCCTCCTTCCTCATGAGTCATGCCGAGCTGGCAGAGGTTTTACCTGGGACCAGCCATCCATCATCTCCTCAAGCAGCTGTGATGTGGAGATCCCCAGAAAATGACCGATGGGAAACGCTCAGCAGTGTGTCCTCTGTTGCTTTCACTACCCATGGGCTGCTTCACCTCATCAGGGTTTCACTGTCATGTTTCCTCACCATATTTGATTTTTGAGGAGTTTCCCCATTATTCAATATATTTCTGAATTATTTTTATCCCTTACTAGGCAAACATTTATTTGTTTTGCAAGGACACCAGTACCTTCTTTTTCAGCAAACACTCAGGCTTCACATCTTTATAAACATATGAACAAAGACCCCAGCTCACCTTCAGTGCCCACAGCTTGGACTGTCCCAGCTGTAGTTTTGGGATAACACCTTTCTGCAGAGGCAAGAGATGGGCCTGGACCCATCCACGTCAGTCTCCTTGTTTCCTTAGTCATCAAGCTGATATTAATATGCACCCCTGGTATGTGTTTAAGCTTTCTGAGTAATTGATCTCTGCTGATCGATGATCAGATATGTCAGTGTCCAGGCCCAACCTACAATCAAGGCTTGGCTTGCTCCCCAGGTTCCTTTTCTCTTGATGCTCTCTCCAACCTTTCTCTCAAACCATCCTCCGTGCCACATTCTCTGCCCTCCTCAAGGATGTTGCTGTTCATCCAGCATTTTGAAGCCAACACTTTGTGACCTCAGGGCAGAAATCCTGTGGCTCAGTGGCAGCTCCACAGAGTGAAGTGTACCCCAGTGCTGATGATACCAGCTGAGTGGTTTTGTTGGTTCCAAGAGAAATGCTGAACCCTGGCCAAAAGAGGGGGCAGTTTGCAGGTCACCTCTTTCCCAGCCCCTCCGCTAAACCTGCCAAAAATGCTTTTGCTGATGGCAGAGGAGCCTCACCCTGCAGAGCTGTGCCCACCTGGAGAGGCACCAGCAGCAACAGGCAGTGACCAGAGCAGGCAAACATCCAACCATCCAGCCGGAGCAGAGGGGCTGCCAGCAGCTGGACAGGATGAGAGGAGAGGATGCTGTAACCACTGGCAGGGGCTGAGGCTGCTCCCAGGGTTGCATGAGTGCAAACGTCCCAATTTCAGTGTCTCCCCCTGCCCTGGGGTTTGCTATTCTTGTGACAGGTGTCATGGGGACAGCAGATGGCTGGAGGCAGCAGGAAGCAGCTGTGGGTGGTATAAGGGGAGAATCCTGCCAGCCCACGCCGGGCACAGGTCTCAGCTCCTGCCACCGGGGGCAGAGCAGTGCTTGGCCCCAGGAGGGAGGCGCTGGCCGTGCCTCGGAGCACCCGGCACCCGACAGGAGGCCCTTGCAACAGCCCCAGCGTGTTTCCTCAGTAATGAATTCCGCCTTGTTTTCCCAAATCTCATAATGACTCAGTTCGAATCTAATGATGCAATCCTGAAGGGAACCATTAGCTCCCAGCTAGGAGGGTCGGCCACTCTCCAGCTCCAGCCCGCGTGGCTGCTGGTGCTGGTGTTGTGTCGTGCAGCAACCCATACCCACTCCACACGTGCCAGCTCTTGGGTGCACATCCCTTCTAGGGATACCTCGCCCATCCATCCCATTAGGCTCTTGCCAGAGCTTCCCCCTAGTCACCAGGTGCAGGATGGAAAGGGACAGGGTGTTTTTAGTCAGGTGACAACACAGTGGTGGTGTCACCTCCCTGCTGAGCTGGTGTTTGCAGCTCAGCCTCCCTTATCGATCCCTGATATGGTCTCTTCCTCACTGCACATGGAGAAGGGACTCAGGGAGAGCTTTGCACAGCAAACACCTTTTCTGCTGCCTGCTACTCACGTGGACAGAAAATCTGACCAAATCTCAGCAGAAAAAAAAAAGGACAGAATTTTCAAGCCACCACTGGCATCTTGTCTACACTGGGAGACACACAAGAGGCAAAGTCATGCCGGATCCAGCCCCAAATTAATAGTTCTTCTACCAAGAACCTTTCCCACAACAGTCTGAAGCAAACTGTGCATGGGCTGCTGAAATACCACTAATTCCACGTCCCACCCCAAGCTCTGTGGCCCTGCTGAGGCAGAAGTCAGTGTCAGCTTTACCAAGGGTCACACACTGATGTCATTTGTACATTTGTTCACTGAGGTTTGATTTTCCAGCTTGTGCTGCAACTCCAGCACAGGGTGTAAAGTGATTTACTGCAGAGAGACAGCGGGAGGCCAAGAATAAACCCCAGGTATTGTTAGTCCCAGGAAACTATGACAACCAACCAGTGTTAGAAAACACTCCCTGCCACCGCCACACACTTCTGTTTATCAACAAAACCAGATTTACTTTGGTTTAGTCTTAGCAAGACACTGTTTCACTGGAGACCACTTAAAACGAGATTTATCTTCCTTGGAATAACTACAGACTCTTGCATTTGTAATTCATTCCCCTCCTATTTCTAATCTTATTTCTATTGAATGTATTGTTTTTCTTTCCATTATTTATAAAATGAGATCATTAAAACGAATATTGGAACTCAACAGGTTTGGGGCAGGAAGACACTTCCCTGCAGATGCATCCCAAACAGAATTCCTTGGACTGCTGAAGAGCCTTTCTCAGGTAAATGGCAGAGAAGAGCTATTTTTATGCCACAATTCATGCCTCTGTTTTGACATTTTGGGGGGTCCTCAGTCTGCTCCCAATCCAAGCAGTTACAAACCTCTTTCAAATTCTCCAAAAGCAGTCATTTTTCATCATGAGTGGGATGAACATCAGGGATGGGGGAAGCAGCTCCTGATGGAAAGAACTGGGAGGTCCTCAAGGATGCCCTCTAATGCAGGTTGTTATATGACCCTTGGCAATACAGCAGCAGGTTCTGGATGCAAAGAGGAGATTTGTGGAGAGGGGTTGTCAGGGAATTGTTTTCTTCATTAAACTTACACATTCAAAATGGAAAAGAAAAAAGGAGCAAATTCTGATCTAAAAAAATAAAGACAGAGCAATTGTCACCTAAGAAGGCTTAAATCTGGAATCCACTGCAAAATACAGCTTTACTCTGGATTAATACTGGTATAAATTAGTCTAAGAGCTGCAAACCCCAGCTCTCTCCTCATTCCCAAAAGACACAACCATGAAGGTCTAAGCATCTACAGTTATGAAATGCATGAAATATTTCCTGGCTGGGAAAATCTCATGGGACAACGATCAGGAACAAGATGGTGCAAATAATTAGTTTAATTGAAAGTAGAGGCACACTACTAAAAATAAAGAGATGAAAGTGGCTTTCCCTTTGCCAGTTTTAATACGAGCAATATTAGTAGCAGCTGCATTTCAACCCATTTTGCAGATAACTGTGAGGGGCATTCTGGAAGCTAAACAGTTTAATTGCACAGGCTACCCTTTAATTTAGGGTGGTGAGAATGATATGAAGGACTCATTAAATTGGGGCATTAACCATGGCAGAAAATAAAGTAGTCCCTTTGTTGGAGAAGATCTCCCTGCACTCCACTCCCTACAGTAAATTGTTCCTGGGAACGGCAGCAGGGCAGGATGGGGAGATAGAGACACGTTGAGATAGAGGGAAGCAAATGAAAAATAATTGGTACAGTGCTCTGCAGATTGTATGTCACTGCAGACAGTTATTTAATAACTCTCCAATTATTGCTGCCAGCTGGGGTATATTAAGACACTGCGAGAAGTCAGGCCAAAATCCCCCAGGCACGACTGCTGACCCGGCCCCGCGCTTCCTTCCTCCCCGAGGATGAGGAGGGGCACAGCAGGGGCAGCCCGGGGGGTGTGCTCCCCTTTTCCCAAGGGATTACAGAGCTTTATCCACCCCTCCTGCCCCCAGCTCTAAAGATGAGAGGTATAGAGCCAGTTGGGGTTCTCCTTCCCGTGGGACACAGGGTGACTCTGGGCAAGTGTTTCCTTCGATTTAAGCATAATTAAGTGTGGTGTGATGGGCAGTTCATTTAGCAGCAGCTCTGGATGGAGCTAAGAGTATGTCCCCAGTGCCCCAGGAGCTGGCTGGGCTCTCAGAGCTCAGGGCTTGTACTCCCAGAGTCTGGGCAAGATCCACTCTCTGTGGCTGGGAGCTCTCTGAACCATCTCAGCTTGCTTCTCCTCTCTGCAGTGCCTTGGTGCTTTGAATGTTTTCCTGTCTTTGATTTTACTGTCTGCACCTCCTGCCCACTGCAAGAATCCCATTATCACCCAATTCATCAGTTTATTGGGTGATACTGAGTTGTAGAATCACAGAATCACAGACTGGCTTGGGTTGGGAGAGACCTTAAAGATCATCTCATTCCGCTCCTCTGCCATG
>JAWWEE010000016.1:3243323-3319700 GCA_035221455.1 Xenops minutus
CTGGCCTTGGACACTCCCAGGGCTGGGGCAGCCACAGCTTCTCTGGGCACCCTGTGCCAGGGCCTGCCCACCCTCAGAACCACGAAATAATCACCATCAGCACTGAACCTGCAAAGGAAACACAGAGTGGGAGCTGTGGGCCCCCTCCAGCACTCGTGGGGCTGCTCGTGGTGAGGGTGTGTCTGGAGCTGCAGCCTCCCCCAACCCAGCCACCTGATGCAGGGGGAGGATGGAGGTTACACAGCCCTCCACAAGAGACAGGCTTCAAGGAGGTGTTTTATGAGCTTTTTCCACAGCTTGGACGCTCTGAGAAGCTTCCAGGTGCACTTTCCATTGCTCCCTTGGTTCCAGGGCCACAGGGGCTTGTCCGTGGTGTACGAGGGGGGTGACAAGTAGCAGAGGGGGCTGCTAACCTGAGAAACTCTTCCTCTGACACAGTCACTCACCAGAGCCCAAATAAAAACTGCTAAGGGTCACAAGGGAATCCCTGGATAATGCAAATAGCAGCACCAGTGGAGAGCTGCAAGAGCTGCAGATTCCTCCTGCAGGATGTCCATAGGTGGTCACCATTCCAGCAGGGCTAAAATCGATCTAAAACCTTCCACCTGCCCTCCCCAGTCCCCACCAGCTTCTGTCTTGCAGAACCACTAATTAATAAGCTTCCACCACTAGCGTGGCATTTAAAGGGACACCATCACATAATATCTGTTTTCAATCACAAATTTGGGAAGAATAAGGCTTTATATACCTTGAGGCCCCAGGAGGAATGGGGTGGTGATGATGATGATCCTTTAAACAGCAGCAGATGTCAAGACCTGGAGGAATAATTTTTCTTCCAAAGAAGGAAACAGTGATGAAACAAAGACACCTCCACTGAGCAGAACCTGCATTTCCTCCCATCACATGGGCTCCTTTGAGCCAGCACAAGGGAAGAGCTCAGGACTCTGATGGGCTCTCAGGACCCACCACTGAGCAAAGCCAAGGTGGCCATGCTGGCCACGCTGTGGGATGTCCCCAGCTGAGCAGCCACCAGAATGGAATCAGTTCCTGGAGCACCATAATCCTCATTTGATCCAAGCATCTTTGCTCCAAGACACCTTCAGCCAGGACACAGCCAAGCCCGCCTTGTCCAGGCCTTAGCAGAGCCCACATGGGCACTTCCCTGGCATTAGCACAGGATTCAGCTCAAGCTGATGCTTCAGTGGAGAAAAGCCACCACAGAAATGCAAGACTGTGGTTCTCCAGCATAACCAAAACAGCTTTTCAAGGACACATCAGGAGGAGGTCGATGCTTAAAGTCTGGACCCTGGCTTAGAGCAACTGGGCACCTGTCTGCCAGTGCTGTTGGCCTGGTTCATCCTTACCCCATGGCACAAACCATGGCAGTGCTGTCCCCTTTGCATTGCCAGAGCAGAGGGCTCCTTGGCTTAGCAGAAGCAGCTCTGGGTATTGTCTCTAGGATGTCCATGTAGGCGGTTCAGTGCTCCTGATCATCTCAAGACTGGCCAAGCAGCTCAGCAGAAGGAAGAAGAAACCAGATCACAGCCTGAGGTAACTTCTCACTTCTCTTTTTTCCCCCAAGAAAAACCCACTCCCTTCATCCAGCACCAGAAGTGGCAGAGTCTGTGAGCTCTGAGCAACCAGAGACTCTGCTCTGTAGCCAAAGCCTCGGGCTCATTTGGGTAGCTCTGGGCTGGAATATCTGCTCCTGGAGCCCAGGACACAGTGCCTGCAGCTGCCCTCACCCCTCTGTGGTGTCCCACAGCATCCCTCTGGTGGTCCCAAGTGATTTCCAGCTCCTTGCTAGCAGGACCAGGGCACAGCCCGTGTCTCTTCCCCACCCTCATAGTGCTATAATCAAAATGCCTTTTGTTGTGCTGGAGTTTGACTTGGAGTCTGTGACTCCAAACTTACCCTTCTAGGATTGGATTTCGAACCTAAGTCCATGTTGGAAACCACTAATTTTGTTAGTCCTGATGTGGTAGAACTCTGCTTTTGGGCAGGGGGAAACTGCTTATTTCCATTATTTTTAATAAAAAATATTCAAGAACAATTTGACAGATTTCATCCCTAGTGGCTCTCAACCCCAGATCTAGTTTCGACTCAAGTACAGCCCTAAAACTTGACCCTCTACTCAGCCTCAAACCCCAAACCTTTCCACAGGCTCTGGGTGGAAAGTTACTGACCCTGTATCTGAGCCAATTTTCAAAAACAAAAATAACTTGCCTGCTGAAATTTCTGTAGAAAAAAAATAAAAATATATATATACACTCGTACACACGCACACACACACGCACACCACATATACCAGAAGGGATTAAATCCTCATGTTGCAAGAATTTAATTTAAAAAAGCCAAGCCATTGTAGGAATGCAAAAATATCACCTCAGCCTGGTAACCTTTGGCTTAGGCAGGCACTTCCACAGCTAACAAAGGGGAATGTTTCCTGTGCAGCGCGGGGAGGACCGGTGCCACTCAGGAATGCCTGGCTTCAGCCCAGTTAGCAAAGGAAACCAGCAGCCCTTTCCTAGTGGGGCCTCCTGGAGTTGGCCTCTCATCCCACGGCCTTGTCATGATTCCCACTTTCTCCATCGTGCTCCGAGCGCCCCATTCCCAGAGGTGCTGCTGAGGAGGACCTAAGAAGGCTCTTTGCAAAATGATACCAACTATTTTCCCATTGCAAATCCAGATTATTATTGTGGGTTTTTTAATCTTGGGAGGTTATGCCCAATTTTCATCCACACACTGAACTCCAGGGTGTCAAAAGTAGATCCATGCCCGCTGCTGTCACCTCACTGTGTGAGCACCACTGGTGTCTCCAGTCAAGTTCATCCAAACCAGAGAGAAACCTCCCTTGGGAAATACTCAGGACCTGCACAGGGGCAGGACTAAGTTCATTTCACAGCGAGGTTAGGCGTTTAACAGGACCCTGTGCATTAGCAGAATTCCTGGCACGTCCCAGCCTCGTTTAAAAGGTGGACGGGAAACTCTCTGCTGATCTCAAGTTAATCACAACAAGCAAGGGACTGACCTGCAGGAAACAATCCTCTTGGTACTGACGTTACCCAAATAAAGCCAGCAGTTTCTCTGGTTTATTGGCTGTGTTTTTCCCCCCAGCAGGCTTAATTTATGGTAATTACTAGGAACTATGGATTAAATTAATAAAAAGGAAATTATTAAGGTTTCCTGACCTAGAGGCCAAAGGTAAATAAAAAGAAGCAAACTGCTCTAGATGGAAATGCTTCCCTGCTGCCTTTCAGACCGGCAGAGAAGTCTTTCAGTGCAGCAAGAGACAGGACAGGATTTTGGGAAGGAGCTGCCTCGTCTCAGAGGCTGGGATTCTGGGGAGGACCATCACATCCAGCAGCCTGGGGAGCCCTGAGCCACCACAGCACAGCTATTCCCTGGCAGTGGGCTGAGCCATGTGCAGTGTACACAGCACAGAGGTGTGTTAGCAAAGAAAGAGAGATCTCTGCTGGATGGGAAGAGACTATAAAAATAATACAATGCAGAAATCCAGCTTAATTCAAACTACACCAAAGTCCAGGGTCCTGTTCTACATCCAGCTCTGCCAGGTGATCTGAAGGGGTAGTTCCCTTCTGCCTGGTCAGAGCACATTTATTACTGCTTATAATTCTTATATGCATCTCATATTTTAAATGAGCATTTTGACTGTTCTGTGCTGTTGCAGAGCCAGACTGTTGGCATTTGCCAGACCTGGCCTTGCCATTCCTGGGTATCAATATGGATTTTGTTCACCATAGAGGTGATGGGGAGGACGGAGGGAATGGCTCCTGCTCTGCTTTATCTGCAAGATCAGTGCAGAGCAAAGACACCAAGTTTTGCTCTCAGTAACAACCCTGGGGCTTATCACCCTCTCCCCTGCCAAGGCCCTCCACATGTACACAGGTCCTACAAGGAGCACTTCCAACTTCACGAGCTCCATGTCCAGAGTAAAGTCTGTCAATGGCACAGCCTGAACCCCCTCTCATGCTCTGCAGCCAACTCTGGGCTCTGCAAACAGCCTCATCCAACAGGGCCTGTGCCCTGTCAAGAAGTTTCACAGCTTTTAATTCCACATATATCTATCTTTAAAGAAAAAATTAGTTTTTGATAAAAGGTTCAAAAGAATATCTGCAATCACCTCCCTCCCTGCACAGATCAAGTAAACACAGCACACAGCTGAACTTGTATTTAAATACCCCCTGCCTGTATTTAAGAAAGAACTACTACAAGGCTGAATCCTGAGAAAGGCAGCAAAACCCTCCTGGAAGCAGCTCTGGCAGGGCAAGCACGAAGAAGCGTAACCAGCATTTACAGTGGCCAATTGTTGTAGTGAAAACAAAGCTGGCAGATTGGATGTCACTGGGGAGGGATATCAGCGTCTGATCTAGGGAAGGACGGGACTCAGGGCTACCTGGAGCCTTGTCAAACTCAATGCTCTTATGTAGCAGGTTGAATAACAGAACAATGTTTACATTTCCCCTTGTGCCCTAAGTAGTTTGGAAGTTGGACACCTGAAAAGCCTGAATGGTTTCTAAAGCAGCGCCGGTGTCGGGTCTTGATCACCAAAGCCTTGACTGCTCCTTACCAGTATGGAAGAAAATAAAACTAGAAGAAAAAACAAAATAACTTGAAGTTATTGCTGCTTCTCAGCCTGGACATCCAGCAAAAACAGTATAAATGGTAGACAATCCAGGAGGTCTCTCACACTGGGGGCACATCTGCCTAGTGCATGGTGAATACAGCAACTCAAAACACACCCAGCCAGCTGAGCACCTGAGGAATTCCAGCCAAGAGGGAGTTTTCTTGAGCCTTTTCCACATTAACACATTGAAACTGAATGTTGAAAGTTCCCTACATATCCAAACAAAAGTTCATGGCAAAACCCACCAAGTGAAGTGTGTAGGAAGCAAACCTCCTGCATGCACTGGGCAGCAATAAATGCTGTGCAACAAACACACAAGAACCACAGAATTACAGAGGATCCTGAGGTGGAAGGGACGCACAAGGATCAACAGGCACAACAACTGGCCCTTCACTGGACAACCTGTCCCAGAAATACTGGGTGGAGGTAGCAAAAGCTTCAGATCTTTAATCCAGAGGATAAGAGGTCCTGATTGGATTTGTCCCTCAGTGCAGTGAAAGATGGGATGAGTTGTCTGATACATTTATCCTTCCCCCTCACTGCTGCCCACTCTACAAAGAGGCCACCTCCTTCCACACTCTGAAGCTCCCAGCTCACTGTGACCCTCACAGGGCAGGCACCTGGGCTGCCCACAGCCCTGTGTCAGGAGCAATACCCCTCCAAAACCCACCTAAAGGATGAGCTTACCCTAAGCAGAACCCACTGAGGTTAAGGCAGAAAGGAGAGTCTTTCCTGTAGGAAGGGATTTCATGCTTACCTGGACCCTGGAGCTGTCAGAGCCCTGACCTTACCCCACAGCACAGCAAGGTGAGCTCTCCACGTGTTGCACCTCGGTGATCTCACAAAGTCTCCTCCAGCCCTGCCCACCACAAGGCTGGAGCAGTTCTTTGCCCTGATGTCCAACCCAGCTGTGCTGAAGGTGGTCACAAATGCTGTAGCACAGGGGCTTCAGGTGCTCCAGCAGCTGTTGAGCAGCCACAATGTCCATCAAACTGCGGTGACAACCCCATGGTGTAAAATTCTACTTTGCTATTACCAGCCCAGATCCCAACAAGCTTCAAAAGCCAAATTGGTACTTTCAAAATTCAGCTTCATCACTCTGTTCTAAACTCATGTGCTCTCCAGAAAAGTGAGTCCCACTCCAGCTTGAATTGGACCATTTCATCCCATCCCAGGGTCAGATGATTGTCAGTCCATCAAACGCTTCTTTGAAAACTGATTTCTTGCAGATGACCATGATTGCTATAAAACAGTACTTAAAAACATTTTAATATTTGAAAAGAACTTTCCTCCCCTCTTATATCAACCACATGTTTGAGAAAGGGCCTGGGGTTTACCACTGCCTGGTGAGAAAAATAGCAAAAAGGAGAAAGGATAATGGGGTGATAATGACTGGAAATGTATGGATTGAATTTGGGCTCCATTTAAATACAAGAGGACAATTTGCAACTCGGTGGTGTGGGGAAACACAGAGAAATGTTTGTGGCTCAAGTGCATATTTGAATATAGAAAAATGTTTTGTGGCAAACTATATTTCTTCTAGCACAGACTGACTCTGACCACGTTGGCAGCTGCTGAAGTTGTGGTGCTCCCCCAGTCCCAGCAGATGGGCCCTGTCTGCTTGGGAATTTCTCAGGAGAATTCCTATTTCGGCACTGCCACTGTGGGATGGGGACTGTTTGCAACCCCATCCCGTTGCAAGGCACATGCAGGAACAGAACTCCACCTCGAGCCTCCAGACTCCTCCCTCGGTTTGATCTATCCCTTGGTGATGTCTTAACTTGGCAGTCATTAGTAGAAGAGCCAACATTTTAACCAGGAACTTCAACAGAATAGTTTTATTGTTGGACTAGATGGTACCATTTGAGTTGATGACCATTGTAGGTGCAGTTCAACCCAAAATATTCTACTCTGCCCTGCTCTATTCTATCCTAATTAAAGGAACCATAGAAGATCCAGGTCTGGTCCCACTTGACTCAGGATATCAGTGTTGTCCTTGGAAGGCTCAGGTGTTTCTGCAGTTTTTATGGCATTGCATTTTAAGGAGTTTGGTGACAACACTTAAAGCTCCATTGTAGTCACTGCCAGACTTCCATGAACCAGGTTATTTTGATGAACCATTTGTCACATGCTCTTCTGGAGGCAGGGAAGTCAGGCTGACTTGGTCATTAAAAACTATAAAATATTTTACAAAAACCTGGCTGAAAGTGAATTGTGACTTCAGGGCTTCTGCTCTGTGATCCCTCCTCACAAGAAGTTTCATTTTAAAGAGGAGTCACTTTGAGTAGATCCTCATTAAGGACTGAACTTGTTACTCTCCATGAAAACTGAGGCACATTAAAATAACCAGAGTTGAAAAGTCACTCTGCAGAGAAGCTGTGGCTGCCCCATCCCTGGATGTTCAAGGGCAGGCTGGATGGGACCCTGAGCAATGTGGGATAGTGGGTGGCACTGAATTCATGGGTACTTTTCCCCTCAGTGTGTCCTGCTCTTCCAAAAAAAGGTGCAGAGCAGGGAACAGACCAAGCACAGGAGTACAGAGAGGCTCATAAAAACATCCCTCCCTACTGAGCAACTGGGCTGGTTTTCCCTGGGTAAAAGATGAAGCAGATTGAACAAAACTCTTACCTGGCCATCTCCATCCCTGATAGAAACCCTCAATTGCCTTTGTCACTTTAGCACATGAACACGAGGCCAAATGAAACACATGTTTACAACTATAATGAGGATTAGCTTTGCACTAAAAAAGTTGAACTACAGTCAAAATTAGATGGTGACATGGGTATTTGCCAACAGCATTAAATGAGAAATAACAGAGTATGAGGTTTCTGGAATGAATAGAAAATGTATTGTTTAGAGACCCTTTTGGCCAAGTATCAACATATGCCAATACTTAAGGCTTCTTGTTCTTATTTACTTACCCCAACAATAAAACAATTGTTGTTTTGTGCCAACAGCCTGACAGACTGGTCCTGTACCTTAAGAAATACAGATTGGATATTATTTCTCTCGTATCAGCTTCAACCTACTTTTAAAAAAAAAAAAAAAGATGCAAAATAATTGAGTCCAGAGGAAAGGAAATGAGTGAAGGAGGTAATCGATTTTAATAACGTATAGCATCAACACACATTAAGAAAATATATAAAACAGAGGGGGAAAAAAAGGCATTTTCCCATCTCAGAAGTCCAGGCAGTGTTTGCAGCTTCATCCAGCCCCAGGCAGGCATTTCAGTGAAGCCTCAACAACAGCACTGGTTGCTGTTTGCCCAGCACCTCATTGAGCCCAGAGCAGTGAGGTGACCACCCTCATCCCACCACTAAAACAAGCAAACTGGTGGATTACAAACCCAGGAGATGCTCCCCAAACCAGACAACCTGAAAGGATTTGCAGTGGAAACATTGAGTCTTCCCTGGTCTAACCACTCCTCTCCATGGGATCACCCACTGCCAGGCCAGCCCAGTGCTCAGAACCAACCACTCCTGCAGGAATTCCCACCTGGGCTGTGCCCCTGCCCTCCTGCCACAACACTGTGGCTGGAAGAGACAGAGATCCATACCAGGGCCCACTCCATTTTCAAACAGACATTGCTAATAAAAACAAAACACCAGGGAAGCCTTCACCTTTTGGGATGATTTCCCCCACCCTCCTCACTACACCCAGGCCAAGACAGGTTTGCTCAGCTGATTTTGAGGAGGCCTTTGGATGGGGCTGGCTGGGACTGACCTTGTACATGGCACAGGAGGGCCCTGCTATTGACACTGGGAAAAGGTTCAGCTCCATTACCAGCTCGGGGAAAATGGACAAAACCCTGGAGTTTTGGTGCGTTGTGTCCAGTCTGGTGCTTGAGAAACCCTGTGTTATTGAAAAGAAAAAAAGAAGTCATATTTATCTAACTTCCAGAGATGGAGTAAAGCTCAACTCATTGCTGTTTTCAACAAAACCACAGCAATGGCTCCTGTGGGAATGCTTGTAGAAGCACCAACAATTATTAGTTAGGGGCATGTCATGTGTGGGTGTTACCAACATGGCTAATTCCCTACAAGAGCTGATGTGCCTTTTGAGTCCAGAACCTTCTGCCAGGTGCCAGTCCCTTACCCCAAAGTCTGCAGCAACAAGGAGAAAGAATTTCCAGCACTTTCTAGCCTGGGAGCTGTGACACTGGAAGTGACATGTGAATGGTGCCCTTTAGCCAGCATGCCCTAAATGGGACTCAGGAGGCATAAGGGCACTCCCAGTGCTGCTGTTCCACATGGCTCACTCTCCATGGCCACAGAGACACGGCCATGACTCAAAGAGAAGCCCCTGCAGTGTCCCACTGGTGCCCTCCACTGCACACAGTGTTCTCTCATGCCCTCAGCACCAACACCTCCTCCCAGGGTGAAACAGGGGGTCTCTGCCCTGGGCTCTGGGCACACTCCCAGCTCAGTCTACAGTATCTGCACATGGTTATAGGGGTTGTACACATTCACCTCCTCCTTTACATCCTTTCAAAATACCTACATAAAGGTATCAATTGTTTGCCACCTGCCCTCTGGACATCCTGCAAAGGTTTTTGCTCTGGGAACACGAAGCAGCATCTTAGCCTTAACTTTTCTGCCTTTTTCATCCAGCTATAAACAGATCCATTGATTTTTTTTTCCCCCCACCCGTCCCACCTTTTAATTTTGCAAAAATAAATGTCTTCCTGGACAGTCAGAGCTCATTACTGAGACAGAGCACAGCTCCCCTTGTCCTGCCCACAAGAATCAGAGAACCATTTAGGTTAGAGAAGATCACAGAACCGTAGCATTTTTAAGGTTGGAAAAGGTCTTTAAGATTGAGCCCAACCATTCCCCCAGCACTGCCAAGGCCACCACTAATCCATGTACCCAAGTGCCACATCCACATGACTGTTAAATCACTCCAGAGGTGGTGATCCCACCACTGCCCTGGAAAGGCTGTTCTGATGGTGGCCAACCCTTTTGGTGAAGAAATGTTCCCAATATCCAATCCAAGCCTCCCCTTGAGGCTGTTTCCTCTCATCCTGTCCCTTGTCCCCTGGGAGCAAAGCCTGAACCCCACCTGGCTCCACCTTCCTGTCAGAGAGTTGTAGGGATGAAGAAGGTCCCTCCTGAGACTCCTTTTCTCCAGGCTGAGCCTCTCCAGCTCCTCCTCCTCATCAGACTTGTGCTCCAGACCCTTCTCCAGCTCCGCTGCCCTTCTCTGGACACGCTCCAGCCCCTCAGTGTCTGGGGTAAAGCACAGTTAAGTGAGAGGTGAGTCTGCAAAGAAGCTCCTTTGTCCCCCAGGAGCTGCTCTCCTCCCACACCCTCACATCCTCCTCTTGGCCTCCACCTTGGCAGCCTCCAGAAGCCTCTGGTTAATCCTGTCCCACTCCCATTGGGTCAGAGCACAAGCTTCCCAAAAATGTAATTGCCTGGGAAACCCACTATTCCTGCAGCTGGGTCTCCAGGAGGGGTTTTCACACACCCTCTGGTTTTCCAGCAGGGGACAAGGACATGGGAGTGGAGGAGGTGGTTACACAGCAGCTCTTCCTGCTCCAACAACTCCAAGAGCCCGGAGCAAAGATCTCCATCTGCACAGCCCGTGAGTCACCTCAGGGCTCGGGCACTTTATATATCAGTCAACAGAAACAAACAACACAAATCCCCAGACATTAAAAAAACTCTTAAAATTTATTTTTTTTTTTAATTCCCTCCCCAAAAATTTGGCCACAGATCTCTAATTAGAATTTTCTGGAGATTGAAAAATAAATAAATATTTAATTGTGGTTTCTATAAACATGAGGATAAATTACTACATGTAAATATTGGTTCTCAACAGTTACTAATGCCTCTCAGGGGGCTGTTTTTGTTTTACTGAGACACAAAAACTAAGTTGTAAAAGATTTTCTTTTGTCCCTTTTGCTCATCATGGAGGGGAGTGGGGTTTGAAAAGATTTCTTGTATTCACCACCAAATGCTTTCTAGCTGATGACTTTTGACAGCATTATTAAGTAAATTGAAGGGGAAGGTTAATTTCCAAGATGATACATTGTCAAGTCATGAGAAATAAAACTGGAGCTTTTATTCCAGAAATGAAGAGGCAGAAACTGTAAGGAAGACACTGAGACAGACACTGTACCACCCACCAGTTCCCCTTCTAAAGCTTCCAAGCTGACTGGCAGACAGAGCCATAATGAGGAAATTATAAGAGTTTTGGGGTTTGGATGAGCAGCACAATGTGTGTGAGCATCCCTGAGGCTTAGCCAGGCTGCATGAGCTTCTTGGATCCAACTCAGGGGTTGCAAGATTTAGAAGGATGTGCCGAGGTTTAACATATTTACAGCTTCTCATTGGGTTAAAACAAAATGCCCTGAGAGCATCACCTCTTCCAGTATTGCCCTGTACCAGCTGTGGGTTATCAGTCCAGGTATGCAGAGTGAGAGAAGGGGAAACCAGGGGAGAACAGACCTGAGCAAACCTTCCCTGAACAGAAGCAGCAGCACTGACACCTTACAGAGTCTGACCTCGCAAAGACAAAGACAAAAAGAAGGCCCAAGACAGGACAAATCATGATCTGAGGGGTGTATCAGGATCTGAAAATAATGTAAGTGTGTCACCACAGCTGAAATATCACTCTGATTGCTCTCACACAACAACCTTTGGAGGAAAGTGCTTGTGTGCCATGCGTGGCTCGTGGCAGGTCTCCTGAGACCAGCCATGGGTGGGAGCCCAGCTGAGCTGCAGGTACCAGGTCCCCCCTCCCCAAACAGCCCTTCCCCTCTCAGGGCATCCCCCTGCCCTTCCAGCACAGCTCTCTGCATGGCCACAGCCTGAACCAACCTGAGGCACTGCTCTCACCTCTAAACAACCCGAAAAAACCATCCCAACTGATGACATACTTCTGCTGTTTTGGTTTTTTAGTGCCAGAGCAGCTCCCCTATCATGGCCACAGTCCATGTACAGCTGAGGAGCAGAGGCTGCAGCCCAGGAGCAGGAGCAGACAGAGGAGGAGGAAGAGGAATCAGCACAACCAGCTGAAACCACCACCAAACTGGACAAGAAACAGCAGCCAAGACAGAGGGACCTGGAGCAGAAGCCCTGGGAGAGAGAAGGTAGCCTGGGGTCTTCAGATGGGGTCACTGATCAAAGCCAAAGCTTCCTGAGCAGGGAAAACACAGACTCTTTGCGTGGGCAACTGTGTCAGGGCAGGAGGTGTTTGCCCATGGAAACCCATCCACAGAGCCCTAACACCACCAGGGAAAGCCCTAAGCAAGTCAGGGAAAGGGATTCTATTGTTTCAAACCAGTGACATTTTGCATTTGGCTCTTGTGCAAAGGCTGCAGCTTCGCTGTCTTGTTGAGTTTCCCTGACCCCGAGAACCCACAGCCCTTGCTGGGGCAGAGCAATGAACACGCAGGGGCAGAGCCCAGGGACGGGGCTGACAGGCAGGCAGAGCCACAGCCCCGAGCTACCCTGCCCCTTCCACCAGCCCCTGCAGTGCCCAGCACTCCACACACACACAGGGAGATGTGGTTCCCACTCCAGAGAGCTGCCAGGCTCCAGCTGGGCAGCACACAGGGGGCACACCCCACGGGCACAGCCATGCTAACCACGCTGTCACAGCCATGGCCCAGCAACAGAGCCCAGAAACTGCTCCCAACGTCCTTATCGTGCATGTCAGGCCAGTCCTTGTGCTTTCCATAGGCACAGGGGAGAGGTGGGTGTCCTGCTTGGTTTCATAACAGTGCTGCACGCTGATGTGCAATAAATAAGGATGAAATGGAAATAATCCAACCCATTCCTCTTTGAGCACAGTTCAAGGAAAATATTGCAGCGAGAGACCATAAGCAGACCCAATAAATTTGCTCCCTCCTCCCGCCTCGTTCCCCTTTTGTTATTAGGGTGTGACTAAAAGTTTGCAGCATCAACTTTAGGTCTTCATTAGGGATTCTTGCTGTGAGCTCCAAGGATATTTTAAAATCACATTAAAAATACTATAGGAAGTTGCAGCAGGCACCCAGACACGATGCAAACCTGTGAGTTGGGCTGTGTGAAACACACAGTCCTGCTCCCGGGATTCTCCCTTTATCCTGAGCCTCGGATTCCTCTGGTGGTGCATTATCTCCTGTGGATATTGTACCAAGGGAAGGCACAGGGGGTTCCATCGACTGCATCCAGCTGCCCTCAAATATTTGTATCCAAAGGACTGCCTGACTTTCTTGAGTCAAAATCAGAGAAAGTGGGGCTGTATTACAAGGCAAAGCTTATTCCCTGGGCTACTGCTTAAGACATCATTGTCTGACTGTGCTTTCTACCCAGCACTCGCTTCAGACGACTGAACTTGACCTATCCACCCATCATAAATTAAATTCTTTGATCTCATCTGTAGCAACACAGAGCCCTAACAACAATAGATCAAACTGCAGCAGGGACAATATGCTTATTCTTTACCGACTAAATTTTAATTAGTAAACAGGGCGGGGGAAGAATCCACCTTTGCAGAACAAAAAGGGAATGAAAAAGCATTTAGTGCTTGAAAGAAATCGCTGATAAAGAGCAGAGGCATCTTTCAGAGCTCTACATCCTTGTTCTGTTCCTCTGAAAAACCACATCATCCCCAAACCATTAAAAGCAGGATGAATTTGACATTGTAAGGAATGGCCGTGAAAGCAAACATCAAAAGGAGCTGGGGAGGAGGAAGCAGATCAGGTGGGAGAGAAAAGACACCGTGCCTTTTCTCAGCTGCTCACACAGAACCCTGTGGATGATTATCCCTCTGTGTCCGTGTTTGGGCTGCGTGGTCCCCGTGGTTGGTACAGTAAAGGCACAGGCAAGGCTCCCACACCTCCAGGGCTGTTCCATGTTTGCAGAGCAGCCTGGAAGAACCACATGGCTCCTGTCCTTTATTTGCTGTTTGCACAGGGTGGATTTATTATCACAGAGATCCTTGTGGGTTCCCCTTTCCACCAAGTAGCTCCAGTCAGCCTGTGATTTTCAGCTGAGCTTGTCTGCTTTTGGCAGCCTGGCTCCTTCCAGGCCAACAGCAATACTAAATCCAAGTTTTCCTATCAGCAGTGGCACTTGTCAAGGGAAGATTTTCTGTGGCTGTGCATCTCAAGTCACTTTATGCCAAAGTAGATGCAAATCCTAAGTAAAATCGTCTTTTGCTGGAGCACCCACGAGGTCCCCTCCCTCCCTGCTTCCTGGAGTCTCAGTGGCAGCTCAGCTGGTCCCTCGTGGGATGCCAACAGGCACCTCTCACCCCACCCTAGCCCAGAGCTCTCCCAAAAGCTGCAGGTATTTTGCAGACCACGAGGTGCAGAAAGTCTCCTTGGGAGACAAGAACATGGAGTGGTGGAGATGATGTGCTCACATCAGGCTTGCTTCCTTGGGAAAGCAGCTTAAACCCCCAACAAGGCTTATTAAACCTGACACAGGAAAAAAATAAGCCCAGACCAACCCAAACTGCTCCTGTGGTGTTACCACATCCCAGGCAAACAGATCCAGACCGCCAGTGGGAAGCGAGCCCACAGACAGGGACACTTCCCCCAACCTCCCTGAGCACTCAGCTCCTTGAGTTTAACCTCCACAAATGCCTCTTGTGCCAGCAATGCCCTCACTGGGCTTGAAAACACCAGCTCACTCCACGTATCCTCAGGCAGGTTGGATGTGACACCAAATTCCTGCTGGGCCAAGGTACTGGCATTTCATCAGCTGTTGTGTCTGCTTGTAAACAGCTCCTACCTTAAAATACAGTAACAATGCAGTTCTAATCAATAATTCGATTAAAAAAGGGAACTTCCAAGCAGTGAATAATCTACCCACTGCAAAGTCTTTTCCAGCTGGTTGTCAGTGTTCCTGAGCTATTTTACAAATAGCAGAACGCCCCACGACTTGTTCACCACTGAAACACAGCCCCTCTGCAGTGCAAGGCTGTGGCAGAGGCAAAGGAAAGTCTGGGATGAGTTTCATGTAGGGAAAATCTTACTAGGCAAACTAGAAGCCAGGCTGGACACTGGGGCTTCTAGCAAGGGTCAAGTGACCCTCAGTGAGTAGAGGAAGGTGAGCTGGCCTTGTTTCCATGTTCATTTCCAGACAGAGGACCCACAGGTTCTTCCTCCACTGGGTCTGCTGTGTGATGGGAACCAACACCCAGCCAGGCTCCAGGCACAGCTCCCAAACCAAAACCACTTCAGTTTTCTTTCTACTTTTTACACATCCACTCCTGCAAAGATACTTCATTTTTACAAGATGGATCACACACACACCAACAACAGATTTCATTAAGAGGAGAAAGACCACCGAGAACACAACCATGGCTATTTCTTTAGATGAGTTTTCAGTTTTCCTTTAGCAGTTAAACAGATACGATGAAGTTTTCCCATGGAAGTCTCTGTGAGCACTGAGAGGATGAAATCCTGCCTGTGCCCAACCAAATAAAGGACTCAAAGTTTGTGTGGCACATGTATATACCTGAGAGGACCCTGAAGGCACAAACCTCCTTGCCAGTTGTGCAGCCACAGCACCCAGGAAGAACAGGAGAACAAACCAGCAAAACCCACCCAGAGCATGGGCAGGACTCAGCCTTTGGTTCAGCCACAACTGGAAGGACAAAAAGGGGCGAATCCATCACCTCATGGATTTCCTAACCACGGTCACAACTTGCATCCATCAATTCCTGATGCAGCCAGAGCTGCTGGGCAGTTCAGAGAACCAGCACTGGACACCTGGAAGGAGAGGGACTTGCTTCTCCTCCCCTTGCCATGCAGCCTGAGGCCATTCTGTTCCTTGGGGGGATAACAGATGGTTCTGCCACCTACCCCTCCTCACTGCCTCGGCAAAGCCTTGCGTAGTGTGTGTGGTCCAGACTTGGGTCATGCAACCAGCCAAAGCCCTCAACTCCATTTCCAGTTCACATCACTCTAATAGGCCCTCAGCTGGCCCGAGAAATTCCCAAACATCCCTTTCTGCAAACAAGGAATTGAGTTTCCTTTGTCTTGCAATCAGGGGAGACAAATTCTCCCCTCAACCACAGTTTAATTTATTCCTTTTGGTCGTTGCTGCCTCCACCTAGTGCAGCTGTCTAGACTGGGGTGGTGGTGGTGGTTTGCTTGCTTGCTTTTTTTTTTTTCCTTTCTAGCTGGGGATTTTTGGAAGTTGCCTTTGCTTCTTTCCGAAACAAGTTTATTTTTAGTGTCACTTTTTCCATTGGCAAAAGATATTATGGCTGAGAGAGCTGCTCTCGGAGGAGCTGCACTGCTCTCACTGTGAAATGGAAAAAATCTGCCTGGTTGGAGGCAGGAGCAGGAGAAGCAGCCGAGGTACCAGCGAGATGGTCCAAGCACAGAGGGTCCCGCACGTGCCAGAGGAGGTGCTGCCTTTGGGAACAGCACAAGTCCCTTTCAAACCCCAAACTGCTTAATCAGGGAGGGTCATGGCATCTTCTGACATCCTCTTGGCCTGATCTCCCCCTTGGATGGAGCTGTGTGTGGGAGGATGCCAGCACAGCTTGCACCTGCCCAAGCCACGGCACTCTCTGCTCTTGTCCTGTCGGCTTCCAAGAACAAGTAAAGACTTGTCCATGAGCCACCTGAGAGCTTTAAACCATGGATAACCTTGCCACAGGAACCTTCCACCAGCACTGAACGGTTCCCAGGTGACTTCTCAGGAAAGGGAATCACAAACACAGCCTAATTTTCTTTCTTGCTTTGCTGTTGACTACCCTGCAGCCTCCTGGCTGCCTTCTTGCTGTGCTGACCTTGCTTGCTCCTTGCTCTTTCACATGGGCATTTCTCACGCTTTTCCTGCAAAATAAGGACCCCTCTGGTCTTCCCACGATTTTGCTGGTGTTTTCCAAAAGCTTCAGCTGGGAAAGGGATGGCAGCGTTCAGCCCCGAGTCCCCTTCTCACCTGCAGAGTTTAATCCCACCACAGTGGTCGCCTGCTTAATCACCACTACTTTACTACCTTGCAAAGAGTAAGGGTGTAAAAATCCAACACTATTTTGTAAAGGGAGACTTGGACTTGAAATAATTGGATAAAAATAAGTCCGGTCTCTTATTTTTCCAGCGCCACTTCCGAGCATTCACAGCCCCCAGACCAGAGATTTCCCCTCCCCAGCCCGGCTTTGCTGAGCTCGACACATCCCAAATATTGCCATAGCCGGAGGGCAGAAGGAAGGAAAGTCATGTATGTTAGGGCAAAGCCTGCAGGCTTTGAGACTGGGGAGGAAGAGGTGGGGGAGGGCATTAAAACACGCACACAAAACCCCAGAATTAAGCAAGCGAGACCATTCCAGTTGAGCTGTTTCAGCCATTGTCTTACAACAACTTTAAACCCAATTGCTTCTTTTTAATGAGGTATTTTCTTCCTCTTAACCACCCAAATCTAATCCATGATGTTAGTCCAACTCAGAGAACTTAAAATCAGAACATTGGGGTCTTTCTTAATCCTCTTAACTTGCCAAAGGTTTTCTGATCACACACCTCTTCCTTCCTACTTAAGACTGGTTTTTTTCCACCACCCTTTGTCTTCTGTTTACAGCTGTGAGAAATTAGGATCCAGGCAGTGAAATCTCTACATAACAAATGAGCATTTAGAGATGGCTTGCATGTTTCATTGAAGGAAACCAGGCATGTTTTCTTAATTATTTCATCAATTCATATGTATCTAACTGTTGCCCGGGCTCAGATACTCAGCATTTCTTGAAGGACATTCTTTAATCCACAAACTTTCATTCTACTGAATAATTACTTTCAAAAGATAAACCTTGTCTCACGCTACGGCCACTCGGCGCCTCTCACATGATGTGGTGGGTTAATAAATCTATGGTGGTGGGACAGGATCTCACAAGAAACACAGGAATCCTCACCTTACAATGCTGCCAGGCCCTCCTGAAGCTCAGTATCCCAGCAGAGGATGCAGGGCCTGACCACTGCTGTGAACTTGTCATCTGAAGCAGCTGGAGAAGCTCTGATCCAGCACTGACAGATTTCAGGGCTCCCAGCCAGAGGTGTGTAAATAGATCCAACACACACTGTCCCCTCAAACTCGGATCTTCCACTATCCTGGCTAGGCAGGCACAGGAGACTGAGACAATCTTGGGCACCCAAAGGATGCCCTGCTATGAAGAGCAGGGAGCCACACTGGAGTGCAAATTGCACATCAAGCTGGACCCCTGTTGTCCTTCATGGACTTTAATGACCAGGGAGGGGAGCAGGTGTCCTCAGTGCTTCTCCAAGCCAAGCCACTTCCAGTTTCCCCTCAAAGCCTGTGCAGAGCTGGAGCTGCTGGCTGAGCTCTGCCTCCTGGAGTCCTTCCTTGCTGTTAGAGCACACTGCACAAGCCAGCACAGCCGAGGAGCCTCTCCCATCACACCAGCAGCACGTGCTGAGGAGCTGCTCTCCAGCCGTGGGGATCAGAGGGTGCTGAACCATGCAGAGCATGAGTAAGCAACTGTCCAAGGGACAGTCCCTGCCATGTCCCCATCCAAATCAGGCTTGGAAACAAAAACAACCAGAGACTTCCTCCTTGCCCCTCACTGCTTCGCTCTGCTCGGAGACACGAGTGTTACTGAGTGGGCCACTGAGTTGGGATGAACTGGGAGTCGAGCAAAGGGCTTGAACCAGAACACGACCTGGCACCCATCCCAAGTTCCTTTCGGGTTTGGTTAGCATTCCCCACCCATCATTTTTCATGTGCATGTGCCACATCACTTCCTGGTTCTGATTTGCCTGCTATTTGCCCCACGGGTAGGGTGTTACCCATCGAGACTCAAAAACCAGCAAGTAAGCCCTCCTCCCCCTCCTCATAAACCCCACACCCATCTCTGAGGGATCCAAGCATCCCTAGCAGGAAGGAGTCCAAGAATTCTTTATGCACATAAGAATGTCCCCTTGCCACATCATAATCCTGTTTGCTACCAGTGCCACACACTGATGGTCTAGGTCAAACTCCAGATGTTAATAAACCTCAGTAACAACTGCTCAGAGAAAATGCAGATAATTGGTCTCATACCTGTTATTAGAAGAAAAAAAAAAAAGGCCAACAAAATACATCACAAAAAAAGAAGTGCAATAAAAAAATGCATCTTGGTTGCTTTTAACATTCTTTTCTAAAGGCTAATTTTAGCTCCATGGCTGGAGCTTAAAGGCAGCTGCACATCTGGGGTGATCTGCCAAGCTCTGTGGGTCCAGCCCCCAGCACTTGGGTCCTGCTTTGCTGGAACTAAAGGTTTGGGATGCAAAAACACAAAGCACAGAGGGTTAATTAACAAGGGATTCAAGACGTTTCCCTGCGCTCTCAGCCTTGGACAAACTTGGATGTGGATGGCCTCGCTGTGGTCAGGTGCTGCCTGTAAACCAGCTCCTTCTGTTTCTGTTGCTCAGCTATAAAAGCATTAATACTTGGCTTGTTGTCACCTTTTTTTCCCCTGCCTGTGCTGCTACCGTGAGTTGCACAACTGTGCTGTGCTTGGAGGAATCCCTGAGCAGAAGACACTGCTCTGGCATTTGGGCTGTGCTGTCTGTAGGTGAATGTCTTCTGCCTTTGCATTACCATATATGCCCTTCCAAACCAGTTTCCAGGCAGATGTTTATTTTTTGCCATTGCATTGGCCAGGGTTCTGAGGGGGTCAGATATGGGCAAATTCTGCTGCTAGTGCAGATAATGCAAATCCCCCACAGATAAGGGAGGTGAATTATCTGCATGAGGTTACAGGAGTTACACGCCAAGCAAGAGTTTCACAATTAATCAGGAGTCAGAGTTGCATGGATTAAACTCCAGGCTAACCTGAGCCATTGGCAATGTTATTGATCACCTGTCTCCCAGGGTATTTTAGTCCTTGCTCCCTTCCAGCCATGAGTGGGTCATGTTGTTGGTTTGCAGGGAAGTGTTGCTTATCAAACCTGCTGCTCCATCACACACAGAGCATTGACACCCAGCACCAGCAATGACATGGGCTGCAGCACACAGGTTAGCCCCCTTGGAGGTATGTTCCCATGTGGAAATCATCCCATTCAAATACCTGAAACTCAGCTTCACTTCCCTGCAGCTCTTCATTTCCATGGTGTGCAGAATAATTCTGCCCAGGGAGCATGTTCTGTACGGTGGGAGCTTCCTGGAGCACCTGAAGGTGCAGTGAGCAGGTCAGAGCATCACCAGCTCTGCTGATCTTTCACAGTGTATCTATAAAATGATCCAGAATTGCCATTAGCCTTTTTGGAGATAGGTGTAAAGCTCTCCAGGACAGACAGTGGGCTCTGGAGAAGTGTTTCTGCAGGTTTGTTACCTGTGTCC
Organism: Xenops minutus; assembly: GCA_035221455.1. NCBI lineage: Eukaryota > Metazoa > Chordata > Aves > Passeriformes > Furnariidae > Xenops > Xenops minutus. Next base: position 3,263,253 of record JAWWEE010000016.1, read on the forward strand.
CTCCAAGGAAGGTGGGGAAGACTGAATTTGTGAAGCTTCATACACAACCTGCTCTCTGAGCAACACTTCATCCAGGCTTTCTCTGCCTGCCACCTCCTCATTCCCTGAGTTTGTGTCCATCTCCTCATGGATACATATGGATATAATCACAACAAGCACCCTGCTCTGACATTTGGGCTCTCACCTGACTTCCCCTACAGCAAACCCCATTCATGGGTGTCCCACCTCGTGCCCTTCAATCCATCCTGATAACCTTTCTCGTTACGTGCCAGACTTTAACAGACAGAGCTGTGAGCAGCACTTTTCATGCTATTTACAGGGAGGAAATTTATAAAGCATGTTAAAAACTTTACAAGGAGAGCAAGCCTTTCCAAAATAAATCAGGAGCACCAAGAGTTGTGCCAGAATCTGTTTGCTTCCTGTATGAAACAGGGTCTCTGCAGGGCCTCATACCTGGGAGAAGGGAACAGCTCGGAGGTGAGGACGGTGCCTGTTCCCTGCACACACTTTGGCCATCAGGATTCCCTCCAAACTTTGCATTTTAATTTAGGGCCTGTTTAGGTGAAAGAGGCTCACGCTGGAGAGGAGAGTGAGATGCTGGAGCAGGCAGTACTTCCTTCAGCAGGAGAAGGGAGGCAGCTGGAGAAGAGGGGAGCGGATGTGTGAAAGCCGGCATCGGGCGGTTGTTACCCCAGCATTCTTCCCCAACTGCCGTGGTCTGTATAATGTGGGTACTTTGGAGCACTCATGCAGTAAATATTTTTTCCCCAAGCACTTTTCATGCTGGAGTTTTAGGTTTTCAGAGGGATTTTTTTTATTATTATTATTTAAAAAAAACCCCAATTTTCTTTTTTTTTTTTTTTTGAAGGAAGATCAACGGCTTAATGAAAAAAGCCTGAGATGCAAGAGCGAGGCTATCGCTTCAAGAGTGCTTCCAGATTTACATAAATAACATTCCTGCTGCATAAACATCTTGGCAAAGGCAGAGCATCTAACCCCCCCTCCTACTCCATTGGCCTCCACTACATTCTGCAGAATATTAAAACCCCTTGATGGTAACGTGTTCTCGGCCAGAAACAAATCATTAGTTTGGATGAGGGCATCAAACTGCATCTGCTCTGTTCCCTGAAGTTCCAAGTGCAAGAGATTTAGGAGGGAGGGGAGAGGATTTCTTTGATAGAAGGATTTAGAAAAACAGCAAATTGATCGAATTTTTAAGCAGATACAGAGAGGAGGGGATGAGGCTCTTACAAAGACACATGGGAATGGTCTGGGATAATTAAACGTGGAGATGGGCTCAAGCTGTGCCGTTTGGAGGTGGATCTGAACGCTCAAGGTTTTTGGGTCAGAGCTTTTGTTCTGCCCACTGCACGTGGCTGAGATGGTCCATTGATCAACTTCATCGAGAGTCTGGAAAGGCTAAATCCAGGCTCATGTCTAAGCAGAAGGAAGGAAAAAAAGATAGTAGGAAGAGGGGAGCTATGAAATCCTTCAGGGGACTCGACTCAGCAGGCACGGGGCTGTGGTGAGGGAGCTTCCCTTTGTGCTGCAGGCTCCTCTGAGCCCTTGGCATGGGGCAGAGGAGCTTTGAGAGTGCTCCAACACGGGGCTCTGAAGGTCCTGGGTGTTGCCCTCACAGCCAAAACTCCCTGTGATAGGGCAGTGAAGTGGAATGGGACACACAGAGCCAGTTTTTAATTCACCTCTGGGTTTTCCTGCACAGAATGAATTATTCTGGGGGCAGTTCTACTCTTTCAAGAAGGCACCACATGGCCAAAGCCACCCAAAGCAGCTCCTACCCACCAGGGCAGCAAGTGATTGATCCTTCCACAGGAGCAACTCACCTTTAGCAGCAACATGAATGAAAATTAGGGACAGTTGAGGGGCTTTTTTCCTTTTCAATCCATCCTGTGTCTCTCGTGTTTTTTCCTCTCCAGCTTTTCTGCTTCCTCAGAGGTTCTTTGAGCCCACAAGAACATCCTGCAGGGACAAATGATTTCTTACTGGTCTTAATCAAGCCTAATGTTTCATGACAGGACAGAACAGGCTGGCCATCTATTAGATTTAGCACAGCTACTCCAAGCAGTGCTGTTATGTCAAAATTATGCACCCTCAGCTTTGATAGGCTTTGGGGATTTTCTCAATAGTTCCTTATGAGCCTGTTGGTGCCCCTCACATTTCAATGACCACGAGATGAACATTAAATGTACTTCCTTTCCCACAGCTGGATACTGTCCCATCTGTTCTGAGACAGCCAAAGTGTCAAGTAAGCCAGGCAAGGCAGACAATTTTTCATGCAAATCTGTTGACTTTAGGATTTTGAAATATATGTCTTTTTAATAATGCACAGATTATCTCACAAAAACCCCAGGTCATTTGCAAGAGTTCCTCCAGCAGTCCTTGGCATCATCAGCCAGCACTGCAATGCACATCTATCACCCTTAGAGGAAAACCTGGCAGAGGGACAGAAAGAAATGCCATGTGCAGTCCCTGCAATGGGTCAGCCTGGGATGTTGTATCTGACAGAGCCGGGCCTGGATGCTCCAGAGGGATGCACACAAACCCCAGACTGCACCCTCACAGCACTGTCCAGCTGTGCAGCACAGGTGGAAGGGAGAAAAACCAGATTTAAAGCCTTGGATCAGGATCCCATCACAGACATGGCCTCCTTCCCTGGCACCTCCAGCATCCCTGTGCCTCCTGTAGCAGGGTGGGCAAACCCAGACAGCCCTTCTGAGGGCACCACGTGGCTGGGGCAGCAGCACCCCCAGAATCAGCTCTCAAAATGATTTACACCAAGCCAAGGAAATAACCTGTTAAATCAACCAATGTCACAGGTGGCCAGCCCAGTATATAAGCATGAGCTCACAACTAATTTAACTCCAAAATCAGCCAAGCTCTCAGCCAAGGAGCAGACTCACTCACTCATCTGATTTCTTGGAACAAGGAGAACAAATGAAGTGACTTGTGCCCGTGAAACCCCACACCACAGTGACACAAAAGAGCTTTTCTCACCTCTTGGTTTTCAAACCATCCTTTAGATCCCCTTGCTTTTTAATGAGATGCTCCACAGTAACAGAGCCTGGAAGAAGCAGCTGGCAAAGCAGCCTGTGCTGAAAGCCAAAGGTGTTACTTGCCTTCCTGCCATACTTCACACGGTAAATTTGCCATCAGGTCGGGACACAAGATCCCTGCTGCCAGGAGGAGGATGCTCACAGGAGCCTCCAGCCTCTGGATTTCATGTCCTCTTCCCAGAAGAGCCTGCTCTGGTGGGCACCCAGAACACACCTGGATTTATCTGGGGTCTGGGGAAGGATCAAATCAAGAAGAAACAGGAGAAACCAAACTGAACCCAGACAAACACATACCTCTCTTTCTTTTGAAACTTATGTGGATATTTGACTCACCCAAGTGCAGGTCATTTCTTCATATTTAAAGTCTGATTTAACAGGGCCCAGAATGCCACTGGGAAGCTCACACAGCTGGGATAGTGGGACACTTCCATCCTCTGGGATAACAGGAGGAAAAGGGAACTTGCTGCACTGAAGACCTCCAGCTCTTCCAGCAGCTTCTCCTGGGGCAGCTCTGCAATCACAGAGAAGGTGCCTGCCCTTGTAGCACCAAAATTACCTCAAAAGAGGCAGTCATGGGCTATATGTGGAGCAAACAAGCCTCATGTAGACCCAAGGCACTGGCTTAACAAGCAGCCCATTCCCCTTGCCCCAACACATATTTTTCCTGAGAATGGAGGAACTACAGGTTTCTGGATAACTTGGGAACTTCGCCCCTTCCTCCAATTCCCTCCTTTAAGAAAAAATAGGAGAGAAATTAAAAAAAACACAGCTTATTTGCTGAAACTCTGCTTTAAAGAGCCGAGTTCCTCAATGCCGAGAGCGTGATGCAGAACAGCTGACTTTATGTAAGGCTTGTTATTAGAAACAGCCCATTGCTGAGCTGGGAGTCCAGGAGATGCACCTCGTGCAGACATCCCACCAACGTCTGTCCATCCATCCATCCATCCATGCATCCATCCCCACGGCCTGGCTGGCAGTGAGGAGTGCCTGGGGCAGCTCCTGACTCAGAGATTCCTCCCTGTTATTTTCCATGGGAGGAAGCAGGAGCTCTTTTGCAGAGGGTCTGAGCAGACTCGATGCCAGCGTCTTGCTGGTAAATACCACTTCCAGCCTCACTCGCGGGCGCCAACAGATGTTTCTGCTTTGCAGAGTAATGGAAATTTTATGGACCATTTTCTCCTCCTTCTCCTGTTCCCTAGGATGGAGCAGCAGATCCAAAATTCCCTGAGAAACACAGCGGTCTCCTCCTGAAATGCACTTCAGAGCAGTGTCTCCAGCAGTCAGGGAACCAGGCAGACCACTCAGCTGTGGGTTGGGTTCATCTGGAGAACCACACACCATCCACCACCAGGCAGCTCCACAGGGGCTTCACTGTCTGACAGCTCTCCCTGGAGAAGCTCACAATCCTCCTGAAGGGTGAGTTGGTGGCTCCCAAGCTGGGTGGAGAGCCCAGGGGTACCCACAAGAGCGGGTTCAAAAGATTTGGGAACTGTGGTGTTATTTCGATGCCCCTGTTTCAGTCAACATTCCTTGCAGTTGGAGAAACTGAGGCACAGAAAGTCATTCCCTGGAGATGCCCTGAATCAGGGCAGGGCTGGGACTGAATCCTCCCTTCCAAGGTCCTGTCCCCCAAAACCCAAACCTGTGACGGCACAGGGAGAGGGGAAACCTTTGCCAAAGTGTGGGATAAAAGGGTCTGAGGCACATCCCGAGGATCCCCGTTTTCCCTGGCTTCACTCTCCTGTCTCTGGGCTCACCAAGTGTGAGTGAAGTCCAGCAACCCCCAGAGCGCCCGAGTTGTGTTGTAACGTCTTGCTCCTCAAGCAAAAACCAAACAAAGACTTGGGGAATCCCATTGACTCACACCCCTTTTAATTATTATTTTTTTAAGGGCCCAGGACTTAGTGAATGAGAATATTATCCCATGGGGATTGAGAGCACAATGGAAACAGGAAACTTTCAGAAAGCATTTCTGGGGAGATATTATCTCAGTGCTGTAGGACACAAGATTTACTTAATTGCAGCCAAGGAAGTTTTAGATTACGCTCTGCAATGTCTGCACGAAGGGCTCAGCTATCACAGGGAAGGCTCCTGCCATGGTGATTTCCTTTAAGATACGTACCTTTCCCTGGCCACGATAACTGCAGGGGATTTGGTGATAATGCAAGTGGGTTTGGAATGTTTCAAAGCCTTCAAGGACATTCAGGGCATCCCAACCCATGATAATGAATATAAAATTGCTTTTTTAGCAGATGACATCCTGCTTTCTCTCAGTGAAACACAAGCCTCTATTCAGTGCCTTGGAGAAGTTTGAGAGGTTAACAATCCTCTTTCTGGGTCTTTTTGTGTGCATAAATATGACCAAGACAGAGGCAATGCCTCCAGGCACCTCCCCAGCAAAATCCCTCTTAATTTTCCATGCCAATAGTCCCTAGAAGGATTCAAATCCGTAAGAAGCCAAATCTCTCTTCACTTAAATAAACTTATAACAGTAAGTCTCCAACCCTTTTATGTGACACACATCATGATTTTCAAAGATGGTCTAACTCCCCATTATCTATGCTTGGGTAGGTCCACTCACTGCAAATGGCCATCCTCCTGAGCACTTCATTTTCTGCAGGGTCCCCGGTACTTGAGCCTTTAACAGCACTTGAACCTAATCCCACACCCCATCCCTCCATACAAAACTGACAAAAAAGAGGAGAAAACCCAGTAGAACACTCAGCAGTTTTATACAGCCCTAGATGGGAGCAATTTCACCCAAGAATCTGAGTTCCTCGTACTGCAGGAATGACAGAAATTGGTTCACTGCAGGTTTGTGTCCTGTGTCCCCAATTTTTACTCCTTAAGGTTAGGGCTGGGTCACCATGGCTTCCTTGGAGCAGGGTGTGAACCAACCACCTCCAGCATCCTGAGCTGACCAGGAGTTGAACGTTCAGGCACCAGTCTGGGATCACTTGAGCTCTTCCAACCTGGTGTGTGATGGAAACACCACCCACTGCATCCCTGTTGTTCACTCTACTGAGATCTGCTGAGGATGCAGGAGCTTTGGAACCTCCACCCCTTCTTCCATGGTTGAACTGGGGTAGTGGGTCCAAATATCTTGGGAGAACTGGTGGATACAAAGAAGCCCATTTGAAACTGGGTTTATTTTAGGGGAAAACTCAGATCATCTCCCCATGGAACAGCCACATGCTGTTCCCTGTTACAGACCAACTTCTTGTTGCCCCCATATGGCTCCAGGGAAATCAGATCATCAGGGTCATCCTGCCATCCTGGAAAAGGGGTGACATGGAATGAATAAGCAGGTCTCTGTATACCAGGGACTTCTCCAGCAGCTCAGGGGGATACCAGCACCTCCAGGGGCTCCTCCAGTATCCCAGGGGGATACCAGCACCTCCAGGGACTTCTCCAGCAGCCCAGGGAGATACCAGCACCTCCAGGGACTTCTTCAGCAGCCCAGGGGACACCAGTGCATCCAGTGAAGCTGAAAGGTGCTCAAAGGAATCAGCAAAACCCTCTGTTGACTTGCCACAATGGAAGAAGTGATCCTAACACTGGAAAATTCCAACTCCAGCCTTCGGAGCCAAGACACATTGTCAACAAAACAACCCCAAATGAGGTTGCCCAAGTTCCTTGGATCTCTGCTGGCCTGGGAAGGATGCAAGGTTGTGCAGGCAGCGAGATGGTGAGTTCAACAGCCCAGGCTCTGTGCACACATAGGGGTGTACTGGGACATTCCATATACAGGGAGCCAGCAGGTCACTGGCACGAGCTCCCAAATTCTCCAAGGCAATCATTGCATACCCCTAGACAGAAGGATTTAGAATTCAAAACTCAAATGAAAAGAAAAAAACCCAACAGCCAACAAAAGACCCAGTTGTAGGAGAGAAATTGAGGAGCTGTTTGTGTTTACTTTGTTCAGAAGCACAACCAGAGTGCTCGTACCCTCTGAGTGCTCCTGGATCTATTACTGCATCTGTTCCCCCAGATTCTCCTGCCACAGTTCCTCTCCTTTCCCAGCAACAATAAAAGCCAGGAGCTGCATGCCAAGTCCCATGACCTTCTCCAGCTACTGCGTTTGAAGCCACCGGGAGGTTTCGACAGCTACTACGAAATGATGCAACCAATTATTTCCATGTGCTGACTTTCAAGGTATCCAAAGGAGAACCATCTTTCAAGTAACACCACAAGAGTAAATAATGATTCATTTTCAATGCCCATTACTTCTTTCCTGATGTTTCTACAGCTCCTTCTGAAGATTCCTGTGCCTTTGAGGGTACCCTCACACCACTGTGAGGCTTTGATTGTCCCCCAGAGACCTGAAAGCATTATCAGGGTTATCTACCAGTGCTTATCCACATGTTCAGCTGTGGCCCTTCCAAGGAGCTGGAGCTCTGAGCTTTCTTCCAAAAGGTGGCACCACCAGACCCCAGCACTGGTGGTTCTGCAGCTGAACAGCCCTTTAAATAAATCCATGAACAGCCAGAAAAGTCTCTCCTCTTTCTACGGCACGGGTGGCAATCCAGGGCTGGGATGAAGAGGGATGTGAGACCTTGCCTTTGGCAGCATCTCCAGTTTGCTCACAAAACACCACCTGAGGCACTCAGGTCACCACCTGCTTTTTGCAAAGTCCTTGTGCAAAAATTATGCAAACAAGACTTAAATTGAGATCTCAGAAGCAAATTCATTTTTCCATGACTCCAAATAAATAAAATTTGTTTCTCTTCATGCTCTGAATGAAGATTCCAAAAGGATCCTCTTTCATCCACCATCCAGCTAATCCATCCTTGCTGCCAATGGGAGGAGATACATCCTTGGGGAAGGCTGTCCTTTGCCACACACAGTCATTCTAATATTTTAAGATTATTGGTTTTTACTTATTTTTAAATAAGAAATACCTGGGTGTTCTTAGGGCTTTGCTGCCCTGGCTCATGGCTGCATGGCTTCCACCAACATCCCCAGAAGAACAAAGCTGTTCCCCTCACTGCTGATTACCAGTACCCAAACTTCACCTGCTTCTTTAAGCCAATTCCAACCATTTCAATGGATAACAATCTTTTTCAGCTTCTGCACCAACATAATACAAGTTTGCTCTTAAAAACAAAGGACTTCCTAAAAGACCAGTCATTGAAATACCTCAACACTTGAGCACAGAACTTCACCTCTATTATTAATAAATATATATAAATATATAACCATCATTTAGAGCTGCGATCAGAAATGGTAACAAAAACCTATCACAGTAGTTGTTCACCTGCAAATCTTGAGTATTTTTCCAGAATAAACAAAGCATACTCTGCTCTCTCTCCCTTTCAGCTTCCCCTGCCACAACCCCCCCACCCAACCTCGAGCAGGGAAGAACAAGCCATAATGCAGAACAAAAACAAAATAAAATTGAAACCTGATAAGGCCACATTCTCAGGGAGAAGCCATGTGTGAGATATTTTTGCTTAATTATTTCAAGCAATGTATGGCCCCTTGGCTGTCACCAAGGCTGGCCCTGTCAGGCTAACATCATGAGGAACTATTGTGCAGGGAATCACTAGACACTCCAAGTATTTGAGACCCGGCTAATCAGCTCATGTTTCATATTCTTTTTCCAACTTTTACATTGAAACAGAGCCCTTAGTGGTTTGCACCAAGCCCTTTTCCTCCTCTTATAGGTATTAGAAAGGTATTTGGGAGCAGAGATGTGATGCTTTGTGGCTTTGCATGCACAGGCATTACTACTGACACTGGGTAAAAAGCGAGTTTTCAGCCACACCAGACCCACAGAAAATACAGGATTGCACATAAATAGTGATTATTGGTTATGGCTAAAGCAACAACTCAGCAGGAGGACATTCCAGTGCCCGGGTTTCAGCAGGTCATGCCTCAGTGCCTCGTGGATCTGGTTGAGAAGACAGGTGCTTTCAGCCCTAAATGATACAGGATATTGAAAAAGCACCCAGTGATGATACAAGAAAGGGAGCTGTTTGCTTTCCAAATAGTTTCCCCTTTGAGCTGAGCTGGGGTTTCATATCTACAGGGAATAATGACATGATTTTCCCTCCATTGTTTAAGTAACCTGGTGCATGGTGTAACTGCTTCCATGAGAGCTTTGCCAAAGGAGAAGGGAAAGGAAACTCCAGCTCAAAAGTGCCAGAACACCTGGATGTACAGAAAGTCTCCAACCAGCTTCCTAAGTGCAGCAGCAATAACAGAAACCCCTGATCCCCCAACAGAGCTCATTAATGAGCTTTAATGTTTGCAAGGGAAGCAAAGGAGAAAGGTGAGGGTAGGGGTGGTGTCCTGAGCAGTGCAGTGCAGGAGCAAATCAAGGGTAGGGGTGGTGTCCTGAGCAGTGCAGTGCAGGAGCAAATCACTTCATGGGAAAGAAGAAGCTGCACAGGATGAAATGGCACAAGTGAAAACAGAGACTTCACGCGAGCACGGAGACCTGGCAGCACTTCCAGGTGGAGAAACAGAACAGTAGAATGAGGGTTTAGATGGCACAAATCCCATCACAAGGAAAGAGGAAACCCCAAAAGGTGATTTCAGCCAGCCCGTGTTGGGGAGGAAACCCTGGCGAGGGGAAGTGGGGAAACCTGCCTTGTCTGCAAACACGATGTGAAGATGTAACTCCTAACCCAGCCGTGAGGAACGTCCCTCGTGGAAAGGGAGGGGGTGGGAAAGGAGGGAATTCGGTCATTTAAAAAGCATTATTCCAGGAAGTTAAATCTCTTAACGAGGCAGAGCTCGTGCCTTGTAAAATGTGGCAATAATGCCTCTGACAGGAAAAGCAGTAAGACCATGAGCCCCACGCTCCTGGAGAAGCGCTGGCCCCGGCGGCTCCGGGCAGGGCTGCACGCACTCGAGCACGGAGCCAAACACAGCTGCCCTGGGTAACAACTGCAGCCTGGCTTGCATTTGCAAACCAAACACTGCAAGAGCCTGCTGGGTTTGGATGTGCTCCGCTGCCTTTGCAGCACAGTAGCAATGCTGGCATTCCCAGCTGGTACAAACACGAAATCACAGGATCACAGGATGGTTGGGGTTGGAAGGAACCTTAAAGATCATCTCGTTCCAACTCCTCTCCCTGCCATGGGCAGGGACACCTTCCACTACACCAGGTTGCTCAAAGCCCCATCCAACTCCCCAAAGCCCCAAATTCCAGGGATGGGACATCCACAGCTTTTCTGGGCAACATAAAATTAAAGGTAATAAATGAATCTTGTAATTAAACAATAGAAGTATCTCAGGTAACTGGGCTAAAGCTTAGCAGATCAAAGTTTAAGCAGCTGCTTCAGCTCTGCCTGTGTCAGGGCATCCCTCCTGCAGGCATAAGCTCATGTGCAAAGGGAATATCCTCCATTATTTCCAGTTACTGGAAAATTCAAGATGTGCAATACTCACTCTGGTTGCTTTCCAATATAAAGTCTAAGCTTCCAGCTACTGGTCTTACTCTCACTCCTAGGAGCTGGAACAGGGACATGATGATTCCTTTGGTTTTTGAGACTTCTTCATCCCTTAAGTTGTGACTTTCAGGCTTCTTAAATCACACAAATATTCCCATTAGAATGTTTATCTGAAATAAAGATGGATCAGTTGTTCCTTCACTTTAAGGCTTCTCTTACATACACCCTTGTCTCCCACCATCAGCTCAAGTGGCCATCCAGAGTGGCCAGGACATCCAGGCACTTACATTCCAACCTTCTCTCCTTGTTACATGTACTTTATTTGTTTATCTCTCAAAAGATGAATTTCTACCCCACTGTATATTGTGTTTGTTTATGAGGAACTGCTTCTGTCTGCATGAACTTCCCTGTAGGAGTTTAGAAGAGGTCCTGCCCTGCTGTGGCTGCTCAACTGCAAGGGTCAGAGCGTAGATGAGATTACCCAAACCCATTAAACTTTAACTGAATCAAAACAAAACAACCCCCCCTGGAACAGCAGCAACAGTGCTTGAAGGAGCAGATGGAGCCCCTGGAGCCCAGCAAATATCTTAACCTTGCAACTTTAGTGGCTGATATGTCTGATGGAGGGGAAAAGAAGCACAAAGAGATAGGAGGATTTGTCACTCTAAGAGCCTGTTCCCTGTAGTTGCTCATGGAGTCAGGGGAAACTCCTGGAGGTCTGCTGTGCTTCCCATCCAAGTGCATTGTCCACCTGCATGGCAGGCAGCTCCCAAAATAAGGCACTTCTGGTGAGCCTCATTTCTGCCCCTTTCCCTGAGAACTGAGCCACTTGTTTCTGGCTGAAAACACCTCCTTTATCCCCAGTTCCCTCCTTTATTTGCTTGTTCAGAGGTTGAAGTCTCTGCTCCACTGATTGTTCTTAATTGGTATTAATTATTAGTATTGATATGCCCTTCCCAAAGTGTGAGAAAAGCTCAAGTCTTGGCCTGTACCATCCTCAGTCACCAAGGATGGGACGTTGTGGATGGTCCACATTCATAACTGGCTCATAAAAGGGAACACAAAGGCAATTAATCTTTCTACAGTGCAAAATCTTTCAGGATATTTAAAACTGGAACCTACTGGGAAGTGTTGCAAGAACAGGCTGCCCAGGGCAGTGGTGGAGTCCCATCCCTGCAGGGATTTAAAAGCCATGTGGATGTGGCCCTTGGGGACATGGATTAGTGGTGGCCTTGGCAGTGCTGGGTCAATGGGTGGATGTGATGATCCCAAAGGCCTTTTCCAACCTAAATGATTGTGTGATTCTATGAAAATAAAACTGTGAATTTCATCTGCCTTTGAACCCCAAGGGTAACACGGAGTAGCACACATGGAGAAAACCATGACTGATGCCACACAGGCAGCAGTGGCCACTGAATCAACTATTGCCACTGAGAAGGCCTGCCATTTCCAGGAGCAACACTTAAAAACCACTGGCACAATGTTCAACAGCTGGCACAGCTGCAGAGAGGACAGAGAGCCCAGAAAAATAAGGGATGACACCCTGCTTTGTAAATCCACAGCTCACCCACGGCCCAAGCACGACATCCAGCTCTAGAATTGCCCTTCCCTGCATCTCAGGAGTTTGCAATAAAACCAGAAAAGTGATAAAAACAGGCTGCACACCAAGAAAAGTGAACATGAATGACAACTGGAGGTAAAGAATGAAGATGCATCAAATGGAAAAGCTGAAGACAAGAAACAATTCACTTTTTTTCTCAGAACATCCAAAAATTAGGGGAAAACCAATGAAAGAATCAGTGAGAAAAGTATGTTTTCCTGTACAACAGTCATTTGATTGTGAAACTCACTGCCATGGGATGTTCCAGATCCCAGATTACAAGGGGATCAGAGAGAGGGATCTTGCCCTCTTCTTGTTTTCCTGTAAGAGCCATAGCTACTGTCAAAGTGAGGTGGGTCTATCATGAATGAAAACGAGAAATTCCTGAGGAAGGAGCTTCTGGGAAGTGAGCAGGATGTCCATGTCCCCTGTGCTTGGCCCCAGCCCACAGCAGATGGGGTTTGGGACCAGAAATCTCGAGGGCCTCTCACTCCTACAACCACCCCCACGTCCCTGCAATGGGAAAAAGCACAAAGTGCTGGAGATTTTCCCAAGCTCCCAGGAGATTCAGTCTCTGGGTTGCCCTGAGCAGCACAAAAGGGGCTGCTGCCTCTTCTAGACCTGCTTTGGTTTGTTAATCAACCTCAAAGAATGAGGACCATCCTCACAAGACAAGGCTTTTCCACTGGTGTTTTGCTATCCCTTGTCCTTGCAGTCTGAAACCTGCACACACTGACTCACTTGACACATTTTCTTGCATTTTTGTCAGGAGTGTGTAAGAATTCAAACTAATTTAAAAGTTCTTAGCTCCACAAGCAGGTGGTCTGGTTCTTGGCTTTCTACTTCACAGTATTCCAGAAAGCAACATGGATTGTTCCAAAGGTGCTCTCCTGGAATTTCAGTGCCATGTACAGACCTCCACTGCTTTTCAAAACAGTTTAAAAAAATAATTAAGATTTCTTTTTCCTCATTACAAGGTGATTAAACTGTACTCTGCCATTGCCTGACCTGAGGGATTACAGCTTTAGAGACTGATTTTAAGCTCATAAAAATCAAGGTCCATCCTTGTTACACTTTGGAGCTGCCAGAAGCCACCAGATCAGCCCACCAGCAGTTGTGGCCTTCAGTGGAGCCACCACAGGGCAGGGCCTGCTCACCTACAGCTTCCAAGACCATATTTACACATTCAGTGTAAGAGTCCAGCCTTGTTTCCTACCATTAGGGCATTATTTACCTTGACTTCTCCCAGGCTTTGGCCACGTCTCCTTGCTCCTCCTCAGAGTGTTGCTGGGCTCCATCTCCCCTCCTGCCTCCACCTTGTGTAACGAGAACATCACGTCATTCCATGTTTCTGGATTCAAGTAAAGGCAAACCACATTTTCTGAGATCCCACATGACAATGCAGCTGATTTAGTGATAATGGGGATGACGCACTCGAGGTTGGAGGGGGCCAGGAGGTTCCATCTGCCAGGCAACTACTCAGCCTGACAAACAGCTGCTGCCTCAGAAAGGAGGCTTGAAAAGTTTCAGAGGGATCTGTTTTCTTCACACCTGTAGCACCCAGAAAATTCCATAAAAAACCCCAGAAGCAGGGAGTGTTGCACATACCTGCCACCCCCAGCCAAGCTGGGATCTCACCACCACCTGCACCACGGGCACTCTCCTGGGTGCAGCTCCCCGTCCTTTTGGACCCCTTTTCTTTGATATTCAGAAGACCCTCACTATGGATCATGTGGATTCACTGTCACTGAGGTATGAACTTCCCAGGAAACAGAATATGGCTTGTACTTAGTCCCAGGCACCTCTCTGTCCTCCCTGACCCCCACCCACCAACATTCCCTGCCTCCTCTGAGGACAGAACCTGTAAGCAGCAAGGGAATCCAGCCCACAGGAGGATGATCAGACACTCACTGCTGACTAGCTCATCTTCCCAGAAAAAGACAAGCTCACATTTGCCAGACCTGCCCAGCACAGACTGCTGTGAGCATGAGACATATCACAGGGTGGGTGGGAGCTGAGTTTGTCCTTAAAAGACCCTCCCAAACACAGCTACCTGTGAGCAGCCCACCCAGGGGGGTTCTGCCTTACCATACCAGCCCCTCCATTTCAGCAGCTGGATGAAGCATGGACAGCCCTGGTTATTTTTATGGTTCTGAGGATTTTGATGGAAAGCTGTTGGATGTGTTACTGAAGTTCATTTATGTTGACATTGTGTATTCTTTTTGCCTCTGTAATTCTAATTTCTTTTAGTTTCTTTAGTAGAGGAGCTCCAACCAGCTTGTCCTTATTGGAGTAGCTGCTTCAGCAAGAGTGACCCAGACATCAGACTGCACAGGGGGTACCTGAGACAAGTGACCAGAAACCATCTTCCCCACTAAGCAAAATGCAGAAGTCCTCCTTCCCAAAAGATCAGTCTTCTCCCAGACCACCTGCTGGACATGCAAGTTGTCTGCTTTTTCCTAATCTTCCCCTCTCTTAGGACATTTTTAGTTCTTGCAATACTTCCAGTTCATGAATTTTCCTATAGAAGGGGGAAAAAAATCTAATTCTTTAGAGCTCTTCACTCCACAAGTGAAAAAGGTTAAACAAATTTTTCCCACATCTCTCTCAGCATCCCTCTCTTTCCTCTCCTGTCATTCTTACTGTGGCCCACCGAGGAGTTACCAGAAATCTTCATCTTGAGTCATATCTTGCTGTTACTCATCCTTAATCACATTACACCTAGACTACTGAAATATGTTTAAAATATTCCAGGAACTCTCCAGCTCACTTAAGCACTCGGGGTCTGGAATACTTTGGCCAGAAACATCTCATTTTCCAGGAAATGGATGATATCAGCCCATTATCTGTCAGCTGCACTGCCCATCATCCCAGCCTTCACAGCTCTCTGCTGATTTAGTCTCCTCATCCACCCACTTCACTCCACCAGACGCAAGAAGTGACGACAGTTGGGATAACATTCTGCCATTTTCAAGTATTTTGCTGAAGCCATCAAAATATATCCCCACAGATGATCCTTGCCTTCCCTGGGGCAGAGGAAGAGCGAGCACTGACCTCCTGTGGCACTCTGGAAAGGCTCTGGGCCCCCAACCTGTTGGATTGATTGAGCAAATTCACCAGTGAGGGGGAGTTTTGCAGAGCTCACCCTTTCACCCCACCAGGAGTGGCTGGCACAAGTCACAGGTATGTCCCACTACACAAACTCCACTCGGGGCTGATGCCCCTGAGAGGTTTGTGCCAAGAAGGGCTTTGCTGAGGCACCACTCACTTTGGAAAATCCAGTTGTGAGAAAGGCAAGGGCATGGGAACAGATCAGCGATAGCAGGAAACAGGGTTCTGACTTCTTATCTCAAAAGGTTATGGTTTTTTGGGAATAACTAACTAACTAGAGTTTATTCACACTGAATTCAGGACAACTAAACCACAGTATTACTCACAAAGAAACCAGATGTTCTGTGCTTTCCTTACCTAGTAAGAGCAGCAGCAGCTGGATTCTTGCAAATACACAAAGTGACAGGAAATAGTGGGGAAGCCTGTAATTTATTATTTTTTTAAATTTGTAGTGTTTTTTTCCTCTACTGTAGTGTGTGTGTGTGTGTGTGTGTGTGTGTGTGTAGAGAAAAACATACCCTTTGATTAGAACATGAAAGCCTGACATACTCAGGCAACAGATCCTGAACTCTGGTTTTAGTAGAGATTAAATTAAAATACAGCAAAATATCACAGGAGTGAGAAGAACAAAAGGAAGCATCAACAGGCAACCCCACTGGGTCAGGGGGCTACTGCACCAAGCCCACTGCCATCCTTCCAGGAGGAAAACCTTGGGGAAGCACTGGAATGGGATAATCCATAAAAAACATATCACACAGTGCTGAGGTGCAGTGAGTGCCATCAGTCCTTGCTGCTGCAGCCCCTGAGAGCCAGGCTGTGGGTCAGAGCCAGCCCCAGCACACAGATACACACAGCAATGGCATCACTCCTTAAAAATCCTGTTAAACAGCTGGACCACAGCTCCCAGCAAACAGAGCATCCCCACACCTCCCTCCAGACTGAAGGCTCACACCAGGGCAATCAACCCAGCAGCTGTTGTTAAGGACAGCTTGCTTTAAAAATTATTTCTGGGTGTATTGCATCCCTCAGTTTCTCTGTTTCACCCTTTTGGACCAAGTTCCTTATTTATGCTCCTACTGAGCACAGCTTATCCGGAAAGCTCCCCTGCCACTTGAAGCCAGCTGGTGTGACTGTGAGCAAAACACAATGACTCCTATTCTGGATCAGCTTTTACAGTCCCACCCTGGAGGTCTTTCTCTGTTATCTCCAACTCTTCCTTACTTCTTTTCAACATCTGGGAAGCTCTCCTGAGGCTCCAGAAATAAGCACACACTATACATCCTGCTTCTCCACCCCCCATGACATAGTGTAGTGAATACAGAAAACACATGCTCTGGGATAATTTGTTATCTCATGCAGAGCCATTTTAGCAGCAGCTTCCTTCCCTGGATGGAGTCAAGGCAAGCTCAGAGACAAGTTTTCCAGGTTGCACATGCCCCATGTCTCCTTGTTCCTTCCCATTAGGGACTATCCTTCCTGATTATCAAGCTCAAGGAAAAGGAGCCAAATGTAGATCCCCTGGGATACCAATCTGCCTGTCCTATAATGCAAAGCAGCTTATTGGAGCCACTTGAACAACTCAAAAGCCATATAAACCCAACACAGATTTCCCTCATTCCCACCAGCAAAACACCACCTTGTGATTCCTGCTAATAAAAAGGTAATGGCACTGATGGGACACTTTGGAAGATTTCCAGGCTGTCTCAGCTGAGGAGCAGAGGGATTACTCAGGGCTCTCATAGCTTAACACCAGACACTGCAGGCACGAGGGATGGGGGAGAAGGATGGAAATCACTTACTCTGCCATCTCAAGGGAGAACTTTATGGTGAACCCAACAGATTCATGTTCTGTACATAAGGAAACTGAGCTTTGACACGCTGGTCAACATGCTTCCTGTCCTCTTTTTTTTTGCCAGAAGCTACAAAAACTGCTAATCTCTTCCAGTTTCAGCTCGAGTGGCTGCTGGCTCTCTTGTGCAGGCTCAGGGCTTTCAGCTCTCGAGGTCACCACACCAAGACAGTGGCCAGTACAGACAACACAAGAGTTTCCAAAGCTGGGCTGTTCCTAGGCTTTAGTGAG
Organism: Xenops minutus; assembly: GCA_035221455.1. NCBI lineage: Eukaryota > Metazoa > Chordata > Aves > Passeriformes > Furnariidae > Xenops > Xenops minutus. The sequence goes on from JAWWEE010000016.1 coordinate 3,280,518, forward strand.
CTTTTCACAACACAGGAAGAGCCTTCCCAACCCAGGGAAGCTCCAGGTGAAACCAGAGTGGTTGGTAACACTTTGCTTCTTTCCTCTCTCAGACCCAAGGCCAGAGCCCAGCAGTGGTGGTGGGAAGAACCAGTGAGTCCACCAGGCTTTGGCCCAAAGTGCTGATGGGGATGGAGTTTTGGAAGCATGGAGGTGGCTAACAGATCCCAGAACATGACAAAGCACTTGGAGCATCTGCATACAAATGCTCTTTGCCTGCTTATTGCTTCATCTGCTGCTTGTAAGTCTTTTTAACACACCCTTTAATTTTGTTATTACAAAAAGGAGTGCATGCTAATAACTGCCTGAAGTGAAGTCAAGCAGGGAATAATCCATTCACTGCTGTGCTTACATTCAAAAATGTGTTAGAAACCCTCAAAAAGAAAGGGTGGTTTGAGGGGGAAAGGGGAAAACCCTTTGGATTCAGGCAGCTGCTGCAAACACACAGCCCTGAGTTACACGAGCTGGGAGGCAGAACCCAAAATGCAAATGTTCCTATTAAAACAAACTGCTAATTAAGAGCAGGCTCCATTACAGAGATTACACATCCTTAAAGACTCTACCAGGCATGCACATTTGCAGCCCCATGCACAAGCTCCAGTCTGAACCCAGCAGCTCCCTGTCCCTCCTGACCCTCGTGGCCATCACAGCTCCAGTGTTTAGTCTGGAAAATTCAGGGCCAGCCTTTGAGGGGAGCCATGAGAAAGGAGCAGCCGTGGCAGGGCCAAGTGACACCATGTCCTGTCCCCTGCACAGGGCAAGGACCCCATGAACAGCTCCCAGTGTGATCCAGCCCCATTCCCAGCCCTCCCATGGGCTCCTCTGTCTATCCAGAATGTGAGAGCTGCAACAACAACTCACTCAAAATATACCAAAACTGACCCTGCCCAAGGATTATCTGCAAAATCTCCCCCATCTCGTTTTTAATGATATAAAAGTATTTTCAATAGTAGCAATGTCAGGGTTTGGGCCAGATAAACAAGCTAGAGACACCAAGTGCTGAGTTTCCTGGATGCAGATTGGTATAAAATTAGGAAAAAAGTGCAGAAATGACTTGTCAGATTTTAACCCTGGAGAAATAAACTCAAATGTTGATGCAAGACAAAAAGTATTTCTCAAGGCAGGGCCTCCCATCATTCCCATTATTTGCCTTCCTATTTCCACCTGTTATTTTGAGAACTCTTTAAATAGAAGAAACACAGAACCAGACTATCTCACATGGCATTATTTCTCTAACACTAAAAATGGCTTTTAAAAATACACACTTAATCCAGTGCAGAGAAACTTGATTTACTGAAATAACTGGACAGCTTGAACTCCAGGAGATTTTTCCAACCTTCAGAGATTACCTTGCTGTTGAACACTGAGGTCCAGACCTCTGTCCTCATGTCCAAACCCAGCCAGACATCTTTTGAAGGCACATTAGGCTGCTCTTCAGAACTTCCCTTTCAAGACAATCTATCAAAGGGGAAAAAATAAAGACTAGCCACATCATCCTGATCTGTGTTAATTGAAGAAACACTGTTGGTATCAATGATAGCTCAGCAGAACGAGTTATGGAGAGCAAAGTTTGACCATGAAGAGTTGGGCAGCCTGTCCTGTGTGCCAGCAGCTCTGAAATGAGCAGCTCAGCATCACAGCCACCAGGGAAAGGGTATTGACAGAAAAATTGCACCTTGCACAACTGAAACAACAAAGTGCCAATTGTTTTCTTCTGCACTGAATCACTTCCAAGGAAATCACAGCCCGAGCCTACTCCTAATCTCAACCCTGGCTTTAATATTGCTCAACAAGTAGGACTCCATTTGAGACAGTATTTTTTAATCACCTAGAGCCTCTGCTTACCCTACAGGAGATGAAAAATGCAGAGACAGCTTTTCCTTCCTGGCCATCAAAGTGGGTGCTTGCTTTGGGATGGGAAGGGCCCAAACACCCACCAAGCTGCTCCCATGGAAATCCCGAGGTGTGAAGTGACTTCCCTTGGCACACTCGTGGGTCCTCTTCGTGTAAATTACTGAAAAATAAATCTAGTTGGATTTAAAGCCTTACATTAAGGAGAACAAAGTTTTTCAGCTCAACGAGCAAGTATTTTTGCTCCACATCATCCCTTTGCTTGCACAGCAAGAAAAAGATCCCAATAACCCAGTGGAGACCACGGAGCCTCTTTGGAACAAGCCCAGGATTTACAGTGAATTCACAACAACACTCACAAACCCAATGGTAACCTAAATGTTAACTTTTGACAAGAGCAACCAGAGTTTCCTTGGGCATAAAAAGCCCAGTGATGCAATCAAGGAGTTTGTTCAGGCAGATACACCTATTCTATGTTCATGGAGAGCTGCTCTCGTTTTCAGCACCACACACATTTCCACATCATGCTCAGGGCAGAGAAGAACCATTCTGCTCCTGAAGCACAGGCAGCACAGGGCTGAACACACACACTGTCAACCCTGTGCCTTCTGAAGACTTTTGTCCTGAGTTATGCTGTTCCAAAAAGAAAAAAGAAGTCTTTTCTCAGAGTACACACAATCACCACTGAACACACTGTCAGAAATGAAGGCTGAATGTAGCAGTTCTTACTTAGAAGAGCAGCAGAATCTTTGTAAAGGCACAAGGAAATAGGTCATCACACTCGGCCATTCCTTCTTCTCTCACCTCCAAATACAGAAAGGCAGATTTCTGCTGGCTTTTTTTATTTTTTTCTTCCTTTTCAATTTGCTTACAGTAATTTTGCCTTGTGTGGTAGAGATTCCCACTATTACAGCTATTGAGGGCTTGGATTCCACAGAATACCCCCAAGGATGAGTAATGGTCTCATTTTCCTTCTGCAATACCCTGCAAGAGCCAAGGGCAACCCACTGACACTGGAGAATTTGGACCACGAGGCTCAGTTTGGCCTTCTGCTCTTGTCACAGGCCACTGCTGAAAGCCCCCAAACAGGACTTTATAAAAGCAGCTTTTCAAGGTTCAATAGAAATTCAAATGAACTTATTTCCTTTGTCCTGGATTTCTGAGTCATCTTTTCCAAGGGAGGGGAGAGGAAATATAATCAGAAAAGGGAATTATTCCTATTCTACAAGAGGGAGCAGATCTACACTAGTCATCCTTTATCTTGTCATCTTCCTGACCACAGCATTGTGAAAAGCCCACAAGCAGAAATGGCAACAAACATCAATGAAATACTGTACTCTTTATATCCTTAAGTCCTGCCATGAGCAGGAAGGGAACCCATGGCATCTTTCAACCCTGCCTTTGTTGCTCACACCACGCCTTCTGGAAGGGGCAGCACACAAAAAAGTTACGCAAAGCCAAGGCATTCCTGGGAGCTTGAGAAGAAGAATCCATTCCATGGCACAAAACTTTCATTTCAGCGTGTCTTTGTTGCCCGAGCTGACAAAACCTGCAAGAACCTGCCACAAGCCCACAGCTGTCCTGTGGTGGGGGCATCAAGCAGTCCTGCCCCCCTTCCCATCAACTTCTCCACTGGGTTCCCAAAACCAGAAAGCTGGAAGGGTGGGGAGATGTGGGGTGGAGTTGAGGGAAGATTGTACCCAGTCCTGGGTCTACCAACACGTCAAAGGGTGAAGTCACAACCTCCAAAACTGCCCCTCTGCAAGAAGTGATAGAGCTGCTCTGCACTGAAACAGGAGCTGTCCCCACAGCTTCTGAGCTTACCCACTTCAGAAACATTTTCTGGGAAACTGTGTATCTGGGACCTGCCTGTTACCACAGCAGAGCTTGGAAGAGCTTTCTAGTGAAAGCTCAAGCAAAGACCTGAACCTCAAAAAACCCCTTTTCTCAGTAACTTAAAGGAAGGCCCACTCGAATCTCTAATCTGCACTTTCCCTTCCCTTTCCATCTAAAAGAGCATTTTGCTGCAAGAGTGTCAAGCAATATGAATCATCTTTAAAGCATTCAGTTTAATTAGACAAGGATAAGGAGATTTAAACAATGTCACCAAAATCTCATTCTCTGCATGAACCTCTGTCATGAAGCACAAGAGTGAAATCAGTAAAAGTGAAAAAGCACTGGTTTAGTTAAGCTTATTTGTTACAGCCACTGCTCTTGAACAAAGTGGTTTTTCTGGCCGGGAACCTCTGCAGGAGCAGAGGGCGAGGTCGGGATGGCAATCCATCATCTTGGGGGAACAACTGCACTGGAACCTCCCAGCTGTGCGTGGCAGCAACACGAGGCAGCTGCTTTGAGAAGAAATGCTGCTGAGAAACACGGTGTCTCTGCGCTGGGGGATCGTCTTCTGGAAAGGGAGATGAGTCAAGGGAACTTCACCGAGCGTCAGCTCCTCTCCTGCCCTTGGAATGGATCCCATGGACAGACAGGGATGGACAGCTGTGCAGCTGGAGCTGACCTTCATCCACACGCTGGAAGAAAAACCCAAGTTTCTTCACAGGACAGAAAACAGACATTCAGGGTTTCAGCTCACAGGAGATTTTTTTTTGGTGCTGAATAGTTGACTTTGCTGGTGCTGTAATGTATGTGGGAAAGGAGATGGGAGAGGACACGGGTGAGGAAACTGAGAGATGAAGCTTCAAGCTGTGCATTTTCCTCTGTGTGGACAGGGCCCCTAAGTGCTGTCCCAGCTCAGAGCCAGTCCAGCTTTATGCTTCAACAAGAGTTTCCTCCAGCACCAGCTCTGACATGGCTCTGACACAAGGAAAACTTCAATGGGTGAGCAATCAGAGCAACCACCAAGGTTTCTACCTACAGGGGCTCTCCTGCTTGGAGCACTCGATGTTCTCTTGACTCTGCAGATAAGGGGGGGAAAACCATCCCAACCAAACACCCAAACCCAAAGCCCACACATTTTTCATGTTCTTCTCTGGGCAACCAAGTGGCACTGCTTTGTTACTTCACAACCCAGAGAACCCTCCCAAGCAGGTTTGGGTTTACAGTGCCTTGTCAGAATCAAAGAGCCTCAGGGAAGAGCTGTCCCACACACGTACCCAGGAAGGAGCGTGGCCTAAGAGAGGACAGAGGACAGCAACAAAACCAGCGTGGGCACTGAGGGAAAACTCTAGGGCTGAGTTTAGAGAGGAAGTCTGAATAGGAATCATTTACTACTCCCAGGATTACACAAGAAAATGATATCATCAGCAGGATGAAAGACTGTACAGAGAGACAGCAACATTCATTACTTCCCAGCTGAAATCAGGACTCAACCTGGAAACAAAAGCTTCAGCTCCTCTGCGGTTGGGTAATTAAACACAGAAGGGGCTGAACAGAAAAGGCTTTTCATTCACCACCACAAGGAAGGACCTTAAAGGTGCACTCAAACTTCTTTCCTGGAGCTAAACTTTCAGACACTCATCAGGATAAATTATTTCGCTCCAGTAGATGGAAGTCAGAACTTCCTTTCTGGTGTTCCATCACCCACTGAAGAAACATCCACGAGGAGGTCAGTGTTCCTGTAGCACTTCTGGCTGTTAAGGGTCAGGGTCATGCCACTTTTGGAGGTTTAGAGCAGCACTCCTGTCTGTCCAACAGCCTTGCCCACAGCAGAAGGGCCTGCAGAGGTGAAGGGAGGCACTTCTGCTGGAGGAAGGAGCAATCCCTACTTGCTGACCCCAAGCCATGGGCAAAGAGTCTCTGCAGTGGAACACTCCAAGTATTACACAGTCCAGATGTAGCTCCTAACAATGACAACCCAATTCTCACTGGAGGGATAGTTTTGCATGGCATAATTCACTGCAAGTGAAAGCTCTGCGAGCCAAGAGAGATCTAATCTGATTATTTCTGGTTTCTCAGGGCTGAAGGTGAGAGGGAAATTTAAAAGCAAACAAAGCCACGTTGCTCAACAAGGAATGCTGCAATATAAAGAAGTGAAAATTAAGGCCCTGCACAAAACATGTCAATTCTCAATAGATATGGCACACACATATTAATATTTCTGACAAGCCAAGAATGTCAGATTTCTAAGCACAATATGAATCACATTAGAATTAAGAACAGCTGAGCCTGCACAACAGATTATACAAGTATTTAAGAAGCACAGGAAATACTCAAAGCCAGCAAGTTCAGCTGTATATACCAATATAACTAATAACTGCTATGCCACATTTATCTGCTAAAAAGCCACTTTATGGACAAGATATCTACAAATTAACAGAGTATTGGGAATATGGGCAAAATATAGGGGGCACTAAAAATGCTCTTTGAAACAAGGGGTCTATTCTCATTAAAAGCTGAAGGAAGACCAATGAATTGGGAAAGCAATTCAAGTTCACTGAAGTTTTTCTCTGGTCAAATTGGCAGATTTCAAAAATTTTGGCGAAACATCTTGAGGAGAGAAGTAACCAGTGTTGTACCCAAGCTTGGGAAGGAGAAAACACAAACCACATGCAGCAAAGGTTATCTGAAGGTGTTTATCAGGTAAGATGGGAACTGCCCCTGTCTGGGCATCTGCATCTATCAAAGAATTCTTAGTTGGAACCATTAAAATGGTTTTTACTATTGGTTGATAACAACTGATGAGACTCCTTAAAAAATCCCTTAATTTAATTTACTTGGACATGAACAAATTAGAAGCAGAGTTACAGGATATAGCACTAATAATGCAGATAAGTCACTCTAAGATTTTGCTGTGCCCTTAATCAGTTTGATTCATTAAAATAGTAGCTGGTTGTGAGAAGGAAGAAGTTTGCTATGTGCTGAGAATCTTAAAAACCCATGAGATAGATCAGTGATCTGGAATGGAACATCAGAACTGAAGTCAATGAGAATGCCGGGTAAGACATTTTGGTTTTATGAAAAAAAGTATTAAGTCTTTAGCCAAGCAAACAGATTTAAATAATATAAAGTATTAGGAGTCCTGGCTTAGGCAGGGACACCTTCCACTAGACCAGGTTGCTTCAAGCCTGTCCTAGCTGGCCTTGGACACTTCCAAAGGACATGGCACCTAAATCCAACGACAGCAGAGCTCAAGGTGAGGTGCTCGTGGAACCAGAAGAGGCCTCAGTTCATTTGCCCAGGGAGACTGCAGATAAGGAGGGACAAAAAGCCCCACAAGCATCAGTCATCTGTTCACAAGAGACATCAGGGCGAGCCCCATCCAGCTGGGAACCTGCTTGGAAGGACTTTCAGGGTCAGCCTTGGGGATTGTGTAAGTTCTGTTGTGCTCTCTGTGTGTGGGACAACTTTAACAGACCTGCAATCACAGCACGGAGAGGGGGGAACGCCAGGGCAAATCCCCAGCCCTTAATTGCTTTGCCTGCTTCAGAGTGGGAACTTTAATTCAAGCCTTCCACTCAACAGGAGGGTGCCTGAACCAGCAGAAAACACAGTGGGCTTTTTCTGGCTCACTAACCATTAAATAGCTCACACCAAGTCAAAAAGGAACAGACTCAAATACTCTCAGAGATTTTATATTGAGGACATTCAAACTTCTGAGCCCAACAACCCACATACCAAAGATTTCTGTAAGATCAAAAACCACATTTTGTGCTCTCTCTCACACAATCCCCCACGCATCTAAACTGCAGCCTCTTACCAAACAGTCTGGGCACTTTATTTTCAGACTGGCTGCTCTAAAAATGACTTGGCTTTGCTTTCTAGCAGCTATATTAAACCCCACTATGAGATGAGCAACTCCCCCGAGAGCCAGGGGATGGATCTCAAGGTGAGCTCCTTTAGACAGGCACAGCTTGAAGTCACATTTCAATAACCCACATGCTGCAGGTTTAAAACCCAAGCACTGGATGAAGCTGAATCTAAATTTCCATTCTCCCTTACAAATGTTACAGCCAGGTAGGAACAGATGAGAACCTAAAAATCACACAGGATTGGCTTGAAACTGGTGAGGACACAGATATGGAACATTTTCCAGCATCACTTCAGGCTTTGACTTACCATGAACAAGCTGTGATTGTTCCAGCCCAGAGATGCTACTCAAAGTCTTAAACTCATTGTGAATGCAGGCTGCAAGCAAGAACACGCTCAGCAAAGAAGAGAAGAACCTGCTGCTATGTAACATATATAAAATTTCATCTCCAATGGCTTTAATTAAGGCTTTAAAATAAAATGACTTTACATTTTATTGCAAATCTACTTTAAGCTGCTGTATTAGAGAATAAGCAGATATGTTCAAGTTATGGAAGGGACCATCAAGCTGAAATGTCTCTCACCAATTCAGGACTAGATATCAAAGGATTTAAGCAACTCTATCAAAACAGGCCATGTTTTCAGGGGAAAAAACGATTTGTCTACTGGTTGCTTCTAAAGTTGGCCCCAACTACAGAATCCCTCCTACTGCTCCTTCACAAAATATTTTGCAAATACCTTCCAAAAATACTCTCCTCATTAGGCCATAAAACAGGACTGCAAGCTGGCCAACCAAATCAATTAGTTGCTCTTTCACACCAGATTAAATGTTGAGTAACCACCACCTTCAGTGGAGTAACTCAGAAATGAGGACAGACTTCAGCAGAACAATTCCATTAATTTCCAGTTACTTGTGACAGAACACAAGCTGATCTGATCTATTTGGAGTGTATTAAGACTGCAATTAAACTCTATTTTTGCAAGTCAGAATAGAAGAGTTATGGCCAATTTTGTGCTCTTTAACAGAGAATAGATGCTCTTTGCTGTGGATCGATCACTTACAGACCTAAATTCCCTCCTCAGAGCATTCACCCTTGCATAACCTACTGCCTCTAAGCTTGCTTTTCATCCACCTTCCCCAAACCTTTTAGGGAGGTTTCATGGATGCTGAGGAGTTTGCAACAACACATCCAGTCAACGTGTGGGAAATCCTGACCCCGCAGCACCCACCACTGCCAGACACTCCTGTTGTAGCTCCACACCAACTCTACTACACAGAGGAGCCTGCCTGGAGAAGGCACAGAACCGCCTTCAGACCCTTCCCAAGCACCTCTGTGTCAAACGTCCTTCCTGCAGCCACAGAGACATTCCAGACTTACCTGGGACCTCCCAAACAGCCGCCAGCAGCACCAGAGAGCCCAGATGTGGAGGAAACAGCTGGAGCTCTGCCTTCTTCACCAGACAGCTGGAGGTTTCCCAATAAAAGCCGAGGCAGCCGTCGATCCCAAGGTTTTGCTGTTCCAGCTGCATGTTGGGGCTCTCTGGGGAAGGCCCTGGTTGAAGGATTGCTGGTACTGTGGTTTCAGAGCAGTGTCTGTGTCTGCTTGGCTTCTTATTGCCATGGGATTAAAGCACATGGTGAGCCTTAGCTTGGCTAATGGCATTGAGGTGAGAAGTAGAATCAGAGAGGAGATTCAACATGCCAGTGATAAAGGAACAACATTTAGCCTTTCAGTACTACCCCAGTTTCAAAGAACAGGATAAAACCTTTGAGGTGGTGGCAGCCCCAACCAAAGTGGGGGTGAGAGACCAGAACAAGGAGAATTTAAATGTTGCAGTCCAGGCTACTTGGGGAAAGACATAGCAGAGCCTGTTCTTTGATAATTTTTCTCTCTAAAGTACTATTTTTTTCTTATTTACTATGGCAAAAATATGGTTTTGCCATATAAAATAACTACACTTCCCTATCACCCACTTCTACCAATATACATGAAGATTGTATATTCTAAACATGTCACTTGTCAACAGCTTGTAAATCAGGTTTTTCTAAATTGTAACATTAGTCATTAATTGTTTCAAACTTAACAAGTGAACACTCACACAGGAAATATGATACATAAACAGGAACAAAGTCTTTAGCCCAGCATTCAGCAAACAGAGCAGCTAAAGCCTGGCCAGTCTGTTAGCAGCAACATCCACAGCTCCAAGCACACCGGGTGCTTGCACAGCAAATGTTCTCCCTGGGGTGTTTGGGGAGTTTGCTACTGAGAAGGAAAACCATCATTCTTTTCCCCATTCCCCTCTAGCAGCAATGTCTTTAAATCCAGTCTCCCTGCTCTCCCCATGTTTAGGGTCCAAACCCTTACTGTAGCTTTTGGTTGTGCATTACTGAACCCAAACGCTCCAGTTACAATTTGTGTGCCAGGAATATACATATGCATCCCCCTATTCAGCTTTTATAGGGAGTAAATAACACCAAAACATGACCTGTGTTTGGCCCATTTCTGTACCTCAGTCTGCCCAAGAGCTCAGGGAAGAGAGGGGACCCTGCCCAAGCCCCTGCAGTGGCTGGTGGGATGTGAGCAGGGAAAACCCAACCCTCATGGCCAAGGACCAGTTTGTTCCCTTTCCAAAGTCCAGCTCTGGAGAGGGTTTTGCTTCTCTGGGAGGGTGGGCAGGCCCTGGCACAGGGTGCCCAGAGTAGCTGTGGCTGCCCCTGGATCCCTGGAAGTGTCCAAGGGCAGGCTGGACGGGGCTTGGAGCAACCTGGGCTGGTGGGAGGTGTCCCTGCCCATGGCAGGGGGTGGGATGGAATGACCTTCAAGGTCCCTTCCAACCCAAACCATTCCAAGAGTTTTATGCTCATATTTACTGGTAAAAAAATCACCTTACAGTTCATGAGACATCTCAGCTCGCATTTGTGGGGGAAAATGAGAGTCCCAAACACATCATCAAAATCCTGCATCACCGGAGAAGGGAACAGGAGCAGAAGAGACAGACAAACATTGAGAGAAAAGGTGTAAAGTGGTATTATGTTATTAAAACATTACATTAGAAATAAACAGAACATAAACCAAAAATAGGTTTTAACCAGGTTTAACTTTTTTCTTTTTTTTTTCTTTTTTTTTTTTTTTTTAAATTCAAATTGACCCAAAGCAAAAAACTTACATTGCAAAGGAAGAACAAAGTACATGATGGTATCAGTAACAGCATTATGGAAGCTGGACTTGTGGGCAGGTTTTCCATCCAGCCCAGCCCACCCTGGTAAACACACCACATATTTCCTTTTGCCTCTGGGTATTTATCTGATGAGTTTGTCCAGATGTGTTCTCCTATGATTGCCAACCAGAGCCAGAAATCTGAATTTTCCACGCTATTCCAAGGAAGCCAGAGTTATTCCAAGCATGAGTGATAATGAATTAAAAAAAAAAAAAAAACAAAACAAAAAAACAAACCCCAAACAAAACAAACCACTCGAGCTTTTCAAACTAACAAGTATTGTCTATAATGTAAATAGTTTAGAAATATGGTAATTAAATAATCTAAAAAACACTCTTACTCTGCTGTACATTTATAAACATAAATATTTACAAAAACTTTCTGCTTTGTTTTAAAGGATGAGGTTTGCAGTTTGTTAATGATCAGAGTCTTTTACTCATATTGATTCTTTGGTGTGTTTGCCAATTTTTTAAGGTTTATTAAAAGTGTTCAACCGTGAATTTCAAGGTAACGGAACGAGGCTACATCACAAGTCCATGTTATGCACTTTTCCTTCCACATTCTAGTCCAAATGAAAAACAAAGTTCAGTTTGTCCTTCAAAGTATTTGTGCACAACATTGAAAATCATAAAAAAGGACCCAATTGCCCATTGCTGAAATTTGGATGGGATTACCAATGAATAATCCCATTTCCTTTGCACTTGAGCACATGGATAACTGGAGAGAGAGAACAGGACTCTCAGGATTTTCAGAGGGTGCTTTGCAGAATTCAGGGGAGAAACCAGCTCCAAGAGATGGCTTGGCATTGGAAAAAAGGCTGAGGGCTTCCCTCCACCTTGGGGAGGGGAGAGGATGAAAACTCATTTTAAAAAAAGGCTTTTTACTGGCCTGAAACGTTTGTGTGTTCCCTTTAGATGTCAGTTATTGAAAAGAAGTAACAAAAAAACAAACCTCAAACAATAAATAATGGAATTACACATTTCTTCATTAAATAGCATTCTTGTTACCAACAAAGTCTTCCATAATTTTCTTCAGTCACAGCAACAGACAGAACAAATAATTTGCCTTAATATAGATTGCAACTAAAATATACTCTAGATTACCTTAGAAAATATGACTGTAAAAATTCAGTGGGGAAGGACATTGGCTTAGACCAAGCTACAAATGTAGTGAACAATACTAAGTCTGCTTTTTGTCTTTGAAAGAAAGCAACTTTAAGATCCTGATCTCCTGTCACCGAACGCAAGATTTATGCTTTAAACCTGCCAGTGTGTCCTGTCCCAGCCCTCTGGAGGGCTCACAGATGGGATTTCCTGCTCTCACACTCCACCCACGCCCCCAGGTTGTCCCTCAAGATGCCACCACCAGAGATACAACCTGGAGCAAGGACTGCAAAGCTCTCCAACCCGGTGTGTGCTGGGAGGTTGGACTTGCTCGCTCAAGCTGCTGAGACTTGGTTACTTTTGGCCTCTGCTCCAGCAGGCTGGACTTGAACCGACACAAGCTGCAGATAAAAAGGTTCACCATCCCATTACCAAACCTCTGAGCCATGAATCTCCAAAATCCCTCATTGTTTGGAAACCTGAGGCAAGGCCAGGCACAAAAGGGAGGGATAATTCCCCGTGCCCGCCACGGTTCCGGTGGATCAGGTTCGTGTCCAGGGAGCTGCACTCCGGGGATAGGAGGTATTAGAAGGAAGCAGCACAATTAAATAGTGGCAGTATACCTGTCTCACCTCTGCTTTCCATGGGCTTGATATTGAATATTTTGGAAGCGACAGCGTGAAACTCAAAAGGCCCCACCGTTCCTTTCATCTCCCACTTCCACTGGGGAAACTGGCACAAAACCACTCCTGCTCTCTGAGAGGCTCTTTCAGAGCCAGTCGGATGCCAAAGCAAAGGGAGAGGACTGGCAAGAGCCTTATGGTGACTCTGCAACGCCTGGGGAACAGAGTGAAACAACTGCACATCTTCTTTTGATCAAGAAATTGATTTTTTCCTATGATCAGAAACCAAACTTTAACAGATCTTTTGAGTATGAAAACCACATTCAGTAGCCAGATTTCAGTTGCTGCTTTCAGATTAACTGGAAAATTTAAACATTCAACGTGAATGGGGCTTTTCTTTTTAGTGCACAGGTAAGATCTTAGGAACTTCTGTGCACTTCCCACCTGAAATAAACTGAATTTCAGAGCAACCAAAACAACCACAAATTCATCACTGCTTTTAAAACAAAAGGGTTTGGCCAATTTCTTTTTTTTTTTTTTAGTGGACACAATTTGGCTGCGAACCCGTAGATAAAATTCCAACTGAAAGTGAAATAAAGCAGGTTATACATTCATGAAATGCAGGGAGTAAGAACAGGCAGCAGCTGCTGAATCCCCCCTGTAATGTCACCTCAGCACTACAGTGAGGCAGCAGCTCCTGTGCTCACAAATAATGCACTGACACTACATGGGCAAGAGTGGGGGAGTCACACATCAAGGGAAAGGACATCAGAGAGATTATTGCACAGGAGGCACTGTATGAGCAACAGAATACATTGGCTTCAAAAAATCTAAATTTGTTTCCTTTTTAAGTTAATGTAAAAAATACAGAGGCTATGCCTCTCTGTAGTGTACTATCACTGGTAAAAATAGACTTACAAACAGCCACCCATTTAACAGGGAATGTCAGGGAAGGGGGCCTGAATTTCGTGGGCATCCCAACTCCAGTAATTAGGGAAAAGAAAAAAAACCCCAAACCAATGTATAGACCCTCAAATTGAACAGGGTAACTGCATTTTATCTTTAATTTCCTAATTATATTCACACAGTACCCAAGGACACGTGGGTTATCAACTCTTCCCTCTGTCCTGCAAAAACATACACCTGGCAGAGACAAGGGGCCCAGCAGACAGGGCTCTGCAGCTCTTTCTGTATCCTTTTGCAGGACTGGTGCCTTGGATTTCCAAACTTTATTTTCTTGGATCATTGCTCAGCATCCAACTCAAACCACCCGCTGCCCTCGAGGGGCCACCTTCCATCTGCACTGCAAGTCTGCACACGTCATGTGAGAACAAACAGAAAACCAACAGCAATTTTTAAAATGCAATATTGTATAGAAAGCTTGGACCTTGTAAACTTGGACCAAGAAACCAAAAATTAAGACCTTCTAGCGTGTGGTATAAAAAACCCAAGGAAGTGTATACCTGCCTTCTGACTTCACAGCAAAATCAGAATTTGCATAGGATATACTTTGTGCAAGGCAACAAGCCTCTTCAGTATCTGGAATATAACTAAACTTGCTCAGAGTTCTTCTCTTCATGGATATCAGATATCATCAAATTTGTGTTTTAAGTAGTCTTTCATGACCTTGGCAATGGGTAGTTCATCAAGTAGTTTGAGGTTTTGAAGGCCTATACACTGACGGATTTTAATTCGGCATAGATCTTGCAAGTTCCTGGGCTGTCCTGAAAAGACAAAAGGGACACATAAAAGTAAAATGATCACACTTTAAACACACTTTGAGACATCAGTAAAATCCCTGGGGTTTGCTCTTTTCTAAGAGGGAGAGGGAAGAATTACCAGAGAAAAAGGATGGGAGTCAATACCTTCCTATGCAATGAAGGAATGACTCCTAAAAGCATTTTTACATGCACAGTTTCCCTGATGCCACTGCAAAGGGACATTATCCATAGGAAGAGTCCCACCAGGTGGCAACATATGCTTATGCACTGCAGAACAGCAAAACTCCTCCATTTAACTCTCTCTGCATTTTTTCTATCCTTGTAAAGGGAGAAATATCCTGTCCTCTTGTAATTTAGGGGAAAAAAAACCCTCAAGTCTTGCTTTTCTCTCAAACAATGAGACAAAAACTTCTAAGCTCAACTGTAACAGGACTGGGCAGTCCCCTCAGAGAGTGAGGATTTATAAGTTACTCAAGGATTACGTGGCAGAGTTAAAGGTTGGGTTTTTTTCCTTTTCTAACGAAAAGATGAATCCTTTGGATGCAGCCAGAACCTTGTCAAACAAAGAGATGAAAATGTGAGTTAATCAGTGTCCACAGAGGAAAAGGTTTCCTGACATCACCCAAACTTCAGCATTTCTGGCAAGGACTTTCCACAACAATCAGTTCTCCTTCAAACTCCTTCTTACCAGGAAACTACTCAAACACCTTGAAAACCAGTTGGTTTTTGGTCTCCTATGCAAAGAAATGGAAGAAAGGTTAATCTAGTCTTGCATCTGAAGGCACCCAAAATGGATCCAAGGAAGCAAAGCAAGAGGGGAAGAGCAGAACCACAGCCATGGAGAAAGCCTGTCCCAATAAACTCTCGCAGCTTTCAGCACCGGGGCCTTTGGGCCTTCCCAACCAGAGATTGCACACAGATCTGTGTCTTTAATAGCTGTGAATAGCTTGCCCTTTGTAAATCTGCCTCTTGTTTTTTGAACCCATTCATACTTTCAGTATCCAAAACATCCTGTGGCAACAAATTTCACAATATAATGAGGCGTTGGCTGGAAAACTACAAAGTAATTTTATTTATTTTAGATCTGCTTCCTGATGGCTTCGTTGCATGCCTGCCATTCTTGGAGTTACAAGAAAACTAATGAATAATTGTTCCCACGCCAGTCATGATTTACATACCTTTATATAAACCTCTGCCCTCCACTCATGCTCAGCACCTCTTCCCAAAGCTGAAAATTCTAATTAATAACCCCCAACATGGGAACCACTCCAACTCCCTGACCAAACTGTCTGCTTTTCCCCCCTCATTCTACCATAGCTTCTTTGGATTTATTCCAGTAGCACATCAAAGCTGTGCTAATCAATATTTTGATCATCCACTTAACAGCGTAAGCCTCTTAATTCATTTGTTTTCTCTCCAAGCCACGACACAGTTATGGGACCTGATGACTGTCCAAGTCAAAATACTCAGCACCACCAACAATGTGGGTGCTCCTGTTGGTATCAAGATAATCCGTCGTCAACAGAGCAACTTACTTTGGTCTTTTATTATCTGTTTAATAAGATATCTGTAAAATCTGCTAAGATATCTGTAAAATAAGCAAATATTACAGTCCAAGGTGCAAGGCTGCTTTGGCAGAAGCAGGCAGGTGATTTCATTGAGCTGCCTGCTCGAATCAAGCATTGCTTTAAAAAGCAGAGCAGACCAACAAGAGCGACTTTAAATAACCCCCATGGACGTCTCCAATTAACTTTCCTGAGCTGCCACCAATTAAGCAGGACATTTTCAGGAGGAAATGCCCTCTGGACAGGGCTTGGGGCAGGTGGGCAGGATTTGCTCTCAGCTCACCACCCTGAATTTGCTCACAGGGGACAGGAGGGTTTTTCCACCCGGAGCTTGTCCCTTCCTCCATCCTCCTCCTCCTCTTCCTCCTCCAGCAACAAACAATCTATCAGCTAAATAGGCACTGACATTAGGAGTTTATTAAACTTTCCTGGGAACTACAGAATAGAGATTATGAAACTATTTCCTGTTTTCTACTTTGGGCATTCTGGCCAAGGTTTCAGTTACCCTTTGCAGCGAATTCCTCCTGTCCCCCCCTGCGTGGGTTTCCCTATAGAAAAGGGCTGACAGACAGGTATACACTGGGATTTACCCTAAGCACTAAAATTATCTGAAGTAAGCCAGCAGAAGTAATGCAGGAGAATAGTCTCAGTCTGCTTTTAAAGAAATTAGATTTGAAATTAAAGAACATGAAAATTTGAGCTTCCTTCGTAGAAGGCGGAAATACTTTTATTACAGTTATCACCACGATACCTAAATGGCAATTTATTTTCAGTTCACTCCTTCACTCAGGGCTTAGAATACAGACCAATAGTTACTTTGTTCACTGGTGGTTTCCTCTTAGCAGTTTTTTTTTTTCCACCTGAAGGAAAGAATTTAGACAACTTGGACAACAGCTGAATGGTCAAGCTTTGGGGAAAGTTACTTTTGGTAAGAAACCAAGCAGAAGAACCTTTATGGTGATAAAGAAATAGTTCTAATGCTTTGAATGTGAATGCAAACAGGGCCCAGAAAGGATGCACCATTTCAAAAGTTAAATGCAACCAGCAGCATTAGAAGTTAAAAAGGACTAGAGATCTATGTGTGGTTTTTTGTAGCAGAGTACACAATAAATCAGCTGTGAGACACTGATTTCTGGTTTCAGAAATAAATGCCTTTTAATTAACATCCTACGGGTTTGTTGAGAACAGAAAGGAACAGACAACTTAAAACACCCAGAAGAAATTGGTCATCAGTTAATTCAAAAAGACCCGATTATCAAATGTATGGCATTTTCCCCTGATAAGCCTAAAAAATATTTCCTGGGAATGTGTTAACAATGGACATTTCCAGTGTTAAGCACCAGTTGCTACATCTAGTGGCTGTCGGTGTCTTAGGTCACGCCTTGCAAATTCCAGGGTTATTAATGCATTTGTGATTTATTAGAAACGGTGTCTGGAACACTTACTCATTCTTGGTTGCATCTGAATGAAAAAGAAAAAAAATAAAGGATTACAGAGCCATGTCAGTGAACCTTAGTTTGGCAAATGAAAAATGTTATTAGGAATTTGGCAAAGTGAGACAAGTTAAATGATGAATAAAGTCCTGTTTAAAACCGATTAGGAAGGAGCAACTTCCCTTATACCCTGCATCCCGACTTTGGGAGGTTATTTAGGGCACAGAAGCTGCAAAGGAAGAGAATTAAAAGAGAAAGTAAGGAAAAACTCCCAGAGACAGGAAAGGTACGACTGACCTACTGACCACTATCATGAAAACTGTGCCATAAAACTGCTGATCACCTTAAAAACACCCTGAGCCACAAAGGGCCACCTCGGGCTCTCTCCTGGGTGATTTTTTCTATCTTGATGCATCAGACTTCAGGAGGTACAAAATTCAAGCCTTTTCCTCAATCAGTTCCTCAACTGCTGACAAAGTAAATTCCTGAGCTTTGTTCCTCCTTCAGTAATAATTATTTTATTGAACTAATTCAATGAGCCTTTTAAATTATTATTAATAGATCGGCCTTTGCTGGTAAAGCAAAGGGAAAAAAATATGCATGTTTTAACAGCAAGAAATTATTACAATGAATGCCAAAATCCACTCAAAACCCCACTCCTTTGCTTTTTACAGTCTCAAGATTTTCCTGCTCTTCTGGCTGAGTTTGCTGTTCTATCCCAGGGATGGACAAAACTTCCCCTTGGCATTTATTACCTGCACAAAGCACTCTGTCAGTGCTAAAACTGCTCTGCAGCTGATGCATTCCCACCTGTGCCTGCTGCTTGTCCCTCCCCAAGAAATAAAACAGTAACTCGCCTAACAGGTCTAAATTTAAGGATCATTAAGGCATTTCAGACCCAGGAGCTCTGTCAGCACTGATTTTTGGGGACTTGCACCCAGTCCTGGCAAGGTGGAAAGGAGGGAATCCCCACTCGTTTCCTCCACTGAAGACACAGAGCAAAATACAAAGGGGAAAAAATCACGGAGTGACCTTTCTGTTACCCGGGAGAAAATCTGGGAATAACCGAAATGAATGTGCTGTGGGCTGCAAGAAGATCCTCTCTGATGTTCTAACTATTGTTCTAACTATTAAAAGAAAAGTGCTTTTAAAGCAAACAATCAGTGTCATTGGCTGGAACTGGAGAGGCCGTTTGTGAAGGAATTAGAAGATGAAAAATAACATCAGTGACACATTTCAGAAGCCGCCCACAGCTCTCTGCAATATTAATGCATTTCTCCAAAAAAGCTCACAGGGCTATTTCTCAAACTGGGCCCCCTGGGAATCGGCAAAGGCTGAAAACAGTAGCAAGAAACTGTTTGGGAGTTTCTCTTTAGCTACAAAGGAAACTTAAAAATCAGGAGTTTTACACATTTTACACAAAAATGCCAGGAGAAGGTTGATGTGCTCTGGCAGCAGGTGAGCTCCTCTGGGATATCAGAATTATCTGCAGCTAAATCTTAAATCCATCCTTATTTCAGAGCAGGAAGGAACACAGCTACTGCCAGCACTGAATTGAGCTTTGGCTTTTTTCTAGGGGGTGGAAATGAAGACAATCAAACTTATCAACTGGCAATTCGTATCCACCAGCCAAGAAACACGCTGGGGAGGATGCACAAAACCCAGGAGCACCTGGAAAGGGCTGGGGCTGAGCTGAGCAGGAATGCAGCTTTTAATCCTTTTAACAGGATACCATACAAGTAATTTTAATAGTTCTAATTTAAATTTGTGTGTCTCTGTTAAAGTGTCTGAGCCTGAAGTGTTTCCATTGCTCTAAGGAAAATAATTCTCCACAATGAGCTTTAGCTGTCTATTAAATTTCAGCGTGCCTGGCACAGAAAACACAGACCAAGGAGTGTGTCTGGGCCTGAAAATTCATCTCTGAAATTCAGAATGTCAGTAAAGCTCAGTGTTACACTTCACAGGTGTATTTAGCAATTAAATTAAGATTTGAATATGCTTGGAAAGATTTTTTTAAAAAATTTGTAACACCTCTGTAAATTCAGTGTCACTGAAATGGCTATGGAAATTCAGCTCAGAACTTCAATACCATAAAGTTTGCCCACTTTTAGGAGCCTGAACATCAAGGCAGGCTCCAGATGCATTGTTATGCCATTTTTACATTATTGTTGCATGGCTGTACAATGGCAGTGGAGCATGGCTGCACCTTAAATGCCACAGATAAAAATTGTTTTTAAATTATTTTTTTTACATCAGCCTCTTCAAAAAATTCTTTCAAAGTATGTAACTGGAGCTACACAAAGTGATGCAACTACTTAATATAAAGTCAACTGCACTGTGAGGTAGTAGAAAACTCTAAAGTAATAAGAATTATCCCAGCAACCCGTGCCAGTCTGGATGACAAAGTCAAGACTTGCAGCAGCACCCAAGGAAACAACCAAAGCCTGGGATTCCAGTAAAGTTCTTCTATGTTACGACAACCAGGAAAATACCATTTCCTTTGCAATTATCCACATCATAAAACATGTAGAAATCTACTTAATTCACCAGGACACGTCTGTATTCAAAGTTTAAACTAGGCAAAGACACTTTTAAAAATGTTTTTCCAGTTTAAGAAAAGAAATAAAAAATTCCAGAGCAAAGTTATCTTGACCTAGCAAAGGGATAGAGACAAAGAATGGAGAAGGATTTCCTTACCAGTTCTTCTCAATTTTCCTGCACATTTGCAGTGCTATATAAACACAAAATTACACTCTCTAGTCAAGCCAAAGATCTGCCCTTTGAAAAATTATCAAAACTGCAGCTGAAATGTTTGTTGAATTCAACTTGTAGATCTCATTCCAGACCCGAGTTCAGTGATCCCCGTTCCCAACGTTACACTGCCCTGCCCACAGCCCTCCGAAAACTCAAATCCCTTTGCTGAGCTCTGTGCCTGACACAGACAAGCAGCTCACCCAGCTCCTCTCACCTATGGAGAGAGGGAAGTTTTTAAGCTTTTTAAATTCCAATTTTTAGGATCATAATAGAGTTTCTACTATCTTAAAGCTTACTGGAGTATTTTTCTAACCTTTGTGTTTTTCCTACCTCCCACATTCTAAGTTTTAATATTCTCAAATTCCATTCAGCTTCAGCTTCCAAATATATCATTTCACCCAGGGCTGTGAATGCACATTAATTCTGTAGATATATACACTACCATCTCTGTCTCCATATATATTTATACATGCATCTCTATTTTAATTTGCATTGGTGCATTCCAGGCTTAACCCATTAACACTCCTGAAGGGGCAGGTTCAGAGCATGTGAGCCTGAACATTGCACTGCAGTGTTCAAACCAACCCTTTATCAGATGATCTCAAGTACTATATTGATATATATATAATGTGTGTGTATATATACACAACCAATTAAGGTGGTTGCCAAAAGATATTTTTTTTGGAGTAGCAAAGACTAACAGATAAGGAAAAGAAAGGTGATCCATAAAATCATTCAGTTTTCATCTTCAACACTGGTTTGTTTGTTTGTTTTTTTTCCCACAGGGAGACTTTACTTATTGCAGTATTATAAAAAAGAAAGAAAAGGAAAAATTAAAATACATGAGTGACTGTCTGAACACCAAGTCAACAGCAGCTCATGATGAGAAACTGCTGTTCCTGAATTCCAGCTTTGTGCTTAAATACTGAAACACAACTATAGAATTTCCTCTTGGAATTATTCTAGGAGCAAAGGAATGTCTACCTGTAACCAGGAAGAATATCAGACCTTCAGGGCCAACCCCCAAAATCCAATATCTTCTTGCAGACTCTCAGGGCCAATACTGAGTATTTCTGAGAGCTTGGTTTCTTGCCTGTCATTGCCAAGCGGGGACCTGGGCTAAAGGCTGCCCTTATTACCGATTACAATACCTACCAAAACAAAAAGAAATTCACACATGATGTTTCCTGAGGAACTGAAACTCTACAAATACGTTTTCCAAGTCTAAAAAAAGAGCCACTCATATCTCAGACTGCTAAACAGTATCCCATTTATATGCAGCATTCAAGTGCTTTCACTCGACACAGATCGGTTTGATAACTTTCTGAATTCGTATCTATTAATCTTAAAAGCTTAAAAATATTAATCCACTGTAAGAATAAAAACTAGCTCCTGTTTTACTATCAAATATACTCTTCAAAACTTCAGATGCACATATAAAACTTACAGCTATGGATTTCTACATTAAGCACTGAGTGTAACATTCAAATAAACAAACTAGAAATTCCCACTGAGCCCCATGACGAAGGCACCGTTACCAACCACCAAACAGTTTCAGGAAGAATTCCAGTAGAAGAATTCCCTAAAAATTGTGCAGATTTTCCTTCTAGAAAATACATATTGCAACAGTCTCATGAACAAGATTCTTCCCCTCAGAGCTGGAGCACAAGATCTCAACAATCCCCTGGACACACTCAGACTTCACTGGGAACTCCACTACCAAAGTCCCAGCTCACTCTTTATCCATCTCATCTCTCCTACAGCATCTTATTAAAGTAATTACTCAGGAAGGCCAGGGAAGACAGTGTTTGGATATTTATAATCAGGGCAGCAGCAGAGCTTGTTTATAGCTGTTTGCAAACATATATTCATAATTATTTTGCTCAGAAGCACAGAGCTGAAGTGTTTTTGTCAGCACTGCTTTCCCAATTCTCCCTTCATTAGCACAAAACTGGGATAGTTCCAACACTTACACTGGCCAGAAATTAAAGCTATTTTTTTGGTAGCAGAATCTACTTCTCACTTAACATTAAAGCCTTAAGGTACGGACTCTGCAAACTAAAAGTTACAGTACTTGTTTCCATTAGTCTTTAGACATGGATTAAACAGAGAAGCAGCCTGAGCCTTCATGGTTACTGATACGTCCTAAGACTATAAAAGAAGTCTGGATATTATATCATCTCCTAAAATCCCTGACAGCGCTACTGAACAGAGAGAGGCTCCCAAAAAGCAAAGCAGAAAGCAGCGTGTTTGAATGAGAAGGGGCAGGCAGTTACACCAAAAATCTAGTAATTGCTTGTATTTCTTATCATCAGCTTCCCCCTCTGCAAAGATTCTCTTTTAATTTCAGGTATGAGCAAACCCAACACCACAAATCATGCAGAAAAAACCCGAAATTCCAAATGCTTATTTGTCTCAGCTACTGACAACAGATCTCAGCTGATTCACTTCCAGCCCCCACCGACTTTCAGTTTCTTTACAGAGTATATAGGTTGCCTAATTCTCATTAAAAAAAAAAGAACACATCCAAAAAAATAAAAGGAGTTTCAGAAGAAAAGAAGGGATACACGAAATACCCCATTCTCCGGAGTGCAAAGACCATTCCAGTTGGATGCCAATTTATCAGGCCATCTTAACATGTTTGAATTGGCAAACTCTGCTAAATGCTAATCAGCAATTCCTAAATGCTTTAGGCAATACTATAATTATGAAACACTATTACAGCATTCCATGTTGAGAGAGGAAGAGAAAACCTTCAGTGCATCATAGTGCACCAAAACCTGGCAATCAAAAGTGCCCCAAATCTGAGGAGCCTAATACTTTTTCTAAGTATCAGAAGTCCCGACAGTTCAAATCTCTCACGTTTCAGAGACATCAACAACATCAAATCAAAGCCAGGAAACCCCTCCAAGCTGCAGGGATGAACTGTGGCATTTTGCTGGCTGGTTTAGGGAAGGGGAGAACATACAGCAGCCACAGCTCTTTCCTGCCCCGCTCTTAGCACAGATGGAAAAGCAGCAGCCGCAGGGCATTTGCGTGGCAACAAAAAACCAAAACAAGACACTTAAACCCCCTACACAACAAACCCCCCAAATCTTATGTGCTAAGGCTGTTAATAAAATGAGATTTTACAGTTCACTCTTTCCAAATGAATGTTTCCTGTAGATATCTAAACAGCACTAGTTAAATGAAACAGACTTCATATCAACACCTTCGCCGAGCAAGAGATTCCCGGCATCACAACCCCTTCACCTTCCCAGAAATTTCCTAGAGCATTTAAAGAGCATCAAGGGGCAGAGAGGAAGCTTTTCTTTTTTTTTTTTTTCTGGGGCTAAATTCAAAGCAGGCTTTTAGAGGACATTACGTCCTGTGATTAACTTCTCTTACATACATACTTGTCACTTCTTGTAAGAAATCCAGACAGGGTCGGCTACTTCCAGAAATACTTATTGAAACAGCCAGTGGGGTCTGTCCTTCATAGTTCCTTGTGTTAGTGTCTGCTCCGTAATTATACAACATTTGTGCACAGAGCACATCATCTCTAAGAGCAGACAAGTGCAAGGGTGTCTGTCCGTCTTCCAAGCGCCCCAAGTTTGTATCGGCCCCTCTCTGGAGGAACATTCGGCAGTAGGAGTGATTGCTTTTGATCACAGCGTATCGCAACAGGAAACCGTTCTGAATGTCGATGTTGGCATTGTGATCCAGGAGGATTTTCACACAGCTTGACCTCTCCCGGATAATGGCCAGCTGCAGTGGGGTAGTACCTTTATCGCTGAGCGGATCAACCTCAGCCTTGAACTCCAGCAGGAGCCTGACAAAGGAGTCTCTGCCGTAGTGGGCCGCGACGTGCAGGGGCGTCCAGCCGTCGTTGCTCTTGGCGTTGATGATGTCGCTGCGGTAGTCGGACTCCAGCATGAGGCGCGCGATGCGTGCCCGGCCGTGCATGGCCGCGTAGTGCAGCGCCGTGAAGCCTCCGATCAAGTCCTTCACCGTGGGGTCGGCTGCGGGTAAAGGAACAGTTCACAGGAGTTAGAAGGCGTCGCAGGGATCTAAAAGGGGAAAGAATTCCTACAACAGTTGTGACTCTTTTTCAGACAGGATTTTTTTTGGCGCTTCGAGCTAGGTCTTGCTTTCATGAATGTACTATTTTTAAGACAAAGTTAACATTTTATTTAAGAATGAGTTACACAAAAATAAGACTTTTGTCTTTCACATACATATGTTCCCTTTAAGAAATACTTTTCCACATCTTCCTTGTGCTCTTAGGCTAATTACTCAAATGTCTCTGTCCATCCAGGTTTCCTCCAGCTCTACAATATTACGTTTCTTTTTTATTTTCCCCTGTGCTGCTTCTTGGTCTTAAAAAGAAGCATGTGTAGAAACATCTGCTGTCCCAAACTGCGGATGTTTTGTGGTCTGGCAGCATTGTATTGTTTTTAGGGTGTAATGCTGCATTAGGTAAAATGTTTCTCTGTGGTCTGCAGGATTTCCAAAGCATGTAGGATATATGTTATTTCAGATTAGCTTGATAAAGTCTGTTTTATCAGATGATGGAGCTGTTCAGAATTTGTTCTGAATATACAATTGCCCCAAAACTTAAGATTGGATGAGAATGTAAGCACCCAGTTCTGAAAGGAGTCAGATAACACATTAATGCAGAATACAGGTAATTACACAGATTTATTTCCCCTTAGCACAGCACAAAAACTCAGACTGATTTATGATTCTAAAAATGAAAATAAATCAATTGACTTCATTTCCTCGGGACACCCAAACTTGTAGAGCAAGTAACTAATTAATCACTCAAGGCAAGGTGCCATTTCTCAGCCCAGAGAACAAGCCAGGCTGGGAGGTTTCTCCCTCCACCATCCACAGATGCTGCTGTTGGACACTGAAATTACAAACACTTTCCCAAGCTAATTTAGACACCAGAAGACCTGCTCTGAGTCCCCAGTACAGTATTAACTGCAGGCTCCCTTAGTCTGAGCACACCTGAACACACAAAGGTGCTAACACAAAACAGGAATAAGCTTCCCATCCCACTGTGATCATATCCAGGTAACACTGACACAGACATCATGCCAAAAGAAAAAGACTGGCAAAAAACAGTGAAAATACAGTTGCAAAGGGGATCAGGCAACTGGAAGCATATTTTGAAACGTAGAATGAAGACTGAGGGGAAGAAAACAAACCAACTAACAAAAATCCAAGATACAAACTAATCCAGCCTGACTACACAGAGAATAAGATGTGAAAACTGCCTCTAGTGTATAGAACAGGAATAAACACAGAAATAACAAGAGGGAGATGAAGGAAAGTTTAGCCCCCTGTCAGTGCCAGCTTTCCTAGGGTTCTGTAAGAGCAGAGGTTTCAGTGCCCTGTACAGTGCCACTAACCTGAGCTAAAGCAATGATGGTGAGCAGCAAAATGCAGGCAGTGGCTGAGCAGGTGGTTCTGAGCTGCACTGGGATGGTGGCCAAGGCACAGCAGAGCAGCAGCACAACCCACACAGGCACTACTCAAGACAAGGATACTATTTCAAAGCTCTTCACACTGCTCACACTGCCCCACATTATCCTCTGAGGGGTGAGAAGCAAAGTGGGCAGCACCAGCACGAGGGGTAAGAGGCAGAGGGGAAATGCACTCTGAGAATTAGGGAGGAAGATGGACAGTCAGGGCCATTTTCCACCCAAAAAAAGAAGTTTTTAAATAGAAATAACATTCATCTTGTGCCTTCTTGCTCCCATGCAGCATAGAGCATGCAAGGCAATCATTTCTATCCCCAGTGAGGTGCAGGACACTGCCCCAAGCCTGTCATTTCCAAATTCCAGCAGATATGCCCCAGCTTTCATGTGAGCAGGTAGATATATTTTTGTACCAGTTGTAATCCAAGCCCAGCAATTTCTGTGCAACATAAAGATGCCCTTTACCTCTGCTTTTAAGCACCCTTCCATGCCTTCCCTACTCCCTAAATGTCATTGGTTTTGACCACTAAAGTGAACCAAAAAAATACTAAGTCATGTAAGACTTAGCAAAAAAAAACAAACCTCTCAATTGGGCAACCAAGCAACACAAACAACCTTCCAAAAACAAACCCGTTAGAAAAACCTCGTGAAAAAATCCTGTAATTCCCATGAAGATTATGGACTTCTAGCGAGCCAAGAGTACCAGCCTGCCCCGGGATTAGGGAAAGGATTTTAACGAGACCAAAAGGGCTGCTGCTGTTCCATCAATGTCCTGCTGCCATCTCCTGGAAAACTGCTGAACTTCACAGGTTGGGATCTGCAGGAAGTTGCACAAAAATCCCGTCCATTCAGTGCCTGTCTTGGTAAAAACAACACCTCAAAGCTGATGCTGCCTGAAGAACTTGGGTCGTTGCAGGGGTTTTAATCTGTATTTTTTTTAAGGGCTTTGGTATTGGTAGCATGTTGTAAAGTAACTCTGTCCCCCTGGAAGACGAGCAGAGTGAAAATGAATTGGGAATGACTCTCAGCAAATATTTCTTTCCAAACTCCCCTTTAATATGGGGAGAGCAGAATCTAGAACTGTACTTGGCCACTTCTAAAGTTCTTAAATATAAAACATAATACCATGGCAGAAACCTTGAACTGCCTATCAGGGGTACCAATTACTGCAGGCACTTGAGATGGGATATTTGCAACACAGAATGATAACTCAGGTTATTTCATTTCATGTTAAAATTGGGCACCTAAACTGGTCATTTAAACTCTACTGCTAATGCAACTCTTTTCTAATACTGCAATCTAGAGGATATCCAGAGTTCTAAATAAGAGTCTAATATGTTATAGCTTCAACTCACAGCTTGGTGGGACAGTTTCCCCTCTTTCTTGCCATCTCCCTGAGGTCACTCTATCACAGCCTAGTTTGGGAAGCCAAGAAAGCCAGGCTTCTGGCTTCACACAGCACTTCTATTATTTTAAGCTTATTTTCCCCAACCAAGGCTTAATTCTGACCACAAGGTTTAGAAACGTGGCTGCATGGGGCTTCTGTTTTGAATTTCCTAAGATAACACTGATATAAGAGATGTCCAGGAAAGCATTACTGCCCAGAGACAGAAACACTTCAGGAGCTTAGGGGGGTGAGCATTTGGCCTCCTCTAGATACCCCAGATCCTGCCTGACTCTATGAAAATTTAGATACCTCGAAGCCAAGACTAAAAATAAATAAATATGGCTGTTTGGTTATTTCTTTCTGTTGCTCTTCAATTTCCAGGAGCTTTAGTGGATCTTTTCTTCACTTTAATATGAGTAACCAAGAGCTGTGCTGCTCAGTTATTATTGGGAAGATATCACTGAGGGACAGCTAACTATACACTTTCAAGATTTTAGTTTGTTCTAATGCTAGCAGTGGTTGGAATTAATAAAACATAGCTCTTGTCCAGTGTTTGTCTCTACATGTCATATTGAAAATTAAAAAATTACCCAGAAGGGATAAAAGGCTAGTTACATAAAAATCCAAGGTTACTAAAAACTGCACTCCCTATTTTTGTGTTGATTTTCTGTTGAGCTTTGTGACTCCAGATTGGTTTTATGGATAGGAAGAGCTGGCTTCATAGAATCTTCACTTTATTAACATGAGAAAAATACACTAAGAAAGTCAAATTCACTATTTCTCGTGGTTCTGATGAACCTTCTGCATTTCATCAGTTGCTAAAGAACATTTATAATCTGACCTATCATCTCTGTACCCAGTTGGTATTTCTGCTGGCTCCATCCTTTAGGCTGGAATGTTTTTTTCTGCATCTCCCACATCTGTCTGTGTCTCCTTGCTCAGGAGATAATAAAAAGCTTCCTCCTGTTGCACCACCTCCACTCCAATCAGCCAATGTGATGCCCAGCACTGTCCTCTGGCTCTTCTCTTTGCTGCTGAGCAATGATGGAAGGGAAGAGAAAAAGCAAAAGCAGGAGGCAGCCAGGTCATGACTCCCCTAAGAACCCACCTTTTAATTCCAGGTCAGTGACCTGATCCCTTCTCAGCCTTTATTAGCCAAACTCAATCTCCATCCCACTCCCATGCAAGGCTGTGCTGGTAATCTGCCAGCACCTCAGATCTGAGGCTCAGCACTCAGAGTGGTTTTCCCAGTCCTGTACTATGAAAATATTCCCAGCCCTGCTAAGCTTCACCAGCCCTCTGGACAGCCATAACTATCACCCCTCTCCCCCTTTCCTCCAGAACTCCATACACTCTCTCTCATTATCTATTAACAATATATAGTCAGTTCAATACTCTCTTTAACCAAAGATTCACACCAGAGAATTAGTTTTTCCTTCTCCCCAATATCTTTTTGGTGCACAGGGATTAAGCACGAACAGCAAAATAATCCACTTCAGAGGGAGAAAAGTAGAGGTCGTGTGAGGAAAGGTAGACACAAACCTCTCACTAATGAGGCTGGTGTGATTAACTCAGCTTGTAAGAGTCAGCTCACTCACTGCTTATTAACTCATTTGTGACATTATTATGTTTTAAATACTCATTATTTTTATGCCTCTGTTTTGAGGGAAAACAAGGCAAGGCACAAAGCAGTGCCAGTTTTCAGAAGGGAGGCTCAGCTACAGGAAAGCTGCTGTAGATGACTAAGCCTCACACCAGTTGTTACTCAACTTTCTCATCCCTGTGATTCAACTCTGTGCTGCTTCAGGACAAGGGTGTTTCATTACTGGCAGTTTTCATGAGGCACCAGATTCAGCTGGTACTTCACATGGAGGAAAGGGTAACAACAAAAACAACAACCAAACACTGCATCAGCAGCTATCTGTGTAGTATCAACACCTATAAAATGAAAATACACAGGGATATAGAAGGGGAGGTTTTTATCACCTTTAAATTTACAGAGAAGTTAAAAGCGAGATATTTCACTTACAGCCTTAAATTTCTGAACTAATAAACTGAAGACTTGAGAGTATCCACATATATTATGTTTTAAAGCAGAATTTTCCCTCCCTTTCCAATAAATACATGAGGGTTTGATCTTTGATGTGGTTACCATGTGTAATAGGCACATCCACAGGGTCCAGTTGCTCAGGCTGCATTTCACCACTGCTCTTAAGGAACAAACCACTACTTGTGCCACTACCACAGCCTGTTCATGCCATTCCATTTTCAGGACAATCCAAACAGCTGGCAAACACTGGGACAGACACAAGGGGTCCACATGGCCTCAGATACACAAAGAATCAAAGAGATAACTTCAGTTTTCCTGGAACTGAAAACCTCTTAGTTCATAATTCACTTGCTAAGAACAGTGCTGGACTACACCATGGTATTCTTTAGGAGCACTGATCAGAATGTGGAGAACATCTACTGATTTGTGGTTTTCCTCTGCAGTATTGCATTAAAAGATTAAAACTGTCCATTTCTAAAACTTTAGGTGGCCTTGTAAGATGATAAAGCAGTAGGAAATTCTGATTGTTCCACCTGAGGGATAACAACCATCACTTAAACCAACAAAACTCCATCAGTTCTCGACATAAAGCTGCATCGTGGATGGGTGCAGGAGGCCTGGAAACTCATCTGGGTTAGCTGGCACTGAAGGCCTTGCACAGAGGACTGTTTATATCTATAAAGTTTAGCAGGCTCTGTTAAAAAGTGTAGGGAAACTTTGTCTTGAAAGCAACTTGCTAACTTGTTTTAGAATTCTGAAACAAACCTCCCAAGGATTTCAATTCAAGGACCTGCCCTCTTCTAAAAATACTCCCTAGGAGAGAAGAAAAGCTTGGAGAGAGTGCTGGGAGTGCATTTAATTTCATAATGAGCCCTTCTGCCCTATTTCCATAATGCTTATTCATTCTTTTAACAATTCCCAGGCAATCCTGGAGGGGGGAGAAGAAAAGGTACGGTATTAAGATATAAAGCTAATCTATGGCCTCACCCACAGAAGTAAACAGACATGAATCACTACTCCAAAGAACCAAAAAGAAAGAACCACAAGCAGCCTGACATCGACTCAGTGCTGCGAAGCCCTGCAAGGACAAGCGGGCTGGAAAGCTGTGGCGTGGCCATGAGGACTGTTCTCTCACCTCCATGCTCCAGAAAGACACGGACACATCTCTCCTTGCCTCTGGCTGCAGAGAAATGAAGCAAGGTCCAGCCGTTGGCGTCGCGCCCGTTGGGAGAGTAGCCCTGCTCCAGCATCTTGCGCACGGTGTGGACATCGCCGGCAGCAACCGCAGCCTGGATCTGCAACTCTTCCTGCAGCTCAGGGTTCCGCCGACAGTGGTGGTGTAACATCCTAGCTCGATGGGCCTTCTACAGGAGCCTCATGAGGGCACACTGGTCACCTTGGAGCAAGGGCAAGTGGGAGTAAATTAGGGGTGGGACAAGGGAAAGGCACCGCTGAGAGTTCGCGCTGGATGCAAAGGCGTGTTGCACGCAGGATAGAACCCGAGCGGCCTCGCTGTTCTTAGGGAATCATAGGGCATGGGTCACAGCATTGGTCTGCCAAAAAGGACACTTACAGGGCATAAAGAGGCAACATTTTCTTCAGAAATGACAGCTTCAAACAGCAACCATTTAAAAATCACAACATCTGTATCGCTGACTCCAGAGACACTGGTTAAATGGATGGTTCAAATGTTGCATGAAAGAGCACTGCACTGCTACAGCAGCTGAACCAGGATAATCTCTATTCTTCTAGAAATGCAGCCCCTCTAAGCTTCAGTGGAAATAATTTTATCTTACTAATATAATCCTGTGACCTACTGCATGCGAGCCTTAAAGTTCAAACTGAAAACTTTCATTTTCTTTTTTTCTTTTTCAGCATTCTTTCTATTTCCTTAGAGCCTACTGTCTGTATTCTGGCTTTGCCCTTCTTAATTAGTCCATAAAGGCTGCAAAAAACTTCTACACTGCAAAAATCAAACACCAAAATCATAATATAATGTAAATGCAGGTACTAGGGCCCTGTCAAACACCATGAGAACATGCCCCAGGAGTATTCAATTTATAATTACCTTGACACAGTATATGAGAGCTGGGCCAAAAGGTTATCTAAAATGGCCATTGAAAAAGGGCCTAGAAACAAGCACACATTGGCAAAGAGGGAAGTCCTACAGCCCATGCTGTGTTTGAAAAGTACTCATCTGCAGCTCTACTTGGGGACAAAAAAACCCAGGTATTTAGGGATTCTTCCACAGTACACAAAGTGCTTATGTTTTCACACACATTGGGTATTATATCCAACAGCACTAGAATGGAAAGGAATATCAGAAGCAAGAAGAAAAGCAGGGTATGGGAAAGCCAGTGTTGAGCAATGGGAGCCTCAGAAAATATTCAAAACCTCTTGCAATGAATATTACCACAGAACTAGGAGATTAAAAAGAGGAATGTATTTCAACTCCTGCAAAGTTAATCAAGATTAAAGTACAAAGAAAAAGACAAAACTTCAACTTTACAATAACCTTGGTGTATTAGGATGTCCACCCACACCATCACCTAAACCTTCCTTCAGGTAAATATCCTAAGGATTTCCAGATCCTTGTGATCCACAGGTCATTCCAAAGACCTTGCAATCAACTGCCCATATCCCACTGGGCACTTGTTTTCCTGGCATGCAGATATACACAGAGACAAGAGAAAAGTGGAGACATCAATCACTGCCATCTTTGCAGATAAAGGCACAGCTCTGGGTTTGCTCTTCTACAACCTCGGCGTGCCCACGGCAAAGAAGTTATTCATCTGCTTTTTGGAGAGATACAAACTCATAATTAACAGGTAGCTCCAGTGACCCCACTTGCACTGCAAATATGGAAATGACATCCAGCAAATGCCTGTCTCTGACATTTATAGATGCTTCAACTTACCATGTATGGCAACAATCACTGCTTCAGCACAGGGTTATTAAAGAAGACTTTGCAGCTCCATATGTTATACATGGCTTAGGAACTGGCTCTGTTTTGTTTTATGGTGTGAACTTCATTATCTGAGACTGGAAGGAAAGGGGATTTATAAAGCAGCAACTGCTAACTCACTAGGTCAGCTTTTGCAGCATATTCCAAAAATCAAACTTGGTTAATCTGATGGTAATGGAAGTATTTCTATTGACTCTAATAAGCTTTTGCTAAGCTCTTTTCTAAACTCCAATTAGCACTTCAGAACATGCTCACCTACAGGACAGTGAGCCTGACTTCATTCTGCACCACACCACCAACAGCACTGTTAATGAAATTCCAGCTACAAGAATCACATCTTTCTTCGGATTTGCAGGTGAAAACTGGCAGTAGAATCTAACTGAGTCGTGGGAAACCCTGAAAAAAATAATAATTCAGACTGTGTCCCTTTAGCCATGATTTCTGAGTACCTACAAGATCTAGTTTTTCTCAAACTGAGACTATCTGGTCAAAAGTGAATATAAACAAACTTTCTGCTGCCATTTTAACAGCCCTTTCTTATGAAGGACTAATATTTGCAAGACCTCACGTGATCCTGAAAATTAAGGTCAGAACAGCTGGTCAAAGTCTATGGAAAGAGGTAGGATGACTGAAGAGGTGAAGTGCAATAGGATTTTAGGGGGCCAGCAGAATCCCCCCTGCAACTCTCTCTGAAGACAGTTGGTTAAGAACAAGCAAAGCTCTCTCTCTCACACTTCTCAGCTGGTGGGTATATTTGCAATGCAGCATTATAAAAAATTGGCATTGGCCCCATATGTTGCATGTGACTAGCAGAGCTTATTCAAATTAGCTGGTACTAAAGTACATAAGTACTCAAACATACAAAGCAGAAGACAAAGTCAGGCAGCTCCTTTTATCACTTGCAGAGTTTCTGTAAATATCCACTCTTCCATCTCACCCCTATGGCAAGCAAGGAAATTCAAATTACAAGAATGCTTAACCATAACACGAAAGGTTTCAGGCTAGTTTTAGGTACACACCAGCTTTGAAAACATTTCCACTTCTGCTCCATAGATCATTTAAAAACCCTGTTTGCAAACCCCCATTTAAGACATCAATCTTTGGAGGAGGGAAGGAGGACTACTGGAAGTAGCCCTTTGGCATTTAATATTTAATGTTTTGCAACTGTAATCAATCACATGCATTTGGGCTGTTACACATTGGCTTTCTGCATGCAAGACAAAAAAACTCCATGATGCACAGGGGGGAAAATGTACCTATATATTCTTGGTTGTAATGATTGTATAGATGAAAATGGAGGACAACAACAATTAATTGATTTTGCAAGTACAAGAGGATAAATTCATTGTGGTCCTGAATTACCTTGTAAGAGGTTGTTACTCTCTGATGGATGTCCCACTCTTCATTGTCTTCACTATTCATAATCTTCTGTGCCCATGTGTGTCAAACAACCTGCTACCCCTTAAAAAAACGAGATTTCTTATTAGTTGCAAAGAATAAAAGGGAGGGAGACTTTTACTTTGTACTCGTGCTAGAATTTTAAAGCACTTATGTCAGGAAAGACCCTGAAGTGTGTTTTCTTTCATTATCAGAGCCCTCCAGAGGTTGGGGTAGGGAGAGTTTGCTTCTGCCAGAGGAGGAAAAGGCTACAGAAGGTATTTTATGGAAGACAAGAGAAATGGGAGATGTGCTTCCTCTCTGGAGCAAACCTTGAAGGAATGGTCTAAACTCTTCCCTAAGCATGATGTGTATCTGCTGCTGTTTGGAACAAGAATGGATGCAAAGGTTACAGCAGGTATTTCAACCTCTCCCTGTGGGAGGCAGATGCCAGAAAAAACATGCAGGATCCATTTAGCTCTTCCCAAACCATTTCTCTGGTATTTTTGTTTGTGGATTTTTTTTGGTTCTTTTTGTAAGGAGTTTTGATTTATTTTTTTTTACTCTCCATCCCATCTCTGCTTCCCAAACTAAAGAATAAAACTAAAAGCATTGACTTGTGCCCCTCAAGTGGATTTCTGGTGCCACCAGCCAGTCTCCTCTCCCTCGTGTGACACCCCAAGCTGACACAAGCTGGGTTCCATGAGCAGCTAAAGACACTGTCACCATACAAGCAATGTCACCACCTCAAAAATCTTCAGCCTTTTCTTAATATATAAAAACTACCCCTATAACATCAAGGTTAACCTAGTGCCAGTTATGATCCCTATCCAGACTCCTGCTTCAGACTAACCCTCCTTATCCTCCTTCCTTGTCACCTGCAGTTAACAGGATCAGTCCCAGACCATTTCTCACAGCCTGGACTCGAGGCTATTTCATTAATTCTTTGGACACCTCTGTCTGACCTTTCATTTCCTTTGGCTGCAGCTCTTAGTGACAGGCCCCCTTGTCCTGTGTGAGCACTGCAATATAATGAACAATAAACCCATTAAATCCTTAATTGTGCAGCAGGTCACACCAACCCAACTGTGGCTCGTTCCTTCTGCAGATGAGTTGCACCAGAACCCTCCCATGAACTGTGCAGCTTTTAGCTTCAGTCACAATTTCTGCCACTTAATGCAACATGAAATCATGCTTTCCTGACGATGCCTCAAAGAGGAGGATGAAAAAAGCTCTTTTCATCCCTCTTCTGTGCATTTTCCAAGAGCTTTGCTTCCCAAGATAAAGCATGCAAGGTCTTCAGATATGCTCAGAGCCCTGCACAAAACTGCACTGCCATGACCTAATTTGATCACATTTCTAGCCTTGTTTTTTTTGCATAGATGATCAGTCGTTCACCTTTTTTTTTTTTTCAAAATTTTTGCATGATTTTCACTTTAAAACCCACACATTTTTTATTAGCTGATGCAAATTAGAATTGCACTGACTTCACAGACTACAGACAAGGTAACAGATTGCTCCACTAAAAAAGTAACAAGCTTTTTCCCCCCAAAGGAAAATTAGCTGCATATGGCAAGAGTAAGATCTGCAACTTTAATAAAAAGAAGTCATATTTAGTAAAAAGTGAAGCTCTCTCACTCAATGACTAAACAAAGTTTGCTTAAAATACTAATAATTATAGTAGAAGCAGCACTAAATTAAAATAATAAGACAAACATCTTCATTATCTATTGATAATGTCTCATGCTGTCAAAGAGATCTTAGACTTTTCCATATCAATGTGTCACTTCTTTAAAGTCACTGCAAACATGATGTGGAAAATTAATTCCAACATATGTACACACTTCCTTGAAAGAAAGTTAAAGGTTGGTACCAAAAGTGAGACCTTAAAACACAGCACTTGGCTCATTCAGGTGCCCTGACAGATAGAGCTGATTCCTAAATCCTGAGGTTACCCCCCAAGAGCAAAGTAAGGACCACAGTTCACTGATGTCAGCCTAACTCTGTACAACAAGGAAAGTGTACATGACATTTAGTATCTGGCACAGACCTAATCAGTGGAGATCCAAGTTGTCTGGTTGAAGCATTCCAAGACATTTAAATCAAATAAATAAAAAAGAAAGCCCTGTGGAATAAGGATAATCATATCAGCCTTCATTTGTCTCACAACTCACTTCTCCCACCCATTTCAAAACTTGTACAAGCTAAATGTGTTCTGGCTCAAAAGGCATTTAAAAAATGGTCAATATTCATTTTTTTGACAAAGAAACTAAACACAACCATCACCTTCATCTGGCACTCAGCCTCGTATATCAGGAGCTCTTCAGCCAGGAGGGTAAGGCAAACAATTGTGTTGTTATTTGCATTCCCATCTCACGACCATGAAGTTTGCAAATAATGTGAAATATTAACATTTCAGAGCCTTATCACCCTGAATATATTTTCTAATGGATGTTCCAAGCTACACCCCAGCCAGACATCAAGTGAGGTATCGCTGAGATGAAAATCACCAAGCAACACATGGGATTTGCTGGGTCTGAAAGCAATGAGTTAACAGTGCATGAATCCAAAACATCACAGAGGAACTGCTACTTCAAAGGCAAGAAGCCTTCACTCTTCACAAGCTGTCATTAAAAGTTACACATTTCTTGTCAGAGCTCCTGTAATGCCACCTCATAGCCTGGCCACACTAAATTTCAAATCACCAGAAGAGTTAATCTGTGAGTCCTCCCCGCCAAGTTCAGGTGTTTCCAGCACTCTGGGTGCTGCTGTGACACTCCTGAGCAGCTGCTGTGCTTTCTGCAGGTGGGGGAAACTGAAGCACAGAGGTGTCCTTTTACCAAGATTAGCCCTTCCACAGACAGGTTGGGAGGTCTGACTTTTAGACCAGAGAAATCACCCAGCTCATGTCACTTCAGGTCTACAAACCTGAAGGAAACCTCACCTTCAGAAAGCACATCAGCCATTAACAATCCTCACCCATACATTGGCAACCTTAACCATAATAAGTTTAATAAAATCCTGCAGTTCCTTCCAACCCCAGGACCTCAATGCTAATGCCACAGCAAGGCCTCAGGGACCTTTTACAGAAGAGAATGCTGCATCAGGTTCACACAGCCAGAACCTCCTCCCTCAAGATGTGCACTGACAAACTGCAGGGAGCTTGGAGATCCCCTTATAGCCAGCAAAAAACACAAATACTCCTCTAACTTACAGTGATGCTGTTACTAAGTTTGAAACCATAAAAGTCAGACGAAAACTTAGCCTTAAAAATAATAAGTTGTAGTAAGTGCTAAGAATTAAGTGTTTTACCAGGACTTGCTGCCATGAAGGAACCCAAACACCAATACTGCATGGAATGACAGGAGGAGGAACCAATGGCCAGGTCAAACCACATCAAAGGAATCACTTCAGCACTAATACTCAAAGCATGGCTGATGAACAAAATGAGTGCTGCCTGTAGAGTTTGTGCCATTCAACAATCTCTAAGTGTATTTGATATGTATTTCTATTTAATACAGCCTAAGAGAACCCAAGTGGAGAGAATTTGTTGGATGCCTTCAGTGGATAAA
Organism: Xenops minutus; assembly: GCA_035221455.1. Lineage (NCBI taxonomy): Eukaryota > Metazoa > Chordata > Aves > Passeriformes > Furnariidae > Xenops > Xenops minutus. The sequence goes on from JAWWEE010000016.1 coordinate 3,317,345, forward strand.
GCAAGATTTTCACTGTGATATCATCATTCTATAAGCACTGCTGGAACGACAGAATACAGCCTCTCAGACCACACATTCCCTTTAAGGGTTTAGAATTCACAATAAGGCAAAATAAACCTCAAATGAACATACAGCCTGAAGACTACAACTTTGTCTATACTTGCAACATCCTACATTTCTTCCAGAGATCAAGAGCAGGACTTCAGCATTATCAGTGACCTCTGTGCCTTGTTTCCACTATGTGCAAATTTCTGCCAGGAGTTCATTCCTTGATTCCTGTGAACGCAATTCCAGTCTCTGCACCTGAATCAAACTTTGCTGCACTGGCATTTCACATTAGGAAGGAGCTTCCAAAATCAAATGAAAACTTATGTCTCCTTTTGTGAATAAATTCCAAAGATCTCATGACTTCTCAGCACCAAGAGGCACAGCCCTGACATGAGATGAGATGCACTGGATGGTTGCATAGAGGGGATTACAATAAACCAAAATCAGATGAAACTGCAGTAACTCCATTGGTAACTCTGTACTGATGCACATCTGTCCCACCTATTTGCCCAAAACTGCCTCCTGCAACCACCCTGGGCATGTCCACGTTCCACTGTTACTTGTGGGTTTGTGATATGTTATCAAAATAACGTGGAATATTTCCTCCCTGTAACCAAAATCTTTTGCACTTGTGTTACAGAGGGATTTTCTCTTTAGCCCTTGACAGGTAGCAGCTACTCTTTGCCACATGCTACAGACATCTCAACTGGAAAATGGAACCAGCCTTGACCAGACAGCTGCCAACAGGTACTGCTCCTTCCCCTGCAGCTAATGCTCAGAATTAACTGACTGCCAACAATGGCCAATGCTTTGGTACAGTCAGTGACATCTCTGAACGCACAACAAAGACCAGAGGGACCTACAGAGGGTCCATCTGCCCAAATAACCAACTCACCTACATTTGAAACAGATCAGAACAGATTCCAGGCAGACTCTGCACCAAGAGAACGCCCAGAAATGCCATCATTTGGAGCACACTGAGAGCAGGAGGCAGCAAAAGGCTGACTGACATCATTCACCCCCCACTCTCTCTCCTAGAACCCATCTCTTCATCTCACCACGTAAAACACACAGTTCTCCCTAAGAACAGCCCTCCCCCTGAAACAGAACCTTCCTCCTACCAGCAGGATTGGTTTGGATGGCTCCTTTCATTTTTTTCCCCTAAGCACCTAACAGCATTACCTTCTTCTATGATCTCAGCCCAAGAAAAGTAAGTCCTTGTAAACAAACACCATCCATTTAAGTGAATTTCAATTTCTGCAGCTCCGTTACAACACACCCAAAAGTGACCTACGCAGGAGTTGGGTATGACTAAACCAACTTAATGCAATTACCGTGACCTAGCCCAAAAAAGATTTCAGAATCAAGGCAGAAACAAATCCGGTGTTGAACCCCAAAAAATTTGTGAAAAGGTTTTAAGAAAAGACCCTTTTAACGACCCACAGTGAAGTAATTTCAAGTGACATTCCTCAGATGCAGTCTCAAAAAACCCCAACATTAAGTAGCATTTCATAACACAAAATAACGTCTGCAGATTAATTTTAGAAAACCATGAAGTGTTACCAGAGGAACTGCACTTCAAATGGGCTTCAGAGCCTTCAAACTTTAAAAGGTCAACTGCAAGTAGGTTTTAAGAGAACAAAGAAATCTAATGCTACCTATTGAAATCCATAAAAACACAACACGAGGCCCCAATCCCAGCCAAACCATGTGTCGAGGATGACTCTGAGAGTCTAAATGAATCATCACCTTTCTAGGTTTGTTTTTTTTTTTTGAGTGCTGTTTTCTCTCTTCTGTCTTATTTCATTCTTTGGAGTCACAATTTTTTAATTCTCCTTTAAGGCAGCTTCAACCTAAAAAAGAAATAAATAAAAGTAGAACTGAGCAATTACATAAAAGGGAGAAGGGAAGAACAAGAATGGTTAATACAAAAGCAACAGCAGGGCGAAATAGGAAGAGCCTCCAGAAGACCCAGAGGGGGGAAAGGGTTATCCAGGCAAAGGGGGCTGTGTGCTGGGGAAGCGGGGCAGTGTGCGGGGAGCAGAGGGGCTCGGAGGGCTCGGAGCGGCAGGAGCCCGCCAGGGCGGCTGCAGCGGGGATGGAAGTGCGGCGGGGCGCGGGGGAACGGGACAGGAAGTCCCCCAGAGAGCGGAGCTGCTGGGAAACAGAACGGCCCGGGTGGGTGCCCGCCGGAGTTGGGGCTGCGGGAGCCGCCGGCGCTCCCGCACACACAGGGACACGCACACACAGGGATACACACACAGACACGCACAGGGACACACACAGGGACAGCCCGCGGGGCCCGGCC
>JAWWEE010000016.1:3320121-3383692 GCA_035221455.1 Xenops minutus
CCATTGGCCGCCGCGCTGACGCCGGCCCCGCCCCCGCCCGCGCGCCCGCCGCCGCGCCCCCATTGGCCGCCGGGCTGACGGCGGCCACGCCCCCTCCCCCCTGCGGGCCCTCCCCTCTGCCGTAAAGCCGCGGGGCAGGGGGGACGCGGGGTTTGCGACAGCGGGCGGTGGCGGCGGTTCCGGCGCTGTCACGGAGCGCAGCGCGGGCCCTGCGGCACGCACGGGGCTCGGTGAGCGGGGCCGGGGCGGGCCCGTGTGCGCCGCGGGCAGGGGTGACTGAGCGGGGCCGCGGGCGTGCGGGACGGGGGGAGAGGGGCGGGGACTTGAGGGAAAGGGGCGGGGACTTGATGGGTGGGCGGGGTTTGATGATGAGGGGCGGGGTCTATGGGGCGGGGTTTATTATGAAGGGGCGGGGCATTGATTGGCGGGGGGCGGGGCGGGGCCGGGCCTCGATGAGAAGGGGCGCGAGGGCCTGAGGGGGAATTCTGAGTGTTTGAGGGGGAGTCAGGCCTGAGGTGCTGCGAGGCCTGAGAGGGAGGCGTGAGGGGTTAGGGAACGAGGTCTGAGGGGAGCCCTGAGGGGCTCAGGGAAAGCTGTGAGGGGCCGAGGGAGAGCCAGGCCTGAGAGGAAGCCGTGAGGGCTTGAGGGAGAGCTGTGCCTGAGGGGGTGCCGTGAGGGGCTGGGAAAGCCGTGAGGGGCTGAGGGGGAGCCGTGAGGGGCCCAGGGGGAGCCAGGCCTGAGGAAGGGCTGTGAGGGGCCCAAGGGGAGCCAGGCCTGAGGGAAGGCCGTGAGGGCTTGCGGGAGAGCCAGGCCTGAGGGTGAGCTGTGAGGGGCTCGTGAGGGCTTGAGGGGCTGCGAGGTCTGTGGGGGAGCCGTGAGGGGCTCAGGGGGAGCTGTGAGGGCTTGAGGGGCTGCGAGGCCTGAGGGGGAGACCTATGGGGCTCAGGGAAAGCTGTGCCTGAGGGGGAGCCAGGTGTGAGGAAGAGCTGTGAGGGGCTCAGGGGGAGTGAGGGAGTCTTGGGTGGGAGACGTGAGTGGCTCATGGGCTGTGAGGCTTGAAGGGGAGCTGTGAGGGCTTGAGGGGGAGCCATGAGGGGGCTGGGGGAGCGAGGCCTGAGGGTCTCCGGCCTCCTGTGGGCGAGGAGCTGTGCTGGTGGGAGGGCAGGCGGGCCCTGGAGGGGCTGTGTGGGCCCTGGAGGGGCTGCGCGGGCCCTGGAGGGGCTGCAGTGCGAGGTGCGAGGGCTGTATCGAGAGAGCGGCCTGCGAAGTCACTGCAGGTACAAGTGGTTCAAAGTGTATGTTATTTCTTAAGCGTTTCGGCACTTTCGTGGTGTGGACATCCAGAGCGTTCAGACTCATACCCAAAAGTCACGCACTGCGGTTTCATTTTGCCTTTTTGGGTTTAATTTTTAGTGAAAATAGAGTGGGTGTTTTGGGTAGTTTGTTTCCCTCCATTTGCTACTCATGTGATTAACATTTAATAGTATATATAATAGGGAAAAAATAATACAGGGACTTGACAATAGCTCGTTATGCCTCTTCATTAGTGTCTCTGAGTAACTGTGTGTCATCATAAGCAGTTTGTGGGGTTTTTTTAAAAAAAAGGAAAAACTGGTATCAACAATGTTAGTTCACTGAAATTAGGAAGGAATCCTTCCCTGTGAGGGTGGGCAGGCCCTGGCACAGGGTGCCCAGAGAAGCTGTGGCTGCCTCAGCCCTGGGAGTCTCCAAGGCCAGGTTGGAGCAACCTGGGCTAGTGGAAGGTGTCCCTGCCCATGGCAGTGGGTGGAGTGAGATGAGCTTTAAGGTCCCTTCCCACTCAAATCATTCTGTGATTCTATGAAACCAGTTTCTATGACTTTCTGCTAAATTAAGTATCTCACCTTGTAGAAATACGTGTTTCATAACTGATTCAGGCTATTCTGGAGGTGTTTGCAGCCACTTAAACTTTACTTGCTTGGCTTCTGATGGTCCTTAAACCCTACAGGCTTCAGCTGCCCTCTGACTTTTCATCTTCAGTTCCTCATTACTTTTTCCATCAAGTTTCTTCTTGTTCTGTTTGCAGCCTCCCTTGACTTTGGTTCTATTAATCGTGAAAATAACACAAAATATTTATTGAGGGGGTTTTTTTCTGTCTAGCTTTCCTTTCTGTCTTTTGCCTGATCAGTTTCTATATAAGGTTTTTGAACTGTTTCCTGTTGTTTATGCAGGAGTCTGGCACTGTGAGGCGTTACCTTAATTGGTTTTTAGATGCTGTCATGAATAACTCAGATAAATAATACAGTAAGGGTTGGAGTTTGTCATTTCTTGTGTGTGAATATGATTCCTTTTCTTTACTCTTCAGCTTTGAGCTTTTCACTGTGCTCTCTTGCTGTGTCTGAAACAAATTTAGTCCTTGTCTGACGTTTTCCCCCCTCTTTGAAGTAAATTCCTTCAAAATAAGCCCCCTCACTTTCCATTTCCCTCAGTGACTTATGTTTGTGAGCTGTTGTCATGTGTGAGTGAGACATCTCTTAGAGAGGTTTTTATAAATAAATTAATGGTAAGACATAAATGTGTTATGGTAGGGTCAGGAAATCACAATATCATGTGGTGAAGGTAAATGTCCTAGAAAAGTTCTGAATCTCTTCTTTCTTAACCACCTACTGGATTGGGTGAATTTGTGCAGGAGATCTGTCCATTTACCATTTAGGCTGGTAATTCAAGTTGATCGTGAACACAGAAGTAAATGTGTTGAGATAATGTTACTTTATTAGCTATTAATTTAGGAAGAAATGAAACTCAAAGATAGGAACAATAGCCATATAAAATATTCAGAGTGATTGCTGCAGAAATTTTATGAGCTTTCAGGTCATAAATTTTCCACCTCAAGTAGAATTCCAAATAGATTCTGCAAACAGAGGAGGAATTTATTGCCTGAAGTATCAGATTTATTCTTAACATCTAAAGTGTGGAATATGGGGAGGATTCTTGGTTCTATCAGGTGAGGAACGTACTGGAACATTTTGGAGTTTTCAGGTCAGCCATTGCTGAATGTCTTTAAAAATACCAACCAGAGTGAATTGGAGATCACTCCTTCATGCTCTCAGATCTTGGGGTTTGTTCTGAAGGAAATGAATCCTAATGGCAGAAGAAGTGAGGAGTCTTGGGTGGCATATCTTGCTCCACCTCTAATGCTTTGTGCCTTTGGGAAGCCATTTTGTCACTACAAGCTTCAGGTGCAGTTAAAAAAATCAGGTGGTAAAAATGAAAGTGTAATTCTTAATGTTTGATACTGCTCTAAAAACTTAATGAAGATTACAAGCTTGACTAAAAATTTCTCAGATACTGACTTTGGTGGTTTCATTGTTTTCTTATATCCTGCTAAAAAGAAATAGTTTATCATCAAACCAACTATTTTAAATTACTATCTTTGGAATATCTCACTGGTTGAGAGACTGAGCTGTTTTCTTCCTTTGGTAAAAAAGGAGAAAGGCTACATTTAAATAAAAACCCAATCCAGAGGGATGGCTCCAAGGGTCTGCCTGCATGTCTACCTGGCTGATTATGCCAGCCTAGAGAGGAGAATCCAAAAATCATGCAAAAAGAAAATTCCTGTAAGCAACTTAAGTCCCACTCCTAACTCTGCCATAGATAAGGGTAATGAGTTTGTTTGTTGTTTTTAATCAAAGAGTTCTTGTTAGAGCACATGTTAAAACTGCCCTAGAAGGATAAACATTACAGATGAACATCATTTTTAATATAGGTGAAAAAGAAACCCTGATGTTCCTAAGCATATTTGTTTTCTGGGGAGGTGGGGTATCTATCTGGCCATTTACAACTTCATAGTACTAGGCCCTTAAGATCAGCCCCTCTTGAACCTGTGTGCAGGGAAAGTAAGACTTGTCCTTTGGTGTTCATTTTCCTGAGAGCTGTTGCCATTGCCAGCCTTAATGGAGCAATGAATGTTGGCAGTGCAGAGGAATATTTACAGTTGAAACTTTCTGCCTATTTTTGGAGGCATCTTTCACAGGAATTTAGGTTTTAGTAGTTTTAGCAACATAGATTTGATCCAAGTTCTCCTTTCTGTATCTTTAGCAGTAGTCCCTGGTAATAGTTTTAATTTCAGCCAAGTAATTTTGGTGTCAGTGGTATAATACCGGAACTGTAAACTTCTTCTGAGCATGGTAATTCTTCACTTGAATGTCTCACTGGGGCATTTCTGTGCAGGTGAATTTGCATTTTCAAAATAAGTTTAATATTGGTAGTATTAACTCTAAAAATGTGTGTTGCTCTTCTGTTGCTTGTTAAGTTCAGTGACAGCAAAGTCTTTTGTTTCTAGGTGACTCAGAAGAGAAATGCCCAGTGGTGCCTCTGTTTCTCCTGCTGGATGAGACTGGCCAATCAGTGGAGACACAGCATTTTCTGGAACACTGCATGTTCTCAAAATGAAGATCTCCCTCCTGCAGCAGATGTATAAGGATGTTCTGGGAGGCATTCCCTTAGCAAAGGAAAGCCATCATTATTCCTCTTTACTCAGTCTGAGCGTTGAGCAGCCAGCAGGAGATGAATGCAGCCATGAGCTGCCTGTCCCAGCTGCTGCTGGTGGGAGTAGCAGCCCTGAGGGCACGGCAGTGCCAGGTGAGGCTGTCCCTGCAGCAGACGACTTATCAAACAGCTTTGCAAACATGAGCTCCTCGTTCTGTCCACGGGAAGTGATGCTGCTTCAGTTAACCTTGATCAAGATGATGGTGGCTAAAGCAGAGTCCCAGGAAATCGAATCCAGCATGAGGCAGAAGTACTGTGAGATCTTTGTTCTTCTTCTGAAGGAGGCAAAAATTGACTCCAAACTGGTAAGCTTTTGTAAACTTGTGAAAGGAGGGGAAACAAATAGAAACATACCTTAAATACTTTTCCTTTCCACAGATTTGTCTGCTGGGTCCTGATGATCGGCTGTTATCTCACATGGCTTCCCAAAGTTTGGCATCTCTGGTGTATTTCCAGCTGAAGGAAGAGGTGAGTGAATTTTTATTTATTTAGTGGATATGTGCCTGCAGGTTGTTCCATTTGACTCTACAGCAGGGTTTTGTAGTGTTTGTATTTTCCAAGAAACTAAGTCAGCTGTGTTGGGAGGAGCCTGGAATATGGAAAGCAAGGAGAGCAGAGGTGTGGAATGTCTTTATATATAAAAGTCTGGAATCTTATAAAACTCTTTTAAGGTGAACTGTGTGTAAATAAGAAGAAATGTTCTCTATGATTGCAATACAGGTATTTCATTATCAATGGTTTTACATTTCCTTGATATGTCAGGTGATGCAGTAGATAACAATAGGTAATTAACACTTGGAATTTAATAAAATGCTTTGTTGTGTTTGCTTGTTTGAATATTCCAATTAGTTGTTTGAGTTTATTTGCTGCATATTTAGTGGATATACATTGTAGCCTCCATAGTAGCATCTCTGAACCACAGATTTATCTCAGAATTATGTCTCCTGCCAAGCTGTCTGGGTCTGGGAATTATGAATTCAGATATGATCTATTTACAGCCTTATCTGATTTTGGGTGGGTCACGTGACATGAGGAGGTTTGATTTTCCCTTTCTGGAACATGCAGATAACTTCTATTGCTTGCATATGTGACTTCATGTTTGTAACCAGAGGCCTAAGTCCTTTAAAGGCACTGGGCAGAGGGACTGACAGACAAAACACAGGTAGAAACAATCTTTTAAATGTACAATTTTAAACCATTGTGTTATAATTTAATTTATGTAACCATTGAAAGCACGTGTGATTATTTTTCGAATGATGTTTCCTAGAATGCATTAAATGTCACCTGGCTCAGCTTTAGCCTGAACACCCTGTTGGGATTCCCCGGGCACGCCCCGGTCGGGCATTGTCTGTGGACTCTCACAACCATCATCAGGGAGATCCTGAAAGACGCAGCTTTACCCAAAGCAGGTAGGGTGGAGATTTTGGGCCGGTGCCGCCAGGGGGAGCGATATCACCGGGAATTCCTCGGGAGCGCTGGCTCTGGAACACTTACTCCCTTCCTTAGAAAATGGGGATAAAATGCCATTCAAATGGACTGGTTTAAACACACTTCAACTCTGGAAATAGTCACAAGCCCTATTTACTCCTTCTTTACTGCTTTAGCTGACTGTGTTACACTGCAGCTCAGTAATGTGCTTCTTGTTGCCACAGGGGTTTTGAAGAAGTTGTTGGCTCCTCTTGATGCTGTGCTTGAAGGATTTTATAATGCTATCCTGTTCCATCATTTTGACAGTCACCACTATACTTCACCTTATTCTGAAGCTACAAGCAACCTCATCAGTTTTATAGATCTGCTTGAAGCACTTTTGGCTTCCAGAACTGAACTTGAATTCCCACTCAGGTGCCAAAGAGTGTTGTTTTTGAAAGTTTCTTATGTCCTGAACCTCATTAGCTCATCAGTCCCCTATGTAATCAAGAAGAAATTCATTTTGCTCCTTAAAAAATGTGTCCTTCACAAGTCTAGAGAAGATGCTAAAAGTGGATCAGTGTCCTTACAAACCCTGCCTTTATGTGAGGACATGCTTGCACTGAGTAATGCTGTTCTGCAGGTTGTGAATTTAACTTGGCTAAATCAGATCCCCCTTGATGAAAAGACCAGCTACTTTGGAAGCAGTGAACCTGCTCCTGGAGATGATGCCCAGGGTGCTTCTGACCAAACTGTTCTTAGAGCCCTAAGTCTGGTTCTGCTTAAGGCACTGGAATTCAAGATCCACAACTCTGCAGCAGAAGCAGAAATCAAAGGTAACAGCCCTTTTTAGTTTTGTTTGTTAAGCAGCAAGTTTTAAAGCTTTCAGATTTTGTGGTCACAGCTCACTAAGGCTGTAAATAACTTCAGCTGAACTAGTGGTGGTGGGAGAGAGGAGAGAAGAGACCATCCAAGCAATCTGCTGTGGCTGTGTCCTGTTTACTTAGTTGTCTCCTTGCATTTTATCCAATCCCTGTCATATGGGGGGCTTGAAACAGCTGCGTTTGGGTTTGAAAACTTTACCTGTTCAGAACATGTGTTAATACTTGAAATAGTTGAGCCAGCTTGGGAACACCAGGCTCTTCTCCAGCTGGAAAAGAAGAGAGCACAAGCACCTGCTCTGGGCAGGGTGGGGAACTAACAGGAGCTGCAGGTAACACTCTTTCTGATGTGGAGGTGGAACTTCAGGTACCATTATGTGTTTATTTGATTCAAGGTACAAGGTGTTACTGTCAGGCAAGTAATTTAATGAGGCAAAACCAGCAGTGTTACAGAAAGGTAAATAAAAATAATGAAGCTCCAAAGTAAGGCACGGGGGAATTATGGGACTTAGGTGATCACAGAATGGCTTGGGTTGGAAGGGACCTTCAGGATTATCTTGTTCCACTCCACTGCCATGGGCAGGGACACCTTTCACCAGCCCAGGTTGCTCCAAGCCCCATCCAGCCTGGTCTTGGAAGCTCCCAGGGATGGGGCAGCCACAGCTTCTCTGGGCACCCTGTGCCAGGGTCTGCCCACCCTCACAGAGAAGAATTTCTTCTCAATATCTCATCTATCCCTGCTCTCTGGCCATTCCCCTTTGTCCTGTCCCTCCAGGTCCTCTCCAGCTTTCCTGGAGCCCCTTTAGGCACTGGAAGAGGCTGAGGTTTTCCCAGAACCCTCCCAGCTCTCCCAGCCTGGCTCCAGAGCAGAGGGGCTCCAGCCCTTGGAGCATCTCTGTGGCCCCCTCTGGGCTTGCTCCAACAGGTCCACAGCCTTCTTATGTAAAGTGGTGGTGTTCTTCCCCCTGCCTTCTGGGTCTGGTCCCTCCAGTTACTAGGTGTGGGCATAGCTCTCATACCTGCCTCCCTGAGTGTGTCTGCTGGGAGAAGGGCAGGCCTGGCTGCAATGCCATGGGGCAGCAGTGGGATGGCAGGGAATGCATTCCTGATGGGAATGTCATGTCACCCTGGAAGCCAGTGAGGCTTTTTGCCTGAGAGCCCTTCCTGGAATCCCATCTTCCTACTCACTTTTTTTCCATCTGGGAGCACAGAATGCACATCTGATGCTAAGCTGTGTCAATGTGGATGTGCAGATTCCATGATCCAAGTAGCATGCTGTCCCTGGATTAGAGGCTTCCTGGGAAAAAATGGAAAGGCAGGTTCAGTTCACTTCAGTTCTGATGCAGAGTTTCTAGTCAGATACAAGTGAGAATGGGCACTCCTATATTTACTGATCATGTGGCCAAAAAAAATTATATTTTTAAACAAGGCCGCCATTTTACAACATTTTAAATACAAAGAGGCATTTTAATACAAGTTCTGTCTTATTTTCTACAGTTCTACACTATGTAGAAAGCCTAAAATCAATTTTTAATCCATCTGTGCAGAAAAGCCACAGACTTCAGTAAGACAGCTTCTGACACTTTTTCCAGATTTTGGAAGATGTTCTATTTGTGATGCCAATTGCTTTCTTAAAGTTTTTTTAAGTATTTGTAGGGACTATTTTACTTGTGATCCACCTTCTGAAAAATGTATAAAGACTGAGATTGTCTAAGAACAAGTGAAAAGAAAAAATGTAGGTTATATCTGTTTTAGATGTCTCTATGAAAATTCATTCTCAAAGAAAAAAAGTCTCCTTTCTTTTCCAGATTCATGACACAAAAATGAGTTCTTTAATTAGATTCCAATACCCCAGCTGTCAAGATGAATTTCAAGCTGAAAGGGAATGGTGCTTTTATTTTAGTGACATTAAATGAAGTGGTTAAAAGAAGGACCAAATGCTTTAATATGGTAACTTCCAGGAAGCTGGCTGACCTCTTTATTAGCATGAATTAAAGTGGCTGAACTTTAATTCACTTTTGTTTTGAGAGTCACTTCCAGATAGCTTTGATTTATAGGGAAGAGTTCTGGTCTGAATAGTAACTGTTAGTAACAAACACGATTTGATGTTCCTATTATTTGCCAGGAGGAAAAGCAAATCTTAAATAATAAGAAAAATCGTGTAGTGACATGGTAAGTGAAATTGATTTCAGTGTTGCAGGAAGTTTTCCTGTTTTCTAAATGTTGACTGTGCTGTGTTCCATCCAAACCTGCTATCTAGTACCAGGATGTAGTACTTTATTAGTATTGAAGATGTCACTTTTTAGACTTAAGGGAAAGAGTCTCTGCCTAATGATTCCAATGTTATTTTCATGAGCAAGCTACTGCACTAAAATGGCAAGAACTAATCTAGAAAATTTGAGGCTGTGTCAAATCAGTTGAGCTAAGGAAAGATAAATGCATGCATGAGCTGTTATGCACTGTTAATTTAAAAAATACAAAGTGTATGCTGTCTGGCAATGAAAAACATAAAGCCAAATTCATGGTGACTTATTTTTTTTCAGGAGACTTTGAGAGTTCCATGTGCCAGCTCCTGGTGTTCTGGAGGAGTCACCTAAAGCCTTGCTCACAGTCTCACCCAGCTGTGCATCACTGTGAATGGCTCTCCTTGATCTTCATAGAGCAAGATGATGACATGTGGGAAGCTGCTAAAGCTTTATTACTCATTTATTTAAAATTTGATAGGTTAGTGTACCTTTTTTTTACAGAACTGTGAAGAATTGTAATTTCCTGAGGCTGTTGTGATATAAATAGCATTCCCATTGGTTACTTCTGTATAAATAAACTTATTTTTCATAATTTTAAACCCCCGAACCTCAGGGCAATGTAATAATGTGTGATGCAAGAGCTGATAATTTAAGTCTTTTTTTTGGATTGAAACAGGGGAGTTGTGAAACAATTTCTTACTAAATAATTTATCATATCCTGTAATTCAGGATAATTGACTTCATGCCTAAAATAGTAGTTAGAGATAAAAAGCATGACTGTTTTCTCACAACACAGAGTTAGACAAGAATGGGCTGTTGAACTTTAAGAATTCAGGTACCTTTGACAAAGTTTCTTCCTGCTAACAACTGAGATGTGTCCTTCATGGATTTGTCCTGAACATTCACTGCTTCATTGCTGTTGAAATGACCATACAAGATATTATCCTAATTTATACAAGCCTCTTGACCTTCAAAGGTGAAGATATGGACGTAATAGAGACACACAACCCTAAATAAAAGCCACTCTTCCAGTGTGCTTAACATCCTGGAAGTGCTCAGGTTTACAAAAATACTAATGTAATACTATTTTATATTATATTAAAACATGGTTGATGTGTTCTAAATAACTTGGTTTATTCCAGATGAGGAGGAGTGCCCTCTAAGCCCTGCTTTAAGTGCTTTGGCTTCCTGACCTGTCTGATCTCCAAGCCCCATGTGCCTTCATTCCTTCTCATTCTGATATAAAACTCCTTTCTTTTGGTTTTTCCTTTCTGACAAAATTTGAAAAAGAGCAAGAACACCATCATCTGGACACAGCTGGTTTTTAAAGAAATACTTGTAAACTTCCATGGAATTGAGTATTTCCTGACTTATTTTCCAGGTTACGACATGATGCTGCTGCTAACCTAAGCCAGAAAGAGGAGCACTCCTGGAACTTCCTTACACATGCAGGTGGATATAATCCACACTGTATCTTCTTATTTTTTCTGGAAAAGATTGCATTTGATTCCACAGTGCTGCTAGACTTTTTGATTTCATCAGAAACGTGCTTTCTGGAGTACTTGGTAAGGTACTTAAAACTTCTTGGGAGAGAGTGGCATCACTTCGTAGACGTCTGTAACCATTTTGATACCAAACAGGGCACTTTTCCCTCAATGCCTTGTGCCCAGCCTCCCCACCGAGAAGAGCCAAGCTGTGTGACTGCTGGGAGGCTGCAGGACGCTCGCAGTGAAGCAGAACCGCAGGCTCCGAGGGCTTCGGCTCCTGCTCGCAATTGCTGCGTGTTTACAGCACAGCGAGGCGATAATGAGGCTGCGGAGTGCAATGAGTCTGACTCGCTGATAGGCGCTGATAACGCCCCTCTGCTGGGCTCTCTTCAAAGCCTTGTTAATTACGACAGCTCAGAAGACTCCGAGTTGGAGTCTGATGGAAAAGAGTGCTTGGTAAACACCAAGCAGGTGCCTTTGAACAACGGGGGTGAGGAAACTGGTTGCAGCTACAGAGATGACAACCGGAACGCTTGCACGTCTGAAGTGTTGCCTCTGAAACAGGAGGGATCTCCTACCTCATCCTGTTGGACTTGTATGACATCCTCGGATAACATCACTCCCCTAAGAATAATGCTTTATAAATCAACCCAGTGTTTGGAAGAGCTGCAAAAAGCTATTTCTAGGTTGCAGAAAAGAAATCTTTTCCCATATAATCCAACTGCCTTGTTGAAACTACTGAGCCACATTGAGAAGATGAGCAAAAACATGAGTCCACAATAATGCAGTGTTCTGGTGGTTGGGGGTTTTTTAAACTAGTACATCAAGGAACATATCCATGAGATGAATGACTTCCAAAGCTCATGCCTCTTGCACTAGTCATTGTATTTAACCTCAGGCAGGATAACGTGGTTTTGGTTGACACCTTAAAAAATCTGCAATTGCATCCAGTGATATGATCCATGACCTTAAGAGTCCTGGGCTTATTCATGGTATGTATGCCAGTGTACAGTATATAAAGAGTAATTGTTGGTATTCAAATTTTGATAATAAATGGCTAATGTGAAAGCATATAAAAATACATCATACTTAAAGTATTGCCAATTATACTTGTTCTATTTATGAATTGGTTGCCAGATTGGTAGTTGTTTATAGACTACAGGGTGGAGTTAATGCAGCACTTCATAGAATCAGGGAATATTCTCAGCTGGAAAGGATCCATGGGGATCATCAAGTCCAACTCTTCCATGAATGGCCTGGACAGGGCTCAAACCCACAACCTTGCTGTTATTAGCACCATGCTCTAACCAATGGAGCTAATCCCAGGGTCTTGGCTGCTTAGAGGTTGAGTTAATAAAATCTTGTAGCTGGGGATAGTTGTGATGTTCATCCTGTGTATTCAGCATCAGTGTTTGGCTCTAAGTGCACCTTCAGATGTGCACCTTTACTTTACTTAAAAGAAAAGGTGGATGTGAAACTAATGCCTAAATTGTCTATTTATGGAATGCTTTAGTGGAGGATTGTGTCTTAAATTCAGCTTAGGTAATACAGAAGTGAAATTCCAACAGAATTACTCACATCCATTGTGCATTTCATGTAAGTATAGAACGTATACTTAATGGATTTGTTAAATCATAAAGATAATTAAAATTAAGTGACTCCAGTGCTGTGAGATGGATACTGAAGATACTAAATTATATCTTTTTTTTATTAGATGTAATTTAAATAACCTGAAAAGTAAGTGTCTGAGAGTTTGCCTGGGGGGAGCGAGTTCAGAAGAGGATGCAGCACAGCGTGTGCACTTAACAGGAAGGCACCTTGAGTTGGTACATTTAAAGTGCAGCTTGTAGTGCTCCTGCAAGGGTTGGGCAGTGGGAAGGTACTAACAGGAGTTCTGGAATAATCTTGGACCTCAGCAGAGCTGTGAGAAGCAGTTTTCCTTCTAGCATCTTCTCTTGCAGGTAAGTGCTCTGTTCTGATTGAGAGCCAAATACGTTCTCTTCCCTTTAGGTAGCTATTTAGCGTTACCTTAAAATAAATACTGAGGTAAGACAGTCTGTGGAGCAGGTGACTGACCCACCAATCTCTGTGGCCATCTTCTAGATTAGTCTTGAGCTCTGAAGTGGTGAATCAACACTTCTGGCAGGAGCAGAAAACTGGGTCAAACTTAAGGGATAATTTAGCTGGGAATTGCAGTGCTTTCCAGGATGACAGTGGTAATCCCTTGGCAGGTAGATGGAAGGGAGAGATCCTCTTCACTGGCACAAAGGAGATGGGAATATCCTGTGTGTGCACTGCACTTTGGTTTCTTCCTCCTTGTGCAGAGGAAGGGCTGAGAATGGCCAGGAATGGAAGCCTTCCCATTCAGGCCTGCAGTTACTTAGTTAAGGACTAACCTTGGAGTTGTCCAAGGCAGAAACATGCCTGGTGTCTCTTCACTCTGAACTCATTTGTGCTCTGGATGCTGAGCTGCTCATTTCTGTCAGGACTAAACTCCCTCTGGGCATGTTCAAAGATGCAACTCTAGACAACTTGGGAACTTTGCAGTTCAAACATGGGAAGTGCCTTTGGCAAGGTGGTTGAGCAAGTGTTTCCCAAGATCACAATTTTTAAAGTAGGTAGGTGCTTATATTTCAGTGAAATGATTTCCACTATCCTCACTCTTTTTCTATGCCAGCCTTTGCTGACTAGTGTATTTAAACTGAGTAATTCCATTGTTTTCACTGAACATAGTATAGTTCAGCATTTCTTGGTCTGTGCTTTGCCAGCCTGAAGTATCTAAATTGCAACAATAGACACTGATATGATAATCTGGGTGGGCAGAGTAGAATGGTGAGATAATTTTGGTTAAGTCCTGGTCTTCTTTGTCAGTGATTACTACAACTGTCTAAACTTTTAAAGTAAAAGCTCAGATCTCAGAACAGTGGTTGGGGTTTCATTGGCTTTTTTGTTGGTTTTTTTTACAGCCTAAAATTTTTAAGCAGACCTATTATTTCATTTGCTAGAGCAAATTAATTCAGCTGCAGAACCTATTACCAGTGTTAATGTTAAGAATTAGGTCATTGATTACCAGGAGATTGTGCCATACCTTTGGATATTGATATCTATCAACTTTTCTTGTATTAGAGCAAGACACAGAACAAATCAGGTGACCTGTGTGGAGGCAGTTTTCTGAGGGCTTACCCTGAGATGTGCACAGGCCCCATTTATGCAGTTGTTTTGAGGAGTTGACCTTCAATATCGGTAGAATAAATTAGGCTTTAAGGAGGGAAGAAGTTAGCACTAGAAATTGCTTACAGGATGTGCTTTTTAAAAAGAGCATTTTTTAACTTGAATGGTTCTAGAGCTTGATTGTACTTACAGCTGAATCCAGCTTGTGGTTCTTCAAACTGGACTTTCTCCAATACTTTTATGCCTGCTTTCCATTCTGCTTTTAAGACTTGTACTACAAGTTTTAATCCTGTAATACAAGAATAAAAACCAACCTTGGGAATTTCTATACTTAGGATATCCTTGTAAAGCTGGGAATAAGGAGCTTTGGTTGTTCCCTGGTTTATCACTGCAGGATAAGCCTTGTTTGTACTTTTCTCCAAAGTCAGTCTGGGCTGGTGTCTGAAGTCAGTTATCAGGGACTTATCACAGGCTTTCAGTGTCAGTAGGAGTGGAATATTGTGGTCATTACAGTGTGGCTTCTGTGTATTTCCCCTTAGAGTTGTCCAAATGAGTTTGTAAATTCCTGCTGTGTTTTGTCCAGCCCTCTCAGGCCCCCTGGTTTGCTCTGAAATCCCTGTAGAACCCAGTAGGGCATGGCAGAGGGGATAACAGGCAGTGTTTTATTGTCACCAGCTCAGCATTGTGACCTGGACTTGGTTGAGAAACACCTCAGGGATTTAAGCTTTTCCAAGCCATTATCTTCTTAAATGTTGTATAAATGAATTGGTTGCTGTTAACTGTCAGAGATAGTCTCTAATAGGGAGCTGGCTTGCTGCTGGCTTATAGCAAGGGTGGAGGGAATATAACTTACTTTTTGGCAAGAATCTTGCATGAAGAATTACAATATCCTTAGTTATTTCTGGTTCCTGCTCTCCTATACTGCAAAACATGAGTTTTGTCAGTCAGCAGTGTCCTAGGAGGAAGATTTGGAACAAAAAAAAGTGAAATGTTTGAAAAACATAGCACACACAACCTCCAAAGTGAGTCCTGTTGGCTTCCCTCCTGTTTGTAGGGAAGGTTTGCATGGGCATATCCCAAAATTCTGTCAGGAGCTGCAGCTGCTGACTGGAGTTGTCCAAGGATCTGCCCCATCTTATCCTGGTTCTAAAGACTTGAAACTTCTTGTGGAACTTAAACTCCAAATGCCCGTAGCTCATTTGAAGGAAATAATAGTTACATATTAAAAAATTAATAATAATTTGAAGGCTATTTTGCAAAAATAGAGTATATGGATAAAGTCAAAAAGACTTGTAGCCAAATGACAAAATCCTGTCTTGATTTCTCTCCTTGCTGGTTTTGTCTTCAAATGTAACTGTCCAGGGTTTGTCAGCTCTTGGAGTAACTTTCTCACTGCAGACCTTTGATGGCTCTTTGGGGGAGGGGTTTAACTGGAACAGAAATTACTGCCTTCTGGAAACTCCTCCAGTGCTTGGCTTCCTTGGTAGTATTTATATTCTTAAGAAACTTGTGTATGAAGTGGTGTTCTCTTTATGCTGACATGGCTCCAGCTCCTGTGAAAGCCAGGCAAAGATACACTGGGCAGCAAATGTAAAACTCAACCAATTTTATTCTATTTCTTTTTAATTATCTCCTCAAGAGAAAATTCAGCACTTGGTGACCTTCAACAGAGCATTGGTCCCTCTAAAGGAGTGTTTCTTCACCTCAGCTGGAATTGTTGACCAACATGATGCCTGTGTTTCCTGTGTTTGTCAATTGGGAGCTGGTGCAGAGGTGGGAATTGCTGGGTGTGAAGCATCAAGGGATTTACCTTTCAGTGTCACCAAGCAAATGCTTATATTTTGTGTTCCCTGTGGGTGGGTAAAGATTGATGTTCCAAGAATCTCCCAGTAATGTAATCAAATGTTTGCAGCATTGTCTTATGTGCAACTGTTACAAATTGTTGAGGTTTATTTTCATACAGCTGTTAAACCAGTGCTTCCAGCTCCAAGGATCAACAAGGCATCTTTTTTTAATCCCATGTTATTTGGACTGTTGGAAATGAATTAAGAAACTCTCTGAATTGAATGGATTAATTGTTAAATCTTAGTGTTGCAGCCAGGAGATTGTGTGTGTCAGTCTCGTGCATCTTAAGATAAGAGTGTTATTTGGGAGGGGAATTAGCAGTGCCGTATCTGGAAAGGTGAATTACAGAAGTCAGTCCTTAGATACCCTTGTTCCTCCTTTGTGAGCACCCAAAGTTCCTCTTCTTGCCAAATTTACCTTCTCAAATGTATTGCAACAAACTTAGTGCAAGTACCTTCTATAGCTCTGCAGTTTATATTTGTATTGCTCTGGTGTTTCTGGTCACGGCAAAGGGGGATTTGACGAGTATGGACAAGTTGATGCCAAACCGAGGGGAAGGAATAAACCTCCTCCCCAAGGATAATTTAAAGACCAAACAGCTGAGGGTTTTGCATAAAGAAGGCCAGCCAAATCACAGGTACATCTCTGTGCCCCTGGATATGAGAGGATGGGTACTTCCTGTCTGGGAGGCTCACTGATAACTGTGTGCTCAGGATTTCAGTGGAATACAGCCAGGAGTTGGGATCTTGAAAGAGAGAGACTGTAATTGTGGTGTTGCTGTCCCTCAGTCGTTGAGTGTGTGAGAGAAGTTGGTTAGAGGGCAGTCCCCAAGTAATGTCAATGTCTCTTCCTAGATCTTTCTTCCTAAGGCATCTCCAAAGCCTGTGGCACCCTGGATCAGGAGCAGTGTTACTGTTCTTGCCTTCACTTTCTCCTCTCACTATTGCTGCTGACATCCTCCTTTACCCAGTTGGCATCTTATTATTAAAGTCCAGATTGTCCAAGTATTGGGTTTTCCAATTCTGACTAAAGTTCCTGGGAACCAAGTTCTGAAACAATTTCCAAAGGTTTAACAGGTCTGAAGATTTCAGCCTCTGTGTTCAAATCTTCCTGATCTAGTCCTGCAGTGGCATTCATATATGGTAAATATTTATTACCTTAATGCCTGCTGTCTTCAGAATCAGGTAGCTAGCCTTCAATTAGGACAGATGGCATTACTAATTAATTAATAACGAGCCACTCCTTAGTGAACCTCTGCCTGTAAGGATTATGAATCAGGTCATACCAGTAAGAAAGGTCTTGAGGAAAAAGCTTTCTGAGAGATTGTAAATAGACTTTTTTCATCCCTTTCATGTAGGGAAAAGTTGACATATTAGAAGGTATGAATTCCTGTGAAGAGGAGCTGAGCTTTTAAACTACAGATTGCAAGGTTATGAGTTGTGATGTTGATGTTCTTGAACATGTGACTTGGAATAATTCATTTTTGGGTATTTGTTGAGTCTTGAAGAGTAGAAAGTATGGGAATGTCAAGGTTTTCTGCTTTAATCTAGGAGGAGTGCCTGATGGCAGGCAGATGGGTTACACTGGTAGAGAAAAGAGAATTCAGGGTCCAAATGATTAGTATTTTATCCAATTGATGCCTGCTCCTTCTCCATGTGCACATATGACTGAGATTTGATTAACTGCCTGCCACTGAGATAATCAGTTAGCAAAAATCTCATAGGCAGTGTATTTAGAACATTTTTTGGCTTCCCAGATGAATTCAGGGTTTTTTTGTATGAAGGAGAACAAAAGGAGCCCTTAGGGGTTCTGGGGGATGGTTTGGGTGGGTTTTTTCCTTCTCCCCCCTTCAGGTGCCACCACATATGACAGCTGTGATTTTAGAAGTTTAAGATTTAATACTGTCTCAGATTTGCCAACAGGGTTTTCTCTACTGAGAAAGTTAACTAATACTATAATCTCTTTAATGTAACTACTTGGAAGCTCACACCCAGTGTGTGAATTCCCTGTAATTTATTATCTCTTTCACTGGCTGTAAAACAAGGAGGTGAATTGTGACATTTTGTGAAAGAAGTGAATTTTTCTGGTTTTGTTGTAATAAGAGTTTTCACTGAACTTTTACATAACTTCCTGTGATACATAAAATAATTGAGTCAATCCCATGCCCCCAGTATCTGGTTACATTTAATTATATTATATTTAGTTATATTTAATTGTCCAATAATTGAGTAGGTGTTATGCTGCACTTAGATTTTGAGATTTTTCTTTTCCCATGGAGATGTACAGACTAAGATGTTTTTTTGTTTGACTTCATTTATTTTTTCAGCATTCAAATCTAAGATACCTGAAGGATAAGCATGAAGAAAGTGCAGTGATAATTGCAAGGCCAGTGGGCACTTTGATCAAGAGAGCATGGTTAGCTTGGTATTTACCATGTAGTATCTTTAATCTTGTAATAGCCTCCTGTGTAGGTGCTAAGTGCTACCCAACAAATGCTCCTCCAAAAGGATGAACATCTTTTTCCTTTTGGAGCAGTCCCACATTTACTCCAGTCACACAAACTTGGTTTTTTTGCAATTTACTGTAACAGTGAAGAAATTGTGGATTTAGGCATGAGGAAGGTGTTGCTGCCAGTTGGCTATTCCACTCCTGGCACAGTATTAGCCAAGTGATATATGAATCAGCTTGCTCTAGGCTTTCCTAATTGGCAGAGTGTTCCTAAATCTTCTGCTTGGTTCATAGTAGTGGTTTGTTCAGATGTGGGAAAGTGTGGAGATCATTTAAAGTACCAGCAAAGCTATAATCCTTTCTGAAATAATGCTTCATGTTTAATATGTCTTTGGTGCACCAGGTTATTGACTACCACTCCCAGTTTTATGGAAGGACCAAAGACTTGCAATAGCTGTGAGTTACAATACCAAAAAAAGCTAGATGAAGAACTTTCTCTGGGGGGGGAAATACATGAACAGGATCCTAATTTTGTCTGGGTCACATCTTTCATTACAGGCTTGTAGACTAAAAGGAGTTTCAATATGCTCAAAAGGAGTTGTGGAAATGAAGGTCTGCTGGGGGAAACCTCCCTGGTGTTACTTCCACAGACTCCATCTGTGGTTTAGGAAGTCTTGGAACCCAAACCAGTGAAGGCTGGGGGCACTACCAGTCACTGTTTCATGTTTCTTCCATTCTGGTGCTCCCATTTCATGGGTTGCTGTTTGATCAGTGCAAAGCAGAAAGAAAGGGCTAATAAAAGGTTCTCCCTTTCCAACAACCTAAGGATGTTCTGCCCACCAGAATGCAAAGTCATGCCAGCACTCCTGAAAGATGTTATTTGCTATTTGGAATTGGTGAGAGCTGCTGAGCAATGACTTTCAGCCTGATTCCTCAGTCATGGAATTAAAAAAATAAATTAAAAAGTCACTTAAGTTAAAGTAAAACTGCTGTGTTCATAGGGAATCTCTAACCAAGCACACACTCAGCGTTGAGCTTCCTTTTACCTTGGGAATTTCAGGAACACTTGTGAGGAACTGGAACACTTGTCCAACATCCAGTTGACTGAGGCTGGTCAGGAGGAGCAGCCACGTTTCTCTAGGTTTATTTCTAACCCCTCTTCCCCTGCCGAAGGCCCTCAACCCTCTCGGGATGCTCTCGGCATCTCCCGCACCCTGCGTGTGGAGCAACCCCAGGTGAGACCAACCCTCCTCCTGCCACCGAAGCCCGCGTCACGGCGAGCATTTCTTCCTCCCCCGCCTGGAAGGAGCAGCAGGGAGGGCAGGGAGGCTCCGCTGCTCCCGGCTCGCAGGAGTGCACCGGGATGACGGCAGGAATCGCCCTCAGTCAGAAATCCTGAAGCGCAGCTTTGCTGGGTGGGTCTTACAGGAATTTGAAAGGGTTCTGGAGATAGGGCGTGTTTAGCTCGGGCAGAGCAGGGAGTGTGATGCCTCTGCCCTGTTAATGTGCTTATGATCTCTTTGGCTGCAACATCAGAAAGGTAGGAATTCTTTTTTTCTTCCCCCGTTTTTTTTTTTTTTCGTGTTCTGGTAGGTTTTATTGGGTTGGGTTTTTCCTCCCTCTCCTCACATCATACTCTGTTCTGAATTGTGAGCATGTGCTGGTGTCTAACACTGTTTATTAGAGTAACTTGTGATAGACTTCAGATAAAGAATGGAATGGCCTTAATGAGATTTATATGTTGCCACTAAGTATTCCACCCTATGAGAACTGCTTTTTGCTTAAAAAGTAATACAGGTTACAGTAGTCATTTTGCTTTCCTACTTCTTGTATTACCCTGTCAAGTGCTTATAAGAGCACTTCTTTCTGAACTGGAAGGAATATTTATTAACAGGAACTAATGCGAACTAATTATATAGATGTGGTAATAGAAAAGAAACAACTCTTGAAAAAGCTATTCTAATTTTGTTCTGTGAACTGCTAAGGAAGAAAATGCCCTTTAAAAAATTCAGTTTCACAGAGGTTCTTTGGTTTTTTTTGGTTTTTCTTATAAGACTTACCTGTTGAAACTCTGAAGAAGGTAGTGCTATAAATAACACACTTAAACAGTCTGCCAGAAAGGGTTATTTCACACAACATTCACCTGGAGGAGCCCAAACCATATTTTCCTCTGACTTTTTGCAATGTGTAGCTGTTTTTCAGTACCCTCCTAGCTCAGCCCTTCACCTGGAGTGCCACTGCTGATGAAGAGGCTGTGCTGGTGCACATTTAGCTGAAGATCTGCCCTGCATTTGTTGGGACATGAAAAGGATGGCAGAGTGGTTGAAATAATGAAAGACCAGTTCCGTTCTGGCTCCTCCTCTGCTTGGGTTTGTGGGTGGGGAATGTCTGGGCAGGTGAAGCTGCAGGGATGGGGGATATCCAGGAGGAGAGGTGGGAACGGTGGAGGAAAGCAGAGTTAGTTTGGCTGCTGCCTCAGGGGGTGGAGAGATCCTAAATGTCCAAGTGTGAGCCCCTGTGTGCACGTGGGGGTTGAAGACTCTGGGTCAGGAAGCTGCAAATTGAATTTTCCAGAGCACAAATGCACCAGCCCTGTCCCTTTCCTGCCTTCCAAGGGCTAATTTAAAACCTTGAGTCATCTCAAGGTGGAGAAGCTTCTGCACCCTCAGGTCCTCTCTTGGTCCCTCACTATTCTGCTGTCTCGTGTTTTGTGGTGCTCCTGCTTGTGCTGATCACTGTGCCCGTGTGCCACTTGATCCTGCTCTGTCCTCAAATTAAGTGCCCACGAAGACTCACAATTCTGGTAAAATCCCCATTATAAAACAGCACTTCAAGCTACACTTCAGGTTTTTATCGCCAATAAAATGTTGGTAAGCTACAAAAAAAAAAATCCTTTTTGCATCTTTTCCTAATTATAATAATTTGAGGAAAAGTATCATAATTTAAAATATTTTCTCCTACGTTTTGGCAAGTGGTTACCAAGCTCTCAAAGCAACAAGTGTTGTTCCTTGAGGCTTGTTCAAATATTTCATTAATTAAGCATCTGTTAAGAACCTGTAGTTTGGATAGGGTTTGGGTTTTTTTCCAATGACTACTTCTATCTCAAAATTATGGCAGATATCTGAGTTATTTCATAGCTCTTTATTCCACTCTGTCCATGTTATGGATTTTTAAAGCTTAAAAAGGGACATAATTTGCACTGTAATTGTATCGTGAGGGAACTGTATTTCACTTTCCTCAGCAGCCTGCTGTCAGCTAAAACCATTTGAGCTGCTCAGAAATGATTTACCTTTAAGTAGAGACAGCATGGTCACTTTCACCCAGAAAATGAGTTATTTCAAAAAAGTCTGGGTCACTTTTTTTGGTTCCCCCCCACCTCCCTCCAGAGAACAGAGGAAAATACAAAACTGACTTGACCCCTTAATTGAGATTTATTCAAAGTGCTATTTGAGCCCGCTCAATACACTCCCCAAGTCACAAGGTAATGTGAAAGAACAGTAAAAGAAGTAAAATGCTGTAATTGCCCTATAACTAGGCACTTCAGCTGTTTACAGCTGAGATTTGTACAAGTGAGGGAGTAAATGCCAAGTTAAAGGTCTCCCAGCAGTCTTAATTCAGCTGATTTATGTGGATGGAGCATTTCAGTGTTTCACCAGAAGAACTTCATCCCCTGGTGGGATGTGTGGGCTGGGGAAAGAGTCTGGCTCAGGTGGGGCAGAATTCAGCTGGAATTGTTTGTCCATTTGGACAGACAAGAGGAGGAAGAGGTGGCAGCATCAGTCCAACATCCATCCTTCTTTCAGCTCTTTGCTCTGCAAACCACAGCTCAGTGTGCAGGACCCACCTCTGCTCACCTGTTCCTTGTTCTTTCTGCAGCAGAACACAGACCTGCTGCTGAAACTTGTTACCTACTCTTGGATGTCCTGCTGAGTCTCCAGCAAAACCAAAAACAGTCATGGCATGGTGCATCTGATCTTTATTTACAGTTTTAAACCATTTTAGTTTAATGTTCGTGATTAACAGCCTGGAACAGCTTTGTTATCTCTTGATATCTGAGAGAGCTTGATTTTTTTTCCCAACAGTCGCTTTACCAGTTCTGCCAAATTATGAGTGAAATAGGAGAATTATGTTATTCCTGCTTTTTACTGATTACATTCTTTCCCTCTTACACCTCTGGAGCCACATTGAGTAGACTGAAAAGATGTTTAAAAATTAAGGTTTCTTTCACTTGCAAGTTAGTGTTGTTGATCCACTGGGTTTTCTAATTTATTCAGTAAATAGGGATAGGAAATGCTCCTCACTCATCTTGAAAAGCTGGGTATTGCCTTCTCTTAGTCCTGGCTTTGCAGATGCAGTTTTTGCAAGCAAGAGCTTTTGTGCAGAGGATGCAATCAAAGCTTTGGCTCTGTTTCTTTTTATTAATTCCTCAGACTGCAGCAGCCAGAAATTCCACTTCAAAGCAGCTGCTGAATTTGTTTTCCAAAATGCAACCACAATTTATGTTTTTTTTTGGTTGTTTGCTTAATAGCATCAAAAAATCAGGTTTTTGAGTTTTTATCTGATATATCAAGGATTCAAGAAACAGGGCTCTGAAAGAAACTTCGCATTGGTACTTCCCAACTGTGTAGGCTTTCCTTTAATTATGAAGGATGCAGTTCCTGAAGTCATCATTCCTGATTTTCCTGTTTTGCTCTAACCATTTAAAACTAGATTAGGCTACAGAGGAGATCCTTCCATAGCAAGGAGGTGATTAGATTTCTCTACTTGGAGTATTTAATTTCTGAGCTGCAGAGGAACTTCAGTTTTCTAAAATATCTTAATTTTATTGTTACACTGAACATTAGCCCCTTCTAGAACAACAATTCCAGAGTACTGGTAGTGCTGGTGTATGGGTAGGGATCTGGGAAGAGGCAGAGCTTTTTTACCCCTTGGCTGGGCAGAATATGAGTCACTTGTGTTGCCATTTCTCACTCCTGCCTGCTTGATGCTGCTACAAACTGTAAGGGAAAGCTCTGAGCTCAGCTTAGCCTGGGTGGGCTTTAAATAGGCTTTAAAGCTGCTTCTTAGAGCTGGTCCCAAATGAGGCCAAGCTGGGCCTTTGCATGCCCTGCCCATCCTTTGGGAGCAGCATCTGCAGGGGGGAAGAGCAACTTGTGACACTTGGTCCAAGCTAAACAGAGGAGCTGCTTTAGAAATCCAGTATGTACAGCCTAATCCCAGTGCTGGGACTGGTGGCCACTGGTTGCCTCCTTGCTCCTGCTGGTGTTCCTCACCTTCCAGGTGCTCCAGGAACCTCCTGGTGAGCTGAAGGGAAACAGGAAAACAGCACAGCTACTTAAGAGCTGCTATTATGGAGATGGAAATCTTCAAGGTTTCCTGGAGAATGGCCTGATTTGCTGCAGTGAAAACATCCAATTTAAGGGTAATGAAACTTAAGAATAGGCTGCAGACAGACTTGGAATCTCATCAAGAGTTTTCTAGGAATTACTTGGCCAGTGTTCATCAGAGATGGTCTGACCCCCTGCCCTGTGCCAGGCAAGTGCTGGTACACACACAGGGATTGCAGGAGGGAGAGTTTCAGAGAACCCACCTTTCAATGAGCCATTTGGTGTTTGTGGGCAAGGATTTCTCCTGAATCTGTGAACTCTGGGGCAGGCCTCACATCCCAGAATTCCCTTAAATTTGAAGATTAAGCACATGCTTATGAGCTTAGTTTAATAGTGCTACTTTAACTAGTTTAAGAGGTAATCATATGGTGAGGCATGCATGGGTGGAAGGAAAACATGAGCTAGTGAGATCCCAGGAATCCAGTATGAAAATAGACACCACTGGGTTTTTCTAAGGTCTGGGGTGCACATTTAGTCCCAGCCCATCTCTCCACAATCCAACTGGGAATGCTCTTTCCACTGTGCTATAACAGACTGACCTGGTTTTATTACAGCTTGCAGTGCACAGTCTAGTTAAAAAAATAGAGATACATTAGGAAGGAGAGCTGTGTAATGAGTCTCTCCCCTGGTCTTCCAGGGCAGTTTGCCTGCCAGCCTCTCTGTCTGACCCCAAATGTGGTGTTTCAAAGCCCTGCTTCACTCTGATGGCGCCGGGGAGCTGCAGTGCAGGGTCTGGGAGCAGCCCTGGGATAAATCCCCACTTCCAGGAGCTTATAATCCAGCAGTAAAAAATGGCTCTAGGCTGAAACTTGGCATATAAAGTCTGAGTGCGGGAACAATTGTGACTTCTCCCTCCTTTATTTCTGCACTTGGTTCTCCACACATTCTTTGTGAGGGTTTTAATATCCCCTTTCGGCCTTTAAAAAGATTAAATGGTGGGTTATTAATAGTTCAATTCTGACTACTGTGCTTGGCCAGGCAATGGATCCACAGTTTGATGGGGACAGGTCAGTGTTTCCTGGCCTACAGAAAATCTGAGTTATTTCAATGTATTATTCCTTGGAATTACAGAAAAATTACATGTTTCAGCCTTATAGAAAACATTACAGTAACTTCTATTTTTCTTCAATGTTAGGATATTTTTGTAGGATATATAACATGTTTGTACTGTAAAGTCCTTACAACTAAACGAGTGAGAACAGACATTTCCAAATACATAATGTGGAAAGCAAAGGCTAAAAATGAGACTTTTACAAGAATGAAATATTTTAGTTGAAGTGAAATTTGGTTTTTTCCTTCCAGAACTGATTTCAGCTATTTTGTTCTGGACACAGTTAAGTCATGGCATTTCCTGCAGTTCCCAGAAAAGAATTGCTGTGAGCTGTATTTTTTACTGCTTGCTCCTGTGCACAGGTGTCTGCAAATTCAGGATCATTGCCATTAGCATATTAAACAGCACTAATTGAACAGCAAAATGTCCTTATCATTACAAATTGAGTCCCCCTTGTACTTTCTCATTTCTTTTCCACTCTTCTACTCACTTGTATTTAATTTCTGGAGGCAGCCTAGGGAAGATCAGTTCTCATTGGTTTTGGTATGATAGATTATAAATGAGTACTGCAAATCTGAGCAGCCCAATGTGAGTGACTAAGTGAGGCAGCACATTTCAAAGGCCCTGCTTTGGTTTATACCAGCCCAAAATTTAGCTCTGTTATTTTCCCTTCTGCTGGGTTATAATCCCACCTTTGTGCTCTAACCCAAGATTGTTTTAACTTTATTATTTTATTTTTTTCTTCTTGAGAAGACTGACCTCACTGGCTTTACACAACAAAATGCTTTATTTCATGCTTTTGCTTTTTGATACATCAGCAATAAATTCAGTTCTCTCTTTTTTTACATAGCATGGCCTACATATTAAAGACACTCAACAGCTGGTTCTGGTGGGAGAATATCTGGATGCCAATCAACTGTACCTGGGCAGATTTTGTGGACAGGGAGGGGCTTGTGTTCCCCAAACCACACGAGTTATATGCCACAATTCCATATGCTTTTGTGTTGCTGATTATCCGATTCTTCAGTGAAAGGTAAGAAACACAAATGCATTTTCATGTTCATGTTAATCCCCATTAATGCTAAAAATAACATATCTTTAGATCAGTGTTCTTGGGTTTTATAAAGGAGGATTAGATGGTTTGCTAAAAAGATCTAGTGCAGATAATAGGGCAGGTGAAATATTTTCACTATTAGAAATATGTGGCTGTGCTCCAACCTAGAAGGAAAATATTGCAATCTAACTTTTCTAGAGCAATGTTTGGATACTTCTAATTTGCTAGAGATACAATTCATTCTAAACCATTTGGGTTTCCTGTTCCTTTTTCCCCTTTGGTGGAAGGGTAAAGGTATTTGTCCTCCCAACCAAACCTCTGCTCTGGTGTGGTCCCGCCCCAGACCTGTGTGTGAGGCTGAGAGATCCCAGGTGTCCACCAGTGGCCAAGCTGGGCAGGCTGGAGGGGTCTCAAAGTTTCCTGTGAACATTTTATGCAGATCTAGTAAAGCTGATCCCTTTTTTTTCCTTCCCTTTGGCTCTGAAAGATGGATTGCTTCTGCAGCTGGAATCTTGGGGGACAGGCAGAGGCTGACACCACAGAAGAAAGCTACATGTGTTAAGATTTGCAGTGCTTTAACTTATTTATTTGTGCCTTTTTTCTTTCCTTTTTTCCTTTTTTTCCCTAAAAAATGTGATTAATAGGTTTTTCTATAATTATTTCAGGATAGAATGAGGAAATTTGGAATGTCATAAGTTGGACAGACTTAAAACAGAAGCAGATAAGATCATTCATGTTGGAAATCAGGAGTAATCTGGATCATATGTTGCTAACCATTCCCAGTGTCTCCTGAGTAAACTCTTGCCCAAGTGTGTCTCCCTGGTGTGGATAATTAGCCCACACATCTGGCTGCAGGGAACCCGAGCTAAACTGACCTCTGCTCTGAGTAATGAGGCACCAGTTGCTGAGATCAGCAGGAACCAGGGGGCTTTTTCCCCAAGTCCTGCCCAAGCAGAAGGGAGAAGCCCTGGGCACACCCTGTGGTGATTTGGGTTGGGAAAGGGAAGAGAAGAAGCCTTTGGTCTCGGAATGGCCACGGGCCTGATTTGGGATGGGCAGGGGTGGCCTGTGAAGCAACGTGCCCTGTGACTGCCACATGGAGGGGGCACCTGGTCCCCTTTCACTCTCCCTTAGCTTTTGCTTAACTCCACCTCTGAAGAACACAAAAGGACACAGAAGTCAGGAGCTTTCCTTTATTTGACAGCATTTCCTGGCCAGCTGGAGTCCCTGGCTCTGCTTTGTTGTGTAAGTGCTGTGGTTCCCTCTTGGGATGAGCTGGAGGGAGATCCCTCTCTCTCACAGTGCACTGGCACATCCTCTAGCAGATGAACTGCATCAGATTTATTTTCTTCCTACCCTGGCGTGAGAACAGCCCAGGTCTTGGAACTGTGTTGTGTTTCTGAAGCTTTTCATGGTGTGTCCTTGCAGATACGTTGCCATACCTCTGGCAAAAGCCTTGGGTATAAAGAATGTGAGACGTGTGAAGCCACAGCCTAATCCTGTTTTAGAGAGTTATTTCCGGGAATGCTCAAGACATCCATCCCAAGTAAGGATTCTCATTCTTTTTAACTGGTTTGGCTTTTGGAAAATCCCACTCTTACTGTTTCAATCAGCTATCAGCCATGACATCATGGGATGAGTTCCAGCTGATTGACAGATGACTTAATTTATTTGGGTTTTTGTTGCTGTTCTGCTGACATGGGTTTATGGCATCCGAAACAGAAAATACGTTTAAGATGTTTAGTTTTCTGGCATGCTGCTCTAGATTACACTGTTAATAATATTTCCACTGAAGATCAGTGTTCCATCTTTAACTCATTTCTGCCTGGAGGAAACACCAGCTGCCATCTGTTGTTGGAAAGTGCTATCATGTTTATTTCAAGCAATACTATTGGAACATTGGCATGGAAGCCTTTTGATCCGTTACATTGCTGCATACTTAATCCTGGCTTATGGGAGAAAGAAAAGCAACCCTTCTGTTACCTTGCTGTTTGTTTTGAAAATTGAGCAAGAAAAAAAGAATAGCCAAGGTTTGTCATCTCCAAAAATGAGGCAACTTGATTGTTGATGGCAACAGGTACTTTGCTGTGAGTGCAGCCACAGAAAGGTCACTGACCTGGTTCCACTTCCCAAATGATTGCAGTTTCCAAACCCTACACTGGTATGGAAAGGAAATATGTGCTTTCTAGTAATGAGGCAATTTAGTGATTATTGATACATGGAACTTTGCATTCTATCCCTAGCTCTGCCGTTCTTTTGTTGTCTTTTGCCTGGTATCATCAGGGATGGATGTACTGGTGTTCACATATGAGCTGCTCTCTCTCTGGGCAAACGTCCTGGTCTCTGTTTTGTACTTTCCTTCTGCCTGGGTGCAGTTTGACAATTGATGTCTGAAAGGAAGCACAGCATTGTTATACTCCTCAGTGCATGGGAAGGGTCCAGGCTGCCTCCTCTGGTGTCCAGCCTGGGGAGCAGTGTGCCTGGGGAAGCTCCAGGAGCCAGGCTGGCAGTGCAGAGCCATCCGGGCTCTGTTGTCTGGCAAAACAAAGTCCATATTCCTGCGTGGTGAGTGGAGAGCTCCCCAGCCAGCAGGGTGGGCTGGGCACAGGGCACAGGCTGCTGGCACTCCTGCCCTTCCCAGCAGCTGGGGTGCATTTGCTCACATTCCAGAGGTTTCCCTGAGGGTGGGAGACTAACTGAACTGACTCACCTTGGTGGAGCCACTGCTGCTGCCACCCACTACTTGCATACTGACTGGCCTTGGGAGGAAAGAACTTCCCCAGGGATGAGCCAAACGCTGTCTCTGCTCCTGCAGCAGCCCCGGGGGGGTCATCCCACACCTTCCACTCTTGGGGATGGAGGGGAGGGAGGAAAGCAGGAAATGCAGGAGTGCCAGTGCCCCGTGCTCAGCACGTGCTGGGCTGGCTGCACAGCAGGGCTGCTTCACCTGCTGAGCACACACAGGAGCTGCACTGCCACTCTGGGCCCTGCTCTGCCCCCAATTTATTTGGGGTGGTGGGGGAGGCACTGTGGATCCTGCTCAGGGGCAGAGACGTGCTCTGCACCACTCAAGTGCATTGCTTTTGAGAACAGAGCTCAGGTCACCTTGGTCTCATCTGCAAGACTCATTTAAATATATATGAATAATTATTTATAGTTAGGTGAGAGATTAGATACACTGTCCACACGTGTTGACACAAGGCACTCCTCCTCCAGCCCACCCTCTTGCCTAGCAGGAAAAGTTGCCTCTCTGAAACTCGCAGGAGCCACCAGGAAAACAACAGCACAGGTTGTGGGTCTGTTCATTTTGTGCCTGCTTTCTTTATATCAATAAAAATCCAGGGTTTCTGTGAGCATTGCTCAAAAATAGCCCCATGCATGCTGACTGTTGGTAATAATTTTTAAATCAATATCTTAAACCAGTGGGGAGCTGCTCTGTGAACTGCAGGCGAAATGGAAGTGACACTGGATTGCTGCTGACACCATTCCATGTTTTGCAGTCAGAGATCCAAGGCCTTGCCAAGAAGTGCAACTGTACTGTGCATTTGGTGGAGAAGTGGTTCAGGAGACGGCGGAACCTTGAGATCCCAACAGTCCTTCGGAAGTTCCAGGAAGCTTTGTAAGGAATGACAGTGCTTTGGTTATTGTGTGTTCAAAAACAAAAGAAATGATTGATGTCCTCAGGTGCCTTTTTAGGGGCTGTTGTTTCCAGAGAGCTGGGGGAGTGACTGATGAGGGCTTTGGTTTGTGAATGCACAAACTGAAAGGATCTGGTAGCATTTCTCCAAACAGTGATTAAAAGATTAGGTTAGCTGTTTCTCCTGAATAAAAATGACAAAAATATTTTAGTTTTCCTCCTTGTGGAATAATGGATTTGTTTGTAGGCTCCTGCTACAAAGTGCTTGATGAAAACATGCAGAGAAGAGGAAAATATTTTCCTGTCTGCCAGTAATTATAGGGAAACAAAAATGTTTCCTCTGGTTTATGTATGAACTCGTGCTGTCATTTTGGGATGGTGTCATGTACTGAAGTGAGTTCAGGAGCAGGAATTGTGGCATCCTGAGTAAATGACAGGTGTCCCAGCTTGGTCGTGGGATCCTGTGCAAAGCAGGAGCTCAGACACACTGATGAGAGTGGGCCAGTGAGCAGCTCTGAGGGAGAGGAATGAATATGCAAGAAGTTACAAAACCTCTTGCATATGATTTTTCACACATCTGTGAGAACTTCCTCATACCTGAACACTTAAATAATTAAAGTGTGGGCCAAAATCTCCTACAAATTGCAAATGCCCAAATGGGCAAGGCTTTACTTATGTAGCTCATCCCTTTTGGATGCTGACTTTTTCTGTACCACTGTAAGGCACTTGCCAAGTGCTGTGTATTTGGATTTTGACTGGTGTAATTGCATTGGCAAAAATCCACCTCATTATAATATTTAACCTCTGTTACTGTACATTAGCTTAAAGAATGAGGGTTAAAAGTACAGCTCCAGAGCTCACAGCTGAGTGCTTTATCAAGATTATTTTCAGTGTGAATCAATGTGATGATGATTTAGTCATATCCTCTGTTGGACATAAATCCAGTTGATAGGCAGAGGTGTGTCTCTCTGAAGTCTGAGTTGAGTAAACTCTTCTGGCAAGCCACTCTCCATGGTTTATTTCTGCTGTTGTTTTGTGGATCAATTAACTTGGTTTCACCAGTGACAATAAGATTTCCTGCTATTGCTAAAAGACCTGCCTGCCATGGATGTATGTCTCTAGTAACACACAGCTAAGGACTGAGATTCAAACTTGCCTGGCAGCTTGAGTGGCTTGAGTGAGAATGAAGCAAACAGGTTTCTTTCTCTTGTGCAATTTGGTGAACCTTGCTCTGCTCTTTGGCTGTGAATTTAATTGAATATAATTCTCTAGGCAGAAAATGAGGAACAGAGTTATTCCACACTAGTAGTCAGTGTTGTGAGAGTTATGAAATTTTGTGGAAGGCTGCAATCTCCAGGATCGTTTTTCTGAATCACAAGGAAAATCTGATGAGCCAGATCTAAACCATACTTAAGCTATTAGTACTCCCAATTGAGCAACACTGGGGTTTGGAAAGCCCTGTGCATGAAACCTTCCCTGCATTGTAAGACTTACCAGCCTTTAACTTTCCCTACTAAGCTCTTTGTTGTTGCATTCCGAGCCAGGTGTTACCTGGGGGTTCCTCTCTCCCCTTCCATTTGCTCTCCTAATTTCTGCCATGTACTTCGGAATGTTTCCTGTCCGTGCTGTGGGTGTTCTGCAGGGTTATTGTCAAATCACCTGAGGAAAGGTGCTTTAAAGTTGAGAAGGGAACCAGTTGTTTATCACCCAGGTATCAAGTGGCAATTTTAGACTTGCTTCCTGAGTTCCTTCACGGGTGTGAGACACGTTATCTTGTCTCGCCCCCGCCATCCCATGGCCTCAGCTTTTGTTTGTTGTTTTTCTCATGAAATGCTGTCTCAGTCTTTGAACATCTCATTCTTCCACCTCCAGGTAGTGTGGGGCTCAGGGAGGAGGGGCTGCTTTTACCACCCAGGTTCTCATCTTTTTCTCTCTTGCAGCACTTCATTAATGTTTGCCAAAGACCACAGTCTCATTTTGTACATCTCTCAATCCATTAGTACAGTGTTCTTGAGGTGCTCTCTCCTCTTCAGTGAATTTAGGTTGTCTGGGAGGCTGCTCTCCTTTGGGACACCTCTTGTTCTAGAACAGCTTCTCAGCAGGTCTGGGGCCATGTGCCTGTCCCTGTGGTCACGAGCTCTCGTTGCATGTGAAGTCCTGCAGTGTTTGCTTCCTGATCTTGCAGAGCTCCCCAGGGAAAGGTCAGGCTTGTTCCTGCCAAGGGGAAGAGTGGCAAGGAAAGAGTTTTCCATCACCTGTAGAGGTGGGAGTGGGAACGCTTGGGCTGAGGCTGCAGCCACACCCAGTCCCAGGGACAATCCCTCCCACACAGGCTCCAGAGTCATTAGGGGATTGCTGGCTCCAAATCCCAGCATCCTGCTCTGACACTGGACAAGCAGCAGCTCAGTTCACTGAGATGCACAGGAGCTTTTCCCTCTGTTGATGTAACAGATTGATTGTGCAAACCTGGAAGTTTTATCTGCCTTGCTGGATATCCATTTAATCCACAAAAAAAAGCTTAGATCAGGTGAAACGCTGGCACACCTAGTCAAAGATTGAAGTTTATAGTTAATTCAGAACTCTGTAGTAATACTACTAATCCAGTAGTTGTTAAAGTTTCATAAGATCCCCCCGTTGTCAACAATTGGTGTTGAGAGAGATGAAGAGAAATTAACTCAGTGACTGGAACAAGTCACTGTTGGTGCTCAGTGTTCAGTGTCTGACCAGACTGGGAGGGGTGGGCCAGGGGGCTGAGAGCCCTTCTGCAGGCAGGGAACTGGGGGGGTTCTCAGGCCAGGGGGGATATTTTAGCATTCATACAATGGGAGAGGTTGGTGTTATCAAACATTCATTTTTAGGGGATTTATTGCACTTGCTGTGATCTTTCTCTTGAGCAGTTTATGCCTGGCTGGAAAACTCCTGCTGTCATCACAATCAAAATGTTTGTATTGTGATAATGTAAAAGAATTTGCTACTTTAGCAATTAGTCAAAGCTTAAGTATTTAAATATTAATACTTCAGATACAGTTAATGTATGACAATCCTTAATGTAGAGTGTGAGGCCACATTTATGTGAAGATTGTCTGTGGTATACAATGTGATGCAATGATTTGCAGTAATTCTGTCTCAGGACAATATCTATACAAAATACCATGCTTTCTTTCTGTTTTGTTCATTTAATTTTGCAGCTGGCGTTTTTCCTTCTATCTGACATCCTCCATTGTTGGATTTATATTTCTCTATGATGTAAGTTAACTTTTTGAACGTTTGATACTGTCTTTTAACAAAGGAGGGGCTGATTTCTAGATTTTCTTGAAGCCCATTGAAAGGGGTTTCACTGGCTCTGTGTGTTCACATCTTTGGTGTTTGTAATCTGGGTGATGGGCTGCAATATGCACTGAGATTTTACTTAATTTTTAACTTTTGACCTTCTATGATAAAGGAATTTATGAGTAATCAGTATTTGTAAGGCAAGCTTTAAGAAGTCACGCAGATGGTTTTACAACATGCCTTGTTAACACATACAAATGCATCACATGGCTGTGTTTTTCTCAGAGGAGGCCATAAACCTTTCTCTGGCAGCATTTTTGGGGGTCACAGCTATTTATTGAGGTGTTGCTGCTGAGTCAGAAGTTGGGAATAACAGGGAGAGTGCTGCTTGGAGCTGTGTGAGCCCTGCCTGGGGTGTCATTAAGGCTTCCTCCGAGCAGCAGGGCAGATCCCGGCGTGTCCACCTTCAGCTGGCTCCTCTCTCCAAACACTGTTTATCATCAGGAACCACTGGTGTGTCTGTGACTGGTAAACACAGCAAATTTAATCACTGTGGCAACATATCTTGAGTAATTGCAGTAATAAAACACACACCCACTGCTTTGCATGATGAAATGATGAACTGGAACGTTTCAGGTGTCCTGAAAAGAAGCCAAAAAGCTGGGACCAATATAATAAATGTGAGATGTAAGATCCCTTTGGAAAGTGGTGGAGAACAGTTATCAAGATTACAGCTGCTTAGCCTGCTCCACTTAGGGAAGCTGGAAGTAGTGAAGATTGTGAGTTAAGATGCTGGTTGTTGCTGAGCTGAGCAGACTCTGACTCCTGTGTCTTCCCCAGAAACCCTGGTTTTACGACATATGGCAGACGTGGGTTGGGTACCCGTTTCAGGTGAGCCTTTTGGGATCTGGCCATCGGCCTCCAGGCATTCCAGGTATTTCCCCACTGCAAGGGGCAGTCTGCAGCAGCCTTTGCCCTCCCAGCAGGCACCACCTAAAGAGGGCTGGCACCAGAGCCTCTGACCTTTTTTGGGAAGGCCTGCTGATTGTTGCAGGGCTTCCCTGGCATCTGCCTGTGCTGTAACTTGCCCCTCCAGCCAGGCCACTGGTATCCCCACCCACCCCAGGACACCAGTTGCACACTGGAGATGTTATGGGTGTTCCCAGTTTCAGTATGAACCTATGCACTGCTCCAGGCCCAGAGATGCTTCAGGGCACTCTTATTTTTATAAATCTTCTTATTCCTGTCCTAGGCAGGGGCCAGGAACAGAAAGAATTCTTCCCAGCTGAGTTTTCCCAGCTCCTGGTACACATGTGCCAGCTGGGCGGTGTATTGACCCAAGGGAGCAGCCAAACTCACCATCCTGCCCTAAGCACATCCATAGGATTTTAGCATAAATAACTGATATTTCACACAAAGGATGTGTGAATATTTAACATGTTAATTGCTCACCAGAATGGAGGGGGTTTATTTGCAGTTCCCTGTAATTAAATGCAGAAGGACTCTGCATGTAGTTCTCTGACAAAAACGTGGAGAAAAGCATGTTAAAATTCAGAGGTGGGGGAGGAACTGCAGAAATTGGGAGTTTGGGCTGAGCAAAGGTTAAAGTATTTGGCTCCCCCAACATCCTTCTTAATGAAGCCCAGAACAGGGATTTAGTTCAGTTTAATTTTTTAAGCAAGACTCAGCAGAGGAGCAGGACAAGTCAGGGAATGCAAAAAAGTACTTCCACTTGGCATTTACTTTTCGCTGCTCTGAGTTAACTGTGTTTCTCTTCATTGCAGACCGTGCTGCCATCCCAGTACTGGTACTACATGGCTGAGATCGGGTTTTACTGGTCTCTCTTATTTACCCTTGGGATTGACAACAAAAGGAAGGCAAGTGGTTGTGCTTGTTTGTCCCTAAAACCTCCACCTGCGAGCGGGGGAAGATTCGCGTTTGGAAGGGAAACCCGCGGCTGGCTCCTGGCCTTGGTGCAGCCACACGAGGGCAGCATCAGGCTGTGCCTGGCACACCTGCACACACATCCCACGCTCAGGGGCATCCCTCGGGGCCCTGCTCGCTTGGCTTTACCTTTCTTTCCCCTCTCCTCGCCAGGACTTTATGGCTCACGTCGTGCATCACTTGGCGGCCATCGGGCTGATGAGTGGCTCCTGGTGTGGCAATTACGTGCGCCTTGGAACTCTGGTGATATTTGTGCACGACACTGCTGATTTCTGGCTCGAGGTAACCCTGCTCTTCAGCTTGTGTGTTTTCTCTTTTTGTCCTGAATTTGGTGTTTGGTAGGTGTTTGGGGGTTTATTTGGTCGTTGCCCGGGTTATGTTCAGTGACACTTTAATCTTTCTGCCACACGTTTCATACGATCCCCTCCTATCCCCACAGTGACACAAAGCCACATGTCTGTAACTTGTAAGATAAAAAAAGAGCTTCTGGATAATTTAAGCTGATATTCTGCTACAGAATCCAGTATGAGAAAAGAGCAGAAGAGAAATCCTGCAGAACAGAACAGGGACTGGAAATACAGCTGTAACTCCCTGGGTGGTTTTTGTTTCACTGTTAAAATTAGACCAGGTTGTTCACAGAATCAGCTGGGTTGGAAAAGACCTCCAAGATAGAGTCTAACCTTTGAGCAATCACCACCTTGTCAACTCAACAATGGCACAAAGTGCCATGTCCAGTCATTTCCTGAACATCTCCAGGGAAGGGGACTCCACCACTTCCCTGGGCAGTCTGTTCCAGTGCTTGAATTAGGCCCAGAGGAGGGCCAGGGACAGGCATGTACCAGAACACCTGTGTGAGAGGGGCCAGCACCACTCTGAGCATGCAGGTGTAGCAGCTTCTCTGTTTGGAGGCTGGTAGAAACATGAGGAATTACCTCTGTTGGCAAGAGCATTTTGTGTTTCCATGACACTTGGATGTTCTGGTTGGAGAGCTGTTCTTTAGGCCTTTGATACAGAGCCCTTTAAGATGAAAGGAGAAATATAAACAAAGAATCTGTTCTGATGCTGCTTTATTAGGTATCAGCAAAAAGATTGCTTTACATGTCAGACTGGGAGGAAATGTTCTTCCTGCCTAGGTGGAAGATGAGTCTTTATTTATGAAAGCACAGAATTTATTTCAGAGAATATTTATAATACATCTGGTGGTTTCTCTTCACTGCAGGCAGCCAAAATGTTTAATTATGCTCGCTGGGAGAAAACCTGCAATGTGCTCTTTATCATCTTCTCTATCGCATTCTTCATCACCAGGATCATCCTGTTCCCCTTCTGGTAAGCAATATTTAATTAGGGCTTTCCCTTCCTTCCCACTGCCCCTCAGAGGTTACTGTTGGTTGGGATGGGGAAGGGAAAGGAATGGATTCTCCTTATTGTTGGCTATTAAAATATAGCAAGAAGAGTTGACAGAACCTGTCATTTTCTTTAAAAATTGGTCAGTAAAAATAGTCTTAAAGGAACCTCTTGAAGATCTGCTGACCTAAATAAAGTCTTTTATGTATTATTTAACTTGGTGTTGTAAATTGCAGTTAAATGCTATGAGCTCCTGCATTTTCAAGGGGAT
Source organism: Xenops minutus (assembly GCA_035221455.1). Lineage (NCBI taxonomy): Eukaryota > Metazoa > Chordata > Aves > Passeriformes > Furnariidae > Xenops > Xenops minutus. The sequence continues at coordinate 3,356,092 of JAWWEE010000016.1, forward strand.
TGAGCTACTTAGCTAGGAGAAAGCATTCTCCTTTCCATCCCATCCCATCCCTCCTGCTGTAGCTGCAGGATCAGGGTATGTGGCTGCAGTTACATTTCTGCATCTGCCACCCAGCTCTGGGGTGGTGCCTCAGCTCCCTCAGAGAGGTGAAGGTGAACCAGTGAATTTATGAAGTCAACACAAATAAATCTGAAGTTGCTAAATGCTTGGATGCCTTTGGAGTGCTGTGATTTAATCTGCTTTGGAGTATCCACATGGGTACTTACTGTGCTTAGTGTGTTTGGTTATTAAAAGTGTTTAATGTGTTTCACATTTACAGCCCTAATTTGCCTTCATGCCCCTCCCTGCACATGGACAAACCCTTAGAGACTCAAGCTGCTTAAATTAATAGTTCTGAACATTGATCAACACAAGGATTTAATTTCCTGTAGTATTTTCCTTCAGAAATGCTGATGTCTTTTACTTTATTGTTATTTTTTGATTAACTGTACAAGTGATCTCCAATCAGTTTGCCTCACTGAGTTTCTTGTTCTTCAGTTCTTGAGCTTGGAAGCAAAACATGAGATTAAAGGGCCTCAAAAAGCCCCCAATAATATGGAAGTAGTGAAGTCTGAAGATGGACAAAACATATGTTAATTAACAAAAAGCCCTGTAGCAAAGCCTGTAGGATTTTCTCTGGAGTGTGGATTTCAGATTAGAGAGAATTTCCATTAAAAAAGGCCCAGACAAGCTCGGAGTTGTGCACAATCTGGACCACACAGAGATGAAGATCTGAAAAACAGGGACTTTCTCCTAACCTCATTTAGAGTACTTCCCTGCCAGGCTCGAATTTCTCATCTTCTCAAGTCTATATTTCAACAGAGATGCATAATCTAGTTAAGACAGGGCTGGTTAATTAATCTGCCATCTTTGCAGAGCTTTTTCATATTAATCAGTTTGGAATGTGACATTAGAAATAAGTGTAAATAGCAGGGAGAAGAAACCTTGCACCATAACAGTGACCTTTCTCTTTCAGGATTCTTCGTGCCACGCTGTATCAGCCTACCTACTATTCCACTACTCCTGTCATAGCCTACTTTTTATTCAATGGGATGCTGTTGATCCTGCAAGGCTTGCATTTATATTGGGGTTATTTAATTTTCAAGATTTTGAAAAGGTTCGTTTTCCTAAAGGTAAGAAATTTTGCTTCTTTGGGAAGATGGGTGAGGTATCAAACAGGTTCCAGTAACTCCAGTAGAGCAACTTGGAATTTATTAATGTTTTCCTGAACTTTCAAGTCAGCCTTTCTGATAGGGATCTACAAAGTGAAGAGATGTTCAAATGTGCTTTTACCTTTCATTATCAGACCTAAAGCTGTAGGTCAGAATACCAAGACCTCAACCAGAACCATTTTTTGTCTTTATCTGACATGGTGCACTGATAGTAAATGAGAAATGAGCTCTCCCAAAAACTGCAGCCCAAAGGTGGTGCAGAACTCTTTAGGAATTCCTGTGTTCCAAGTGAAAGGAGTCTTTTGTCACTGGACTTTGTAGAACACACCAAAAAAGGAGAGGCAAGGTGAGTGATGGGATCTTTGGCGACAAGTTTTCTGGAAAGGTTGAACTTCTTCAGGTGTGTCTAAATCTGAGATCCACTAAACTTGAACACTGGTTTTGGATGAAGAAAACCATATGAAGCTGATCTGGTATTGTGTTATGGCACAGTGAAATACTGTCATATTCAGCTGGAAAAGAAACCAGTGTAGGTCTGGTGCTGCATAATCTGCTTTTACCTTGGAGAGAAATCCCTTGTGGGAAAAACCTCTACAGAAACCTGCCCTTTATGCCTTGTTTGACTGCCTGAAGGAATAACATTTTCACAAGGTCTCATGCCATGAAGTGGCAGTGGGGTGCAGGGTAGGTAAAACATTTAACAAAAAGCATGAAGAGGACTTGGACTGTCTCTGAGATTTGGCCATAAGCACTGGCAGGTGTATTTTTCTAGTTAGGATGAAACTGAAGTCATGTTGCTGAAAAATGGTCTTTCTTTTGAGGCTCAAGAAGCAAAAGTTACTGAACTGACTCTGTCCTTTTATCTGGAGCAGTTAATGCTGTGAGGAATCTGAAGGAAACAGAAATGTTCCTTTCTCCCTGTATTTAATTGTTCCTTGACTGCTAACAGAAACCAGCCCATAACTATTGGATTCCATCAGATCTGATGCAAACAGACAGCTGGGTGTCACAGGGAGACCCAGTGTCTGCCCTGGAAGAAAACTGCACTTACAAACTCAGCAAACAGCTGCACATAAGGGACAGATCTGCAGGAGGAATGGTCTGGGCTGTTCTGCTTCTAAAACAAGCTTCTTTGTTCCCTTACACACTGAAGAGCTTGTAAATTTTGCATGTCATTTACCTCTGTTTGCCTAATTACAAAATTATTTCTGGCCTAACTTATGGAGTGTTAAAGACTTTTACTTCTTGTTTTCTTTTGTGATCTTGGCTGAGTCTCTGTGCTGTTCTTGCCCAAGCCCTGATGAAATGGAGAGACATCCCCCTGCCTTGCAGCTGAGCAAGAGGCAGGCTTTGGCAGAGTTCTGCAGCCACCCTGTTGAGGTTCTGAGAGCAGGAAGCTTGTCAGAGGCAGTGGCACAGAGGACACGGCCAGCCCAGCTATATAAGGCCACTGTGCCCTGCTCATGTCCCTTTGTAAGGGGCAGAAATGTTTCATTGCCACATTGAGAGCTTTGTCGTGTTCGTCATTGCTAAAAAATGGGAAAGCACCAAGCCTGCATCCCTAGCACGGGTTTTTGATTCCTTATACAGCTCTCTGAGAAGAAGGTTTCCCAATACCATTTTTTACAGTGGTAGCAGCAGCAGCCCGAGCCCTTTTCAGTGTGCATGACTTCAGCTGGCTTGCATGTGCAGCCTGTTTTCCATAGCGGTGGCAAACTTGGCTGTGAAAGCAGCCAGTGCCTCCAGAGCTGGAAAGGGAAGGCTCAAAAGAATGGTGTTGGCAAGACAGTGTTTTTAGACCAACATCTTTGTTACAGACACACTCCACACAAATAGCTGCTGCTATTTTGGGGAAATACCAGGAGACCATCATCCTCGTGTCAGAAGGGCTTTGTCTCTCTGCCCAGGGCTCTGAAGCTTTCATTCAGAAAACAGGCAATTTTGGGTATTTTTCTTGAAGCAACAGTTAGCTACTTGAGATGGAAAAATGAAGTCATGGTGTAAGTGGGAATAGGGACTGATGTTGTTGTTCATCTGAAGGGAGCTCTGAGCTTAGAAGGGTGTAAGGACTTCTTTCAGAGCCCTCTGTGCCTTGAGCCACTGTGGGGTTTGGGGGTTGCAGCCCCAAGAGTTGGTTCCTCCGTGCAGGAGGAGATGGCTCCTCACTGAGACTGGCTGGTCAAAGCTCTTCATCTCAGTTGTCACCTCCCCTCTGCACTAATGAAGGGTTCAGTTTTCCTCAGTCCCCTGGGGGAACTCAGCTCAGCTGACCCACTTGCTCCAGCAAAAAAGAACTTGGACTAAAAATCTTGCATTTTTTTCCTCCCAAAGACTGCAGCCAGAGCTGAATGAGAATGAGGGAGGAGAGGATCTTCCTCTGCCCCCATGTCCTGTTTTCTCATCCATGGGGGTCTCTGGCACAGAGCAGCACTGGTGGTCCCCAGGATCATGGCACTGGTGCCATCTTTCCCTTGGCCCAAACCTCCAGGAATGCCCTAGCAAGGGGCAATTCTGCACCCACAAGCTGAGCTGTTCTCAGCCACTTCACATTAAGAAGCTTTTTCTTTTCCATGGGGGTAAACTTGAGGGTATGAGAAAATGAAGTTTTTCAAATCAATTATCCTTACTTGTGGAAAACATTGCGAAAATGTCCTTTCTCATGTGACATTTGTGACCCTGTGGATGAGTAAGACATGTCAGAGAAGCCCTTCAAGGGCAGACCTGTGGCCATGTAGCAGTTGTGCTGTGAGAGGAAGGAGGACATTCCTCAGAGTAATTTCCTTTCAGGTTAGCTCAGGCAATTGCAATGTTTGCTGCTGGCTGCCATCTTGATGGCCAAGGCCTTTTGTTGCTAGGAAACTCCGTGTGTTTCTGTAATATTGTTCAATTACATGGTTAAATTACCCACTTGTATCAAGTTTCAAGCACCACTGAAACATGTCTAGTCATCATGTCTGCACATATGAGAATATTTTAGGAAAATTGAAAAAACATATAGAGAAGTATGTACATATGCACTGATTTAAAACATCTCGCCAGGAAAATCCCATGGAGATCTAACATTTTATTTCCAAGGTCAGAAAGAGGGAGTGAATGACAGCAGCTTATGGCCACATTATTATGGCAAATTAAGATGTAAAATATATGTTAAACCCATTACACACTCAGTTAAGGTTTTGAGACTTCAGTGCTTGAAATCTTGAAAAAGATGTGTAAGCTGTAGGAAATGGGAATGATGTCCCCATGTTCAGGCTGATGCCAAGTCCATCAGAGGAGGACACTGGCAGGTTTCTAACTCACTGTAATGGGACCAGGGGTGGGTTTTCTTTCTCCTGTCACTGTTTTGTCACCATCAGACACCCTCAGGTAAGGCAATGAGCTGCTTACCAATGCTTGCTGTTCTCTAGGAGTCAGCAGCAGTTTTGTTGGATTCCCTGGGGTTCCTCCCTCTTCTGAAGCAGAAAAAACCCTTCAGTGCTGTGGAGCAGGATTTTGTACCTGTCACTCTTCAAAAACCTGTGCACCTTCAGCATTTCCTTGGCATTTGGTACTTGGTGAGCAGGGTTTTAAAGACTGGTTGGGTGTATCCTTGTCCATGGTTTGTTCCTTCCTTGTTTGGTCCAAATTCCTAAGGAAACAGTGAGAGTTAGTGTTCAGAGAATGGCTGACAACAGAGTGAGGGAAGCTGAAAATGATAAGACAACACTATTTTGGGGGTGAAATGAGGACTGGGAAGTGCTTGTTATGGTCCTTCTGCTGTTTGCAGACATCATTTTTCTTCTGCAGTATTTTGTGCTTTTTCTTCTTACTTTTTTTTGGATCTATATCCTTTAGAATCAGACCATGGATCCACAGTGGTTAAAACCTCCTGGGTTACCTTCATTAAACAAGAGTCACTTGTCAGCCTCTGTTCCCCTGTGAGTGCTGTGGCTGTGGACACTCACCTGGCCTGTCACCTGCACTGACCCTCTCACTGAACTGGGCACTAACTTGGGCTATTGAATCCTAAACAGCCAGAAATCCTAGTTTTAGAACTACAGAGATTAAGAAATCTCTGTAACTTGGAACTGCCTTTAAAGTGATTACATCTTCAATCTCTTGTGTGGCAAATGGAAATGCATCCTGAGCTGTGGGGTGAGCTCAGGCTGAGCTGAGCCCAACTTCTCCAGCTGATAAACTCAGGTTTTACCTTGAGCTCTGAAGGGTCTTCACCAACCACACCACATGTCCAAAGACTGTGCAGTTCCTGGGATGGGAAAAGGAAGCATGGAGTGAAATGCATCTTCAGTTTTCCCATGCACAGCAGTTTATTGGACTCCTAAAAAGTCAGACCTTCAGCTGATTTTTTTTCTTCTTTCTGAAGCAATAAAAATAATCTATTTTCAGGACATTTATAACAAGAAAATGAAATTTCATGAGAATTAGCACATTCAGTGGGAAGTCATTCAGTTTGGGAAAAGTGCCATATTGCAGGAGTTAAGCAGAGGACAGGGTTTGTTTCCTGACCCTGAGGCAGCTCAGTTTTGTTTCCTTTGGTTTGGTTAGGCCTGTGCTGCCCCAGTGGCTCTTGGGGTGCTGGAGGAACAGACCAAGAGCTGCACTTGCCTTAATTCCAAGGGGCTGTTTTAAAAGCAGTAACATGTTTTAGAGAGAATGATAATCTAGTTAGTTACACTTTCCTGACAGTGGAACTGGGAAGTTGTGGGGAAACTTCCCCTGGAGATTTTGTGCTTCCCTTCTGGACTGGGAAGGGCAGTGCCAGAAGTGCTTTGGAGTTGAAGTTCTCTGAGTGCAGGATTAGCACAAACACGAGGCAGGTTGAATGAGATTAGTAGGGGTTACCTTTCCCCCATTTTAAAGGAAAATGGTTGTGGAGAATTTGAATTTGTTTGTTCTAAACAGATAAATATTTATAGCAGGTTTTCTCACGAGGATATATTATTGGGGCAACAAAACAGGACAAAGCAAAGCTTTCCCTCTTCACCTGAAACCCAGTCTGTGTGTTGGTTACACCACCTTTTACTTGACTGTTGTATAAAGATCAGGTATAGCTTAGAAAGCTCAGGCTAAGGGCTCTTACAGCCCTGCCCCTCTCCACATGTTCTCTGGCACTGGCAGCTCTGCTTCTAGGAAATCCCTGCTCAGAGCGACCCTTTTGATGTGAAAGTGCCTCGTTCAGAGAAAAGACAAATGTTGGTCAAATTTTTGCCTTAAAATTAATTGCTTTCCCTTGCTGTTCACTGATGGATTTTCTGGCTTCTTGTTTTAACTGCTCATGTCTTCTAATTTTCTAGCAGGGTCTTTATGAAATGTTCCATTTCTTGCTAGTTTTATATATGCACCTATATAAAAGCTGTATATATGTAATAGTATGCATATGTATTTATTTTTTCAATTGCCAAAAATCAATTCACAGAGCAAACCCTAAGCCTTTACAGATCTTTTGATGCCTTCTTTTACTATTTTTAATATATGCTGCAGAGGTTTGAATTGTAACTTTGTTATGAGGTGAATAATTCTTATACTTTCAGAGGGAGTCACTGAACTGCAATCTGCTGACTTGATTTTAAAAAATAGATTGAAATAAAGCTAGTTAATGATAGGTTAATATCAATTGAGAAAGAAAGTTGTTCTGTTTAAAGAAAATATATTGTCCCTGAGAGGACATAGGAGTGCTCCATAATCCTTAGTACATGGCAGGAAGGGAGGAATTCCCTAAAAGGAGCATTCTGTCCTCTGTAACCCAGATATTGTGATATGAATATATATATTTTTTTAAAGAAAAGGCATTACTTGTTAGGTATGTGACTGAAAACTAGACTGATAAAATGTTCAAGTTTAGAGACATCCCAACAGGAATGGAATGGTTCCTAAGGGTGTCCTTGGTGGTTTCAGGTTAGTCTGACAGTGCCCTGAGGCTTCTGTAGGAATAGTCTTTGGCAGCTGCATTGTTTCAAAACATTCATTTAAGAGCAGTGTCATACCTCAGTGAGAGCAGCACAGTGTCTGATCAGCTGTTCTGTAGCCAAAACAGCCTTTATAAGGAGTAAAAGTGCATGTTCTGATAACAGTTCATACCCCTGAACCCCTTGGCTTAACACGAGCCCTGTCCTGGGGTAAAAAAAAGTTCACTGTGGAGAACAGCATCAAGTGCCTGGTGTATTGTTCTTTGTTTCTTTGCCAGCTGTGGATTGAAAATTGGAATAATTCAGAAAGCAGTGGGACACTCTGACTCACTGGGTCCCTCCTGGGCTTTGGCCATTCTCGTAAAGGGCCATGCGAGGCTCGGGCAGCGAGTGCACAAACGGGGCCAGCAGAGCCTGAAAGCACAGGGAGCCCAGGCAGCTGTAAGCAGTGATTTAGTTCTTCCCAGCAGCCAGGGCACCAGAGCCCCCCTCCAGGTGTGCTGGGCTGTGCTGAGTGACAACACCAGGGAGGTTTCCTGGAGGGCAAAGTTATTCCTTCCAAGTCAGGGACGTGTGCTGGTAGGAACAGCGAGGTTTGGGAGAGTATTCCTTTCAATAACTGGAGTTGGGGTGACTTTTAATTTGCTTTTACATGTCTTCTTTGAGTTCCCTCTGAAAACTACCAGTGGGTGTTAGACACAGGAGAGAGATTAGAGAAGAGTTCTTGCCACATGATGTCCACCACAATTAATGTAGTAAGTCTGCATCTTCATTTAAAAACTGCAGAAAGCAGAGGCCAACTGTGCATCTTCTGTGGAAGATGAACATTATTTATGATGCCTGATGTGTATAAGCTGAAAAGGGAAATATATTTTCCAATAAAATCTTCCAGGCTGGAAATATAGAACAGTTTGCTTGAATCCAAATGTATATTGCTTGGTCTCCACAGGAAAGTAAAGACTTATTAAGTCATATGTCAGCTGAGTTGAATTATTGATGTTGAATTCAACATGTTGAACTCAGAGATTCATCAACTTTATAGTATTATTTGTTAGAAAAGTACCCCTTCTATCCTTTTGGACTGACTTTTTATTATCTCTCTTGTTTATTATCTCTTTTATTTGAGGCAGTGGTTGCTGACCTGACTAATAGTTTTCATCTTTGTACTTCAAGCTGTTTCCATATGTGCAGGTGCTGTGGAATTTATTGTCTTTACATTGAAAAATCAAGATCTAGTCAATGTGTTTGTAGATGTTTAAGTGAAAATATTCTTAAGGTAGAATTAGGGTACAAGGTTTAGGACATGGTGATTTCAGTAGAACATATGTTTAAGAGTCAGGAAATTACAACTGAAGGTTAAGGTATTTGAAAATGAAAAAAATCTAAATTTATCCAAATCAGAAAACACATAATTAAAATTCTGTATCTGTACTTGGTAGGAGAAATCCAGTTAACTAACTGGGTGGAAATTATGCTCAACCTAAAGATTAATTGGTTTTAGTTTTGTTCAGTCAGGGGTGAAATTGAAATCATCTTATGCTGCTGTGAGACCTGGAGTCAGTGTTGATCCCACCAGGTGAGTTAGGCCTGGCACAGCTCCCACCCCCACAGCAATGGGCACAGTAAGGAGCACAGAATGGGTTGGGTTGAGAAGGACCTCATTGATCCTCTCATTCCCCCTGCTGGTTCTGTTCTGGACCAGGGCACTGTAGCAGCAGCTCCACATGTCGAGCCCCTGCCTTGCCCCTGTGCAGTAAAGCCACACAGAGCCCACGCTGCACTTGCTAGCAAAGTGTCCTTCCCTTCCTGAGGAAGCAGGAGCCACATTCCCAAGGTTTCCTCACTGTTTGTAGGATCGACCCACGCTGCTACATTAGATCTTTGCCCTTTTTCACACTGCCTGCCACTGCCTTTCCCTCTGTGCTTACACCTCCCACGAGAACTGCCATGTGGCAGATGTGGGGCTGTGGCTGCACTGTGACCTCAGCCTGTGCTGGTCAGAGGTGCCAGCCAAGGGGGCAGGAGGGAAGGGTGCTGTCTGCCCAGTCCCACTTCACCAGGGGGGTTCAGTGGTGTCAGCAGCCCACGGGAGAGGAAAGCCACCCTTCCCTCTGTGCTCTCCTCAGCTGGGGCAGAGAGGCCAGCACCAAGGGCTTGTTGAGAGGGAAGTGATCTCTGAGTGCTCTGTTGAGGGACAAACCTGTACAACTGGCAGGAAATCCTCTCGTAGTTTAGATGGAGATTTGACCAATATTTTTCCTGCTTACAAGAGGCTGGGAGGTGGCCTGGGAGGTTTGCTCATCCCGTAACTTCAAGGAGTCTTTTTTTCTTCAGTGAAGTCTCTTGAAAGGTCCTTTAGCGGTCACGTCGTGCTAACGACTCCAATGATACGTGTTGTCACAGCAGTGAAATGCAAGAAGCCAAAACTACCTTAACAAATACGGTTCATTTAACTAAAAGAGGCAGACTGAGCAGCAGGTGGAAGGGTTAAACAAAAGGAAAAAAGATTATAAAAGTTTGCGGCTTTGGCTTCACTACAAATGGCTCTCTTGCAGACTTTATAGCATTAATGTTGCTTCTCATAAACCCTGAAACCATTCATCCATTTAGAGAGATTAAATTGGTTAGTCATCCAGAACAGAAAATGTACACATCCATTTTGTCTGTTACCCTAAACCAGCTGAAGTATAATAAATGCACTTGATGCCATTAAACTAAAGCATGGAGTATTAATGATGGCCTCAGCTGGGTATTTACAGCTTGCCAGCTCGTGTGTTCCTGATAGCACATTCATCTCTGCTGCTCAGGGACAGGCAGGGCTCAGCCTCGGGCTGGGGAACACGGCTGTAAAATATGATGTGAGGGACTCAGGGAAAACATCTTGCTCCTAAAGCAGGGAAAAGCCTAGCAATGGTACCATTTTTGTTATTCTTAGAAGGTCACAGTTAAGAGGCACAAGCTTCACTTAGGATATCTTAATATATTTGTAATGGTCTGTTGAGCAGTTTGCAAAGACAGGTTTGTTTGGATTTCAGTTACAGATGAGGCTATTGCTGTTTAAAGTTCTGTCACTTAAGCAAGCCAGACAAAAATGGCCAGACTCTCCTAAAGCAGGAATTTGTAGAGGCACTTGGTCAGGAAGCAAGTTTATTATTAAAAATATAATAAAAATTAGATTTAATTTGGCAGCATTTTTTCTTGATTAATGTCAGGATTTCAGAAGTAACAGTCTTGCCCAGAATGAAGAAAATTTGCAGCGATTGCTTCAGAAGGTTACGAAATTTAATTTCTGCTGCTTTGAAATCTGTAAGACATTCCCTCAAATGCAGGGATTTCCAGTGGGCTGGAAAGAAACATGCCATGGTTTTTAATTACTACATATAATGCCTTTAATCAGAGCATCCAGCTTGACACCATTAAAACTGGGAAGCAAACTGTCTCCGAGTTTCCAGTTCCATGCTGGAAATGCCGGCTCATTCCTATAGGAAACAGGAATCAATATCCCATATTGGCCATCATTCAGAGCCAAGCACATTGCCAGCTGTTCTGAAGCACATGCTTGAGCAGCAGCAACTTCTGTGGAGCACAAGGAGGGGCTCCAGATGCAGTGTGCACTCACAGCCTTCCCTGGTCCTGTTCCCTGGGAGCCCCAAGGTGCTGCTCCCTGTCCCTGTCCCACGCTGCAGCCTCAGCAAGGTGAGGGCACTTCCAGGGGCTCCAGCACCCTCAGCACTGGACACTGCACTTCAAATCAGTGGGATTGTTTCTTTCTTTTTGCTCAAACGTTTCTGGTGGTGAAAAAACAACAATCCTCTCCCATCCCCCCTGAATTTGTCTTTTACTGCAAATACAAATGGCAAAAGTGCCAGGAGGGAGCGAGGTGATCTGAAAGAGCCAGAACCTCATAAATTGTTTGCGTGGGAAAGGCTGTCTTGCCTTTTCTCTAACTGATGGCATGCCAAGTTTATTTTACAGTATTTACAGTAAGATTTGTTTGTTTTGATACCCTCTGTATGTTGTTAGGGAAAAGGCAAAAGAAAATCTCCAGGAAGTTTATAGTTTGTGATGAGACAGAGCTCAGGCTTTAATTTGCTTTCTAGCCCGGTACCTTTTACTAGGAGTGTAATATAGCAGGGCATATGAGATTGCAATTGGATGAGTTACTACTGAGCTGTTATTTATTTTCTCTGTACGAGTTTGGTGCTTAAGAAAGACCTCAGAGCAGCGTGCTGAGGAAGTGGAATGGTTAGTTCGTTCTGAGAGCAGATGCAGGATGGGCAGGAACAGCCCTGGTTTCTCCTCCCTGTGTCACAGCTCGGCCTTGGCACATCCCTGCAGGGAGAACGTGCAGGCTCTGCCGGTGCCCTTGAGGGCCAGGCAGGTGACACGAGGACAAACTGCCCATGGAGGTGGGTGGGGTGGTCCCAGTGTGGCTGTGCAGGCTGTGGGTTGGCTGTGCCAGGAGTGACATTCCTGCCAGCTCCAGCTCGGGAGCAGCAGAACAGCCACCACTGAGGAATTAGGAAGTGATTTGTTGATGGACAATCTCTTTAAGCAGAGCATCCTGCCCTGAGCCTGTGGAGCAGTCATCCAGCGGTGTGCAAAGTCTTCCAGGCAGGCACGTGCTGTTCCTGTGAGCTTATAGCACTGAAATAGAGGTGTTTGGGTTTAATTGTTCAAACCAAACTTCTGAACGTGTTGTAGGGCCTTGGGTCTATGGCAGGAGTAGAAAAATAGGAGACTAATGGATTATTTTCTGTGCCATGACAAACAGAGGTCTCACCTCTCCCTGACCTTTGCTGTGAAACACTGGGGAGACACAAGCACTTTGTGTAGTGGGAACACTCACTTTCCGTGTTTGACACTCTGGGATTGAAGCCTCATTGCCAACATTAGGAGCCTTTCCTATGGAGCTGGGGAGGGGTTTTCCTAAGGGCAGGCTCTCCCTGACCCCTCTCCTGCCCACTGTCCTCCCTGGCAGTTCCCTTGGCAGGATGGTGTTCCAGAGGTGCACACTACAGCTGTACAGACCGGGCCTTCCCTGTGCCAGGGGTGCTGTGCTGTGTACCCCACCGAGCAGGAGGGAGTGTTTGGGGCTCAGCAAGTGTCTCTGAGCAAAGCTGATGGCAGAAGGTGCTGGCACAGCTCAGCACTGTTTAGTTTACACCTGTCAGAAGCAGGCAGCCTCCCAGCTCCTGTGTTTGGCTGAGCGTATTCATCATATTTAGCTTTTAAACAAGATTCTTTTCATCTTCTCTGCACTTCACATTTGCTAATTAATCTCACAGCACTCAAGGATTAATAATAACACTTTACAGGGCAAAGCAGAAAGGAGTAAGGAGAGTTCAAGTCCCTGGGCCAAGGTCACAGAAGCAGTTTTGTCTAAGGACCATTAGCTTCTGCAAGAGTGAATGTTGTTAACTGGCCTCTCCTGGGATGTCAGCCCCTGTTTTGGGGAGGGGGTGTTTCTGGGGGGCACTTGGAGCATTCTCTGGTGTATTTAGAGTTCCCTTTTCATTTGTTCACTTTGACACATATTTTTTTCTGAGGCAAATGATGAACAGAAGAGTTTTGCCTCCAATTTCCAAGAAGGGAGAATGTCTCATGTTCTAGAATTTTCATGCACCAGCTTTTCCTTTTGCAATTACAAATGGGGATGGGGGCCTGAGCAATTAAATTGAGTATTTCTTTAAAGTCCGTGCAAAGATCCAGATACCCAGTTGACTTTAATGATAAAAGCCTTGCTTGTCTGGCACCTGGAAGCCTTTTTGAAGGGTCTGCACTGATAAGAGCATTCCAGGAACACTGCAAAACCAGAATATGCTCACAGTGTTTTCTTCTCCCTAGGACTTGAAAGATGATCGGAGTGATGAAGAGGAGGAAGATTCTGTTACAGATACTGAGGAGGAGTCCACAAAGAATGGCAACAAGAACAGCAGTGGGTCGAACAAACACCTCCTCAGCAGCAGTCACCACTAGCCCCGTCCTGCCTCACCTCCTGCAGTGATCTCTGCTCTGGTTTTAGCCCAACCTACAGGATAGAATTTAAGGCAAAAGACTTGTGAGAGACTGTGATTGATTTACTGTTGGCTACTGGACCTGGAAAAAAGCCCAGTTTAGAGGGGAGGGAGAAATTGCAAAAAACGACAAAATGTGTTAATGACCCACTTTCTGAATCGTTGGGAAGTGTGAGGAAAGATATTTGGACACTGACTGACAGTGCTCCACAAGGGCAGAGCTCAGGGGAGTCAAGCAATTCAGTGTCCCATTGATTCTAGCATTGGTTTGCAACCTGATATATTCCATCAAACAGTTTAAATCACAGATGTTTTGGGGCAGGTGACAGTGTGAACTCCATTAAGAACCACAGTTACTCAACGTGGGAGAAATCTGACAGTGCTGTTCAGTGACTGGCACTTCAGTCTACTCTTCAGCTGAAACCTTCATCAAAATGGATTCTTTTTGAGTTAGATTTCATTTCCTGGAGGCCAGAGGAAGCAAACATGGAGGCATTTCAAATTCCATGCCTATGAAGGGCAGAAATACAGTCTTTCTGTGATATGTGCTGTATGACAGACAGCTCAGATATTGTTCTAAAATGGACCTGCCAAGGAAGTCACTGTTAAACCAGCAAAACTCAGCCCTGATTCTCCACTGAGCTCCAGGTTTCCCAAATGTCTTTTAATCATTTTGGCCCAGTGTTAGAGCAGAAGGTGCAGTGGGGAGAGTGAATGGAAATTGGGTCTTTTCACAGGTTCTTGTGCACATATTTGTCTCCGAATACCCCCTGCTCCTGACACATCTTCAGCCCAGAGGGTTAGAACCAAATCTCCTTCGTTCCCTTCTTGTGAACTTGTCTCACAGCATGGTGTTGGATATGGTGTTCTCTGGAGAGAGCCCTAAGTTCTGATTTGAGGCTCTGGAGTGTTCACTGAGGGGATCCAGGCACAGGGGACTGGCATGGAATGTCCGTGCTGTGGGTTCATTTGATACCAGGGTCTGTATTTCAATCTCTGCTCTTTTATAAAATGAGGAATCACTGAAGTTAGAGCCAAACCTTGATGAGAGTGTGTGGCTTCGGCCACACCCCGTTGTTTGTGCTGTCAGCAGTGGTGAAACAGTGGGTGTTTGATCAGTTCCTCTCACCCAAAGTGCCTGTGTCCCAAACTTGCCCCTCTGTTCTGACACCGGTGTGGGGTGCGGCAGCATTTTCAGTCCCGGGGAGAGCTGGGCCTTGGAAACAGGGTGGTGCCAGTCTCCCTTCCAGCTGCATTAGCTCAGGAGGCCATAAATGGTTTGTGTCAGAAGTGTTAGAGGCCAGAGGGCTCTGCACGTGGTTCTCCAGTAGCTGAGATCATCTGGGAGCTCAATCCAGTAGCGTGGTGGAGGCCAGGGGAGCAGCACACGCTCTGGAAAGGCTCTGCTCCCCTTCAGGAATTGGTGACCTGCAGGAAGTGGTACATGACTGACTTGTTTTCCCAAGATTTCCTTGGCAAGTGGGATGTAATTCAGTGACTGAAGCATTTGAAAGAAGGGGAAATGTTTGGGATCTCAGATATGGAGAGGGAAGTGTTTTCTGTGCAGGTACAAGAAGCTGTAGAAGTGCTTTGTTACAGAGGCTTCATTTTTTACAGCTTCTAAATTTTTACTTGTATTTTGGACTGTGTAATACTCCAAATGTGTGTGTTTTGCCACAAAGAGAATTACAGTGAGGAAGGAGCAAGGCCTACAGCTTCTGAGATGGCTTGGAGATGTGTGGTGGTGGAATGGGACCATCTAAAGCAACTGCTGAGTTTGGCAGGGGCACAGTTGCATATCAGGGCCTGTTTATTGCCCACATGAAAAACACTGGCCTTTCCTCACAAAACGTGGGAATCCAATGTTCTGAAGGCTTTACACTCCCTTGGAGAGACCATGGTGCTTTCTTTGAAACGTGAAGGAGTTTTGGGAGGTGGCCAGGGTTTTATCATTTCATTTTGGTGCCAGAAGCTTTCCTCCTATGACTGGGAAAGGAATTCAGGAAAGGAAACACAAAGAATGATGTTGTCACAAGAATGAGCCTCTGAACAACTACTGATTTTTAAACTGGAATTTACAGTCTCCTTGAGGCCAAACCTTGCCCTTTCTACTCAGGACAAGTCTCCCACTGAAGCCAATTAACTCTGTTGGAGTCTTGCCTAGGAAAAATTTTGGATTGCAGTTTTATCCATCCTAATTGCCAGAACTGTTCTTGTAAGTCGATGTGAACCCGGGGTCTTCAAGGAAGAGCAAAAGGTAGATAAATACATTCAAATTTAAAAAATGTATTGAGGCAAATTTGGGGAGAGTGCAGAAGAACCTGGAAGAAAATAACATCCTGAGGGTGAAGATGAAATCTGGGCACAAGCAGATAACTGGGTCATGTTGCAGTGAGGGGAGTGGAAGGCAGGCAGGCCACTGGCATGGCCAACCACAGGGCTCAGACCCAAACATTCTGAATGTAAAGCACTGAGCACTGGGCATAAATACCCAGAGCACAGAAAGGAGGGGGAGTGGATTGTCACAGAGGGCTGGGCACAGTTTCCCTGGTAACATCAGATCGGTCATTCCTGAAGTTACAGGAGTTTCACTGTCCACTTTCTTCTGATGGGAACCCAGAAACAAGAAGCTGAGCTCATGGGGACACAATTGCTGCCAAAGAAATTAATCTCATGGTGCTTCAAGATTTTCAGTCTACTCAATGCAATGCAATAAAAAATCAATCTTAACATTTTTATAATCTTGGTGTGAAAAGAGTCTCTAAAAGCTGTAGGTGTGTCTGGGGGCACAGACAGACTGACATGTTGCTGTTACCATGGCACAAAGTGTGTCCTGGTTCAGTGGGTTGGCACTTTGAGCTTTGCTGTGTCAGTCTGACCATGCCAAAATATTTCTGGTAGTTATAGACTGAAAATCAAATCTTAGTCCATCAGACTCAGGGGAAACTCCTCAGTTCCTTTTAATTTCTCTGTCTTTAGTTCAGGTATTCCTGTCCATGTGTACTGTGCTGCCTCTGGACTTATTTCCTACTTAGATTTACCTGCCTGCTCTGGATTTCTGGATTTGATTTACAGACCTCCTTTGCTCCACAGAACTCATTTTGTCAATTCATACTATTTGGTATAGTTATCTTTTTCTTGAGTTCTTAACATCACTGACTTTGCCTGGTCAGTTGGGATACACACTGCAAATAAATATTTTTTAAAAATAGGTAAGGATTTCCTTGTTTTCCCTGCCTTGCAGCATCCTTCTCTTCAATTCCCATTCCCTCACAGCTTTCCAATGAGGGCCCATGCAAGAATGAATTCCTTACTCTTCCAAGTCTTTCCCTTGCCTAGAAAAGACTGGATGACCCACAAACTTCATGAGAGAACAGCAATGGCTGGAAATGAACTTGTGTTTTCCTGAACAATTAATGAACAGAGAGGAAGGCAAATGGGGGCCTCATCCATAATTTGTATTATTCAAGATTCATGTCTTGATTAAAGTACTTGAAAGTGGTCCTATATATGCTGGGAACTACTCCAGAATGTGACATGGTTGTGTCTCTCCTCAGCTGGTTTTTGTGGTGTATATTAGGGCTGGTTCTGGAGCTCTGTGTCTTTGGGCTGAGGTGCCACTGCCCAGCAGGTTGAGCTGGGACTATCAGGGACTCATCAGAAGCACCCTTGAGTCAGCTCAGACATGGATCTTCAGCTGGCAGAAGCAGGAAAACTCTGTGGAAAACAAAGTGTGCAGATTTGTATCAGATGGAAAGCTGTTCCATATTTCTTCTTTCCATTTCTGCCTCCCTGGCTGGGAGGATTGCAGAGGTTCTGACTTGCCATCCTTTCCCATGGGCAAACAAACATAAGGGAAGGTGTTTCAGCCCAAATAATTAACTGTAGCAGAATACTTTGCTTTTATTAGCTGAATTCATTTTTTTGAAGCTTATGAGTAAGAATAAAGTAGATGGAAAACAAATCGAGGAGTGCTCTGTGAGTTTTGGCTACAAACAACTTGCAAACTGTGAAGAAAAGAAAAAAAAAGTTGCTGATTTAGGAAGAAAAACACCATCTCCACAGGCACTTCCCCCAGCTGTGGGTTTGAAGAGCAGCACATCCCCCCGGGCAGGGCTGACAGTCCATGCTGAGCACACGGACACGGCCCAGGAGGGGCAACACCAGAGCCTTTCGCAGGGAGCAGCACGTGAGCCCACAGTGTACCTGGGAGCCGATTCCATCAGTCACATCCAAAACCACTGGAAATGCCTCTTCCCACTTCCCCATCAGTTTTATGGGGAAAACTGCTCAGTTTTTTGTCAGTTTCTGTGCCATCAGGGGCAGCGAGGTGGCCCTGCGAGGGACCAGCATCGCAGGGAAGGGGTGAAGCCCTGACATCAATCCCTGTCCAAGGCTGGGATTCCCAATCCAGGCAAGGGAGGTGATCAAAGCAATGTGAACTTCACCCAGGCTGGCTACAGAGAGCCTCAAGTGGGGCTCTGAGAGTTTATTTGACTGAAGGAACCCTCTGTGGGACTACCTGAAGTTTCTACTTCAAGAGAAGACAAGGCTGAAAGGACCAGTCTGAGCTTCAACACAGGACTCTGCAAACACAAAGTCATAACAACCCGTGTAGGATAATGTTGTTGATGTTCCAATAGTCCAAAGATTTATGAAAATAGCTTCTATTTACTCAGCTGGAGAGAGCCCTGTTCTTCTGAGTTTTGTTACCCCATAAAGCATTCAGAGGAGACCCCATAATCATTTCAAAGTCAGAAACATTAAGTGGAATAACAAGTATAAACCCTCTCCACAGTGACTTTGAAGTGCAAGAGGCATGGCCTTGGAGCCATGGAATATTACTCTTCTTTGGGCCGGGTGGGAAGAAACAGCTCCCAGGCAGTTGTTTCAGGTGGTGAAAAGTCTGTATGTTTCCTACCACAAAAGAAGCAGGTCTAAAAGAAGTTAGAGTTGAGCAGTGAAATAGGTGATTAAATTCCCACTGAAATTCACAGGAGCTTTTCCCATGATACTGATGAGAATTGGATCCAGACCTCCTGTGACCAGATCCAGTGATAAGGACAGCACAGTGCTGCATTCTCGCAGCAGGAGCAGGACACAGCCCCAGCGCTTCCCCATCCTATAGCCCACGATAAACCCTCCCTGGAAAATGAGCCCCTCTGGCTGCAGGGCACTCACCTGAACACAGCTCTGCCTTTGCCTCTTCCCAAACTGGGCATGAAGCCTTTGAAAGACATTCCTGGGGAAGCAGTCCTTCCCTTTTCAAGGTAGAAACCTCACTTTCAGCTGAGCACTCAGCCTGCTCAGGATCTTGGCAAAGCCCACAATCCAGGGACAAATCTACTGGGAAGAGGCACATGAGGAGTCATGATTATGGGTGCAGGGGGGGCCTGCTGAGCCAGCAGGAGAGAAACTGGAACAAAAAGGCTGGGACAACACAACAATGGTTTGAAAACAGAACTGGCATCACCAAGAATCACAAAGCAGAGCAGTGACAAGGGTAGGAAGGAAAAAAGCCCCAAGAGGAGGAGGAGGAAGAGGAAAAAGACAGTGGTTCAGTAAGCTGGGGCTCAGGTTTGAGCTCTGCAGCCAGGACTCCTCTCCCTGAGCACTGGAGGTTTCAGATTGAGCCCAGTTTGTTCCCAGAGCAGAGGCAAAGGCAGGGGGATCTGGGAAAGGCTCCTTTAGAACATTCCCAGTCTGTGAGTGAGGGGACAGGGAGGGACTCTGGGGTTGGGCCAGGGAGCCACGAGTGGAGCCCAGACCTGCAGCTGTGGCAACAGCCCCACGGTTCACCTCCAGTGGCTGGGTGAGCCTGAGGACCCCTTGGCCCTCAGCATTGGTTTTGTGCTTGTCCTGGCTGGAGGAGAATCCCAGGAGTCCTAGAAAAGCTCCTGGAAGATTTGTGTGTTTGCTTTCTACAACACAGAGCAGAAGAAAGCTGCTAAAAGGCCTTCCTAGTGCACCTATGGGTAAGTGTCTTGGCTGTGTTGTGGGCTGTATACAGTGCAGGAGAACTCTTAGTGTTTCAGGACAAGAATCTGTGGGAAGCAGGAGCTAAACCTTATCAGGTTGTGCTAAACCTTATCAGGCCGTGCAAATCCTACCTAGTTCCTTTGCTGTTTTAAAGGAGCAATTATTCAGCAACCAAAGAATGTCTCATACATTTCCTTATTGCAAGGGGCAGCGAGGTCAGGTAGTGCTTGTATTTGGAGGCTGTTTTTTTCCCTCTTGGAATCCCTTGGATCCTGCAAGGATGGCACTTGAGCAGTGAACAGGACAGTGTAGCAGCAAGCCCTGAAGTGAGCGCTGTTCTATACCCACGCTGTTCTGCAGGGCATGCACAGCATTTAGAGAACTCAGACAGTGCTTCCCCCCAGCGCTGCCGGGCCGTACCTGCTGCTCCCGGAACATCCCAGTCCCTACCTGTGCCACCACCGTGTTGGTGACCTGGTCATTGCTGCGAGGCCCCACGAGGTGGCAATAGCAGGACACGCTCCCGTCGGGACACGGCTCCGCCGAGCGTTGCTGTCCATCTTCTTGCCCCTGAAAACAGAGATTCCACTGAATATCGGGGTGCAAAATCGTTGCAACTGGTAATTTCCACTTGGTCAGTCTCAGACTGTGAAACGAGGGTCTGGTATGTCGCTGCTAAATGAGCACTTACAAATTCTACTGAGCGTGTTTGGTTCCAGTCCCAGTGTTTGGTTCCAGTCCAGAGCACCGCCGTGCTGGTGTCCCAAGGGGTGACATCTACCTGGGTGTCACCAGTGGCCCTTTTCCCAGAGGTGCATCGCTCTCCTGCTGAGTCCCCTGGTACCAGAGCTGTACCTGCCATATCTGGGGTAGGGCTGGTGAAAAAAGGATGTTAAATCTGCTCTGATGCTGCTTTACTGCTTGTACTTTTTCACATTGTCTCTTTAAACTACATATTTATCAAGCCACAGAGTTTGCGGCTGGTGGTAAGTGAAGCCCTGTTCTCAGATCCTTAGATCCTCAATGTCTGTAATGCAAATAAGGATGATAAATCTCGGAATAATGAGGGTTACACTGCCATTCCAGTGTGCTGTCCCACCGCAGGAGACAGACCCTGCCCCCCACACACATGAGGTGCTCTGTGTTTTGCACCATGAGCAAACAGTAAAGCAAAGCTCTGAGGGTGGTAGGGTTTGGGCCAGGTTCAGTGTATGCAAAGGGGGGGACAGTGGGACATCACCTCCCAAACTCAAAGTGTGCCCTAAAACACCCCCAAAACCACCCCAGTGCACTGTCAGGAGGGACCACTGAAAAGTGCTCCCTACAGAAAGTCGTTCCCAACCTTCTTCAATGCACTTATAAGCAGTGGTCACTGCAGCCCTAGGCTGAGCACCCATGAACAGTGTTAAATGCTGGACAAATTGGGATTTTTATAAAAGCAGAGCAGAGATAAACAACTAAGACCAAAATCTCTCAATTATAGGGAGTTTCCCCCAAGGATGTCTCAGGGTCTGGGGGGGCACAGTGTATATTCCTTCCTTTACTGCTGCTGTGGCTGGTTCCTGCCAGCAGGAAATTGTGGGTTTGTGCTCTATGCAAGGTGTGCTGGGGAGCCTGGTGGGTTCACAGCTGTGCTCAGCCCTGGCTGCAATGGCCCCCTGAGCAGAGCACACACAGCCTGCACACTCCACACTGCCTGTGAGTGTCAGCAGGAAAAAGGGATCTGTTGGTCTAAACAAGCTGCTTTAATCCCATTTGGCACAACGCTCCTGGTCAGGCTGTGCTCAGCTATAGAGCTGGGAGCTGGTTTGCTTTGACAGCAGGATGAAGTTTCCATGGGCTTTGTCTGTGGCTGTGGATGGACAGGGGGTGCTGTGGTATGTGGGTGGCAGGCTCTGTGGTTCCCATCTGACCCCAGCTCTGCCCTAGGATTCTTCCCTAGGATTCAGGGCCAGGAGACAGCTGGATTTGACTTGGATTTGACTTGCCTCTCCCAGCGGATTCAAGGTTGCCTGCCTGGCACTCTCCATGAGGGGTTTCCATGGGGTGATGCCCAGCTGTTGGTGCAGTTCCCTCCATCCCAGCTCTTGGGCAGTGCCAGCAGGTTCCCTGAAAACACCTCCTGTCCTTGCTTGCATGTGTCCAGCCCAGGAATCCCAACAGCTGTCCCAACCATCCTGGAGTGGCGCTGATGTTTTGCTGTCATGAACAAACACTTGCAACCAAGCCAAAGCTGTGTTGGGAGGGAGGATCCAGCATCAGAGGAGCATCTCGATCCTGTTCCTGGGTCACTGTAGGGCCTTGCAAATAATGACAATATTGGCCCCAAATGGGCTGCAATGAGGTATTGGTGGCTGTTGCTGATTAGGAGCAGGATGTGTTTCAGACTTCAGGAGTGTTGCTCCCTCCAGACCTCACTCTGACCCTCCATTTGGCTGGTTCTTCCCTAGTGACTCCAAGCCCACTGTGCTGACGTGGTCAGCTGGGTTCCCCCCCTGGCTGTGGATGAAAAGGCAGCCCTTGCTGTCCCTCAGAACACGCACATGTGACATGCACAACCTTTGTCAAGGTGCACAGCACTGCAAATGTGGCCCTGCAATGGCCTCAGCACATCCTGTCTGCCCTGCTCCCTTGTCCCCTGAGAGCAAACACCCTTTTGCTGCTTAGGGAAGGCCAGGAGCCCACAATGTGGGGCTGTTTCCCCAAATAGGTGCCCCAAGTGACCCCTAGGCTAGACAAGCTGTGCACAGCTTCTGTCAGTGGCATTACAGTAACGCTTCTGCACAGCTCTGCATCCAAAATGGGAGCAACAAAGAAAATCATCATAAACCTGAGTAAATGATTGGTCCTGTGAGGAAAGGTAACTCTGAATGTTGTTGATCTGACAAAATTTTGAGGGCAGCTTGGGAGCAGGTTGAACATGAGACAAAAGACAGGCTAGACAACAGAAGTCCAAAGCCACAATTACCTGAGCACACGGGCTTGGGGCTTTTTGACTTCCACAAGGGAAGTGCAGAGACAGGCCAGGGGCCCAGAGGGTGTTGGCCTTGGGACACAGCCCTTGCCCAGCTCTGTGCCACCATCCAGTGGTGCCCGTGCCTGCAGTACAGCCATTTCCACCCTGGCCTGTCCCCCCGCAGTGCCTGCCTGCAGCCCCCCCTCTCTGGGGATGGGAAGGCCTTGCTGGTCAGAGCAGAGCTGGCCCCTGTGCCATGACCCACCTGGGAGCCCCCACCTGGCGTGGACCCCTGACCCCGGCAATCCCTGCTCGTGGGGATATCGAGTGCCCTGTTTGTTTTGCAAGTGTAATTGGCCAAGACGCTGTGAAGGGAGGAGAGAGTGCTCCAGGGAGAGGTGTTAAAGAAATAGGAAAACATTAGTAAGAGTGTTTTAAGTCAGCAGTTTCCCTTATTAGTGCTTTCATGGGGGAAAGGAGCCACCTCAGGTCTGTGCAGTTGCATTGGGCCACCAGGTCCAGGCTCCAGTAGCCATCCATGCAGAGGGATGAACTGCCCTGTGCCTCCCCTCAGCATCACCTCTGTCTCTCTTCCAAGCCATGCACCACCTTCTTGGCTTACAGATCTCCCCCTCTGGATCCTTGTGCCTGCTGCAAGGAACACGTGGAGAAGGAGGAGCCTTATATGGAATATTCAGTTT
Source organism: Xenops minutus (assembly GCA_035221455.1). NCBI lineage: Eukaryota > Metazoa > Chordata > Aves > Passeriformes > Furnariidae > Xenops > Xenops minutus. Next base: position 3,378,862 of record JAWWEE010000016.1, read on the forward strand.
TGGGGGATGATCCTCGCCCAAGCCAGGTGTTGGATACAAAGAGATGATTGAGAGGAGATGGGGAACACCAGATGTGGGATATGGCCAGATGAGGAACAGTGCAGGGACACAGGGAGGTGGTGAATGCACTCCCGTTGTCAGTTCCAAGCACTCAGAACTTCTGCCTCTGTACCAAAAAAAATGAATCAACAGCAACATTTTTTTTTGAGAAAGGATTATTTTAAACAATCCCATGGTTGGGAACTTCTAATTTACTCCTGGACAATAAGCCTCTAGGTTTCTCACAGCTCACATTTCCCAGCCTGTCAGGGGGTCAAACATGGAGTGATGGAGTTAAATGAGAAATCAATCTCATGATTGCAGGAGCCAAGGTCTGGAGAGGAAAAACCCAAACAAACCATAAATCAGAACAAAAGAAAGTGCCAGCTATTCCAAGGTTCCTGATAACATCATCAGAGGTGGCAGCACAGGCCTTCATAAAATGCCTGGCTGAACTTTAGGGTCAGCCCCAAACCAGGAGAGCTCTTTCCTTTGTGCACTTGTGCCTGCTTGCCTGAGGAGTGACATGTGGCTGCTCCGTGTGGCCTGGCCGATGGGATCTGGGCTTTCCCATCCCAAGCAGACCCTGCACTGGCCTGTGTGTGTTTCAAACCCCATCATGGCCAGGCTGGACATGGTGGGACCTTGACAATTCTGGTCTGTGCCAGAGGGAGCGGATTCTCTGGGCTCCCTGCAGTTGTGTTGCTCAGTTGGGAGCATGTTCTGTTATGTCCCTGACTTTTCTCACCCACCATGGCCTGTGTGCAATGCCATTTCGTGCTCCTGGCAGTGTTGCACCCTGATCCCTCCACAGGCGTGCCAAGGCAGCAAAGATACCCTGGCAGGCTTTGTACAGACAGGAGTGGCACCAGGGTGGGAATGTAGCCAGACCTCCAGTCTCATGGGGGCAGGTGTGCAGCGACCCTGGCATTTCAGGAGTCTATTCCTCAGCCCCTATCCCACAGGAGTATTTTTCTTCTCTTTTCTCTGTTTTCCATGGAATTAGGGTGCTTTTCCCCATTGCAGCTGGGTGAAGCTGGGAGGCCCCTGGAGACAGGCAGGGGGGAAGTGTCTGTGGGGAAATCTTCATGGGAAACCTTGTGGAATGCACTCACTGTTTGTCAGACAGACACAGTCACCCAAACCCTTTGACAAAAGGGACCCTTGTCAGCCAGTGACTAAAGCTCCCTGCTTTCCAGAGCCTCCTGCCATGGACTTACCTGGACAGAAGCAGACTGTGCTCCCCTGAGGACACAGGTGCCAGTGGCTCAGCTCTGTCACTGGACACCTCCAGTGTCACAGTCACTTTTCTTGCTGCTCTTTATCCCCAGGAGCTCATGAACAGACTGTCCGTTTTCAGCCAGACTTGACAGGAATGTCCCAGGGGGAGCATTTCTCTCACAGGCTTGGGAAAATTCAGGCTGCTGGAAGGAAAAACCTCCAAAGTGCCTGTGGGTGAGGGCTGCATGAACAGTACCAGACACGGGTGACTCCACTTAGAATCGTTTGGGTTGAAAAAGACCTTAAAGAGCATTGAGACCACCTGTAAGAAGTGAGTCCAACATGAAGCAGCACGGCCTGAAACACCCTCTGTGCAGGAAAAAAGCTTTAATCGAACCTCTGGCTCCCTGTGTAAAGCCAGTCTGTAGGAAAACCACTGCTGGCACCTCTGGAACTACCTGTATTTATTTGGTTGATGGTTTTAAATTACAAAAGAGCTTTTGTTGGTCCCTACTTGTCATTAAACTGTCTCTGGCTTTTTTGGGGGCGTCATTTGCACAGGTAACAGCAGCACCTGCCAGGTCTGTGCCCAGCTAGCCTGGCCAAGCTCTGCAGCCTCCAGAGGGGAAGAAACTCCTGTTGCCCAAACACCTCAGTGAGGAGAGGACCTGCAGGGAGAGCAGGGAAGCATTGGAGTGTCCCAGCAGGAGAGGAGCTGCAGGGAGAGCAGGAAGCATTGGAGTGTCCCAGCAGCAGAGCAGCACCTATGAGGTCAGGATTGCCTGCTTAGGACCAGGACAGGGAGGGTTTGGAGAAGGGTGGCTCAGAGAAGGGAGAAGGCTGAGTAGTGGCCAAGTTAACTCTTCCCATGCTGGCATTTTCCAGGCAGTGAGCCAAGGGACTGCTCGGGAAGATGGATATAACACATGTCTGTAGTCTCCAAAGGGTTATTAACTGTGCAATAATGGCCATGAAACTTGGCTTCCTCGAGGTACATTTAAAATTGAAAGAAAAAAATACAACACCAGTTTCAGAGGGGGAGAGGGCTTGTTTCCTAGGAACTGCAGGGCCAAATCCACCTCTGTGATGGTGAGAGGAGAAACAACCCCCACACACGGGCTGGGAGCAACCACCACACCAGGACTGCACCCCCCTCCAGCCACACGAGTTATCCTTATCAGGAACAATTTCGAGGCATTTCTGAAAAGCCCATGGTGTTCAATTAATAAAGAGAGTCTGTGTCTCAGTGGAGCTTTGGGATTTGAATTCAATAAAACCACTGCTGCTCCTCAGACAGATTCCTCTTTTGTTGTGTGGGTACCTCTAGGGGCTTGTCCCTCACTCCTGGCTCCAGCCCTTGCCAACACTGAGGTCTGCCTGGGATTTTGCCCCTGTCATGGGGCGTTGCAGCCTCTTGGGCTGCTGTCCAGACGCTCTGAAAGTCTGGGATGCTCCGCAGGGAGCATTCCTACTCCAGTGCAGGCTGTGCCAGCCAGCCCAGCCACTGAGTGAGTTCTTCCATGCAGTAAGTTACAGACTTCTCTTTATTAGCACCTCTCTTCCCCCACACTATTAAATTTATTCTTTCTCTGTATTGTTACTATTCTTTTGGCAGAGGACTTTGGAAGGTGGGAGAAAGGTTCTACTAGAAAGATAAACAAATCTAAGCCCCCTCATGAAACCCTTCTAAGGGCAGAGACAAGGCACCAGCTCTGGTCCCTTAGCAAATGAAGTCAGCTGGTGGTCTGGGTTTAAACGTGGCTGTTGAGGGCTAAGGCCAGGTTTGGCAGCTCGCAAATCAAATTGCCTTGTGGGTCTCAGGAGTGGAGGATTGCCACGGGTGGAAGAGCTGTAGGGGAGCTGCTGCCCTGAGCTGCTGTGCCAGCCAGAGCCCTGGCCCTGGAGGGAAACACTGAAATTGCTGGTTCACAGCAGGTCAGGAGGGAAATTCAGGCTCTGAGGTTTTGTTTTCCGTGTTATGTTACACTATTGACATAGAGCAAGGCAGCCCCAAACTGAGTTTTTGTCTCCCTTGAATGGTCTGGGCCAGTCCCTTTGCTTTGGTAACTATCTTATTAGAGAGCAGAGTGAGCCTTGAAAGAGAGGGAAACACAGAGCTATTAAATCTCACCTGATCTCATGTTTACAAAGGGAGTTTGAGCGATGGGTCTTGGCCTCACTCACATTTTGTTTGCTGGGAGCTGCTGCAGGTCCTCAGTTTTGCTCTTGCTGCTGACCACTGGTAACATCCTCCAAGTGCCATCACACTGGAGAGACAAAGAAAATGTGGTTCTTGCTGCCTGTCCAATGCCTAGAAGAAAAAAAATTGTATTAACGCACTCATGTCTCTTACCAGCCCTTTTCCTAAATTCAAAGAGCCCTTTTCTCAGCACTCCTCCAGCTTCCTGCCCTCCCAGGGATGAGCATCCAAATCGAATTCCTCCTGCTTGTGAGTCAGAGCCATTACGACTGTCAGTAGGACTCTGGACAACTCTTGTGGAAGTGCTGCAGGGAGATCTGCCAGAGTCATTCACACCCTTTTATGGGTCTTCATTTGAATTCTTCTACAATTTCAGGAACAAAGTAGCAGATTTTTGCAGAAGTTTAAGCTCTAGGACACCACTCTGCTGGGCCACCACAGTTTAAACTGCTAACAGGTTGGGTCTTGACTGCCTTCCACGACTCAGCCATGCCAGGAGAACAGAATGCAATCCAAAACCCACCAAATGCAGCGGAAACCTTTTGCTCTTGGAAATCACCCTACTGCTTTCAACAGCCCCTGTCCAAGCTGACTTCTGATTCCTGGGCAGCTGAGGACACACAGGACATGGCTCGACCAGGTGGGAAGGAGCTCTGGTGGCTGCAGGACCTCAGTGAAAATGGGAATTGGTAGGAAAAATCAATTTTTATCTCTCTTGAGCTTTATGCACTTGTTTGGTGTTTTATCCATGTGATAAGTGCTTCAGGAATATGCAAGATCATTGCCCAAAATCTTTGTGTGTTCATGTATTGTGCTCTAGGATAACCCTGCCTGAGGAGGGTGACTGGAGCAGATGTCCCACTGTGGCCCCTTCCAACCTGACCCATTCTGTGATTCTGTGGTATTGCCAACTTCAGTTTTTCTCCTGGTCTTCCGAGCCCTGGGATTGATCCTGTGGATGGTGGTGAGAAAGAACAGGTGAGTTTTTCAAGTGGTGAGAAAGAACAGGTGAGTTTTTCAAGTGAGCTTCCATAGCAGAGTCTAAATTGTTTTGGTGATGAAGAAAGGGGTAATCAGCTGGTCAAGGGAGCGGATTGTCCTGCTCTGCTCTGTACTGGGACCTCACCTTGAATATTGGGGCAGTTTTGGGCACCACAATATAAGGAAGATATTGAGCCATTGGAGAGTGTCCATAGGAGGGCAATGAAGAAGGGGAAGGGCTGGCAGGGGAAGCGTGTGAGGACACTGAGGGCACTTGGTGTGTTCAGCTGGAGGAGACTGAGGGACTCAGGGACTCATTGCAGGGACTTCTTTGGGAGGGGCAGGCACTGATCTCTGCCCTGTGGGGACCAGGGACAGCACCCAGGGAAT
>JAWWEE010000016.1:3385412-3471293 GCA_035221455.1 Xenops minutus
TGTCCCCGCTGTCCCCGCTGTCCCCGCTATGCCCGCTGTCCCCGCTGTCCCTGCCCGCTGTGCCCGCTGTCCCCTCTGTCCCCTCTGTCCCCGCTGTCCCCTCTCTCCCCTCTGTCCCCTCTGTCCCCGCTGTCCCCCTGCCGAACCCGCCGGGGCCGGGGTCGGGTCCGGGTCCGGGTCCGCCCCGTCGGGCCGCACTCTCATCCTCTGCCCTTCTCGCCCGCAGCTGGCGGCGCGGAGCTGGAAGTGGCGATCCCGGAGCGAGTGCCGCTGGAGAAGATCCACCTGCTGCTGCCCGGAGCGGATCGCGGCGGCCCCCGGCGCCGGCGGGCGCTGCCGCAGGACGAGCAGGAGCAGCAGGAGGAGGAGGAGGAGGCCGTGCTGCTCCGCCTGCCCGCCGCCGGCACCGAGCTGTACCTGCACCTCCGGCGCGACCTGCGGTTCCTGTCCCGCGGCTTGGCGCTGCGGCAGCGGCTCGGCGGGCAGCGGCTCTGCTTCTACACGGGACACGCGCTGAACCGCAGCGACTCCTTCGCCGCCCTCAGCACCTGCGCCGGGCTGGTACTGACATCCCGACCCTGCCCCTGCGCCCGGCTGGCGGCCCGGCATGGGGGCACTGCTGCGGGTCATGGCCCCTCGGAGTGCTCACCCCGCTGTCCCCTCGCCCCGCTGTCCTCTCACCCCGCTGTCCCCTCACCCCGCTGTCCCCTCGCCTCGCTGTCCCCTCACCCCGCTGTCCCCTCACCCCGCTCTCCCCTCACCCCGCTCTCCCCTCACCCCACTCTCCCCTCACCCCGCTGTCCCCTCGCCCCGCTGTCCCCTCCCCTCGCTGTCCCCTCCCCGCGCTGTCCCCTCACCGCGCTGTCCCCTCACCTCGATGTCCCCTCACGCCATTGCCCCCTCACCGCGCTGTCCCCTCATTTCTCTGCCCCCTTGCTTCACTGTCCCCTCACCCACAGCCCCACAGTGGCTGTTCTGCCCCAGCTCTTTGCTGTGGGGCTGACCCAGCTTCAGCCATCTCTGAGGGTCCTCAGGCATCTCTGAGGGGTCTCAGCCATCCTTGAGGGGCCTCAGCGGGCCCTGAGGGTCCTCAGGCATCTCTGAGGGTCCTCAGCCGTCCCTGAGGGGTCTCGGCCATCTTTGAGGGGCCTCAGCGGGCCCTGAGGGGTCTCAGCCGGCCCTGAGGGTCCTCAGGCATCTCTGAGGGGCCTCAGCGGGCCCTGAGGGATCTGAGCCGTCCCTGAGGGGCCTCAGCCGTCCCTGAGGGGTCTCAGCCATCCCTGAGGGATCTGAGCTGTCCCTGAGGGTCCTCAGCCATCCTTGAGGGGCCTCAGCCATCCTTGAGGGGCCTCAGCCGTCCCTGAGGGGTCTCAGCCATCTCTGAGGGTCCTCAGCCGTCCCTGAGGGTCCTCAGCCGTCGCTGAGGGGTCTCAGCCGGCCCTGAGGGGTCTCGGCCGTCCCTGAGGGGTCTCGGCCATCCCTGAGGGCTCCCAGCCCCGGTGGCTCTGCTGTGGGTGGGCGGCAGGGCCTGAAGATGCTGTAGAGGAGTGTCCTGGCCGAGGGAATGTCTTGTGTCACCATCGTGCAGGTGGCTGAGTCCCACCGTGGGACATTTGGTCACCAGCCTGCCCTGCTCACTCCTGCAGCAGCTCTCGAGCCCTTCCCTCCTGGCTCCTGCCGGGGGTGTTGGGGTGTTTGGTGGGGGCAGCAGTGTGAGGGCACCTTGTAGTCCAGCATGGTTGGAGGATCCATCCCACTCAGGTATGCTTTTCCCACCACAAAGGTCAGAATTCTCCACCTGAGGCTGGAGGGGGCTCTGCAGGGCGGGGTTCTCCTCTGAGCATCCTGGGAGGAGCAGGTGATCCTGCGTGGGACAGGAAGTTTCTTGGCAGTGAAGGCTGAGATGCTTGAAAATGATGAGTACTTTGCAATTATTGTCGATAACTTGGAAGTACTTCAGAAAGTCAGTGGGGTGTTAAGCTTTGATTCCCAGCACGTGGTCCTGGGGACAGACCTGGTGATGGAGGTTTAGCCTTAAGTTGTAGTGAGAAGCAGCTCATGCTGTGCTGTCGGGGCTCTGGCCTTCGTTCCTGAGCCATTTGAGGGCGCTGTGCCTCAGGATTAAAAAACCCCCAACAAACTGGCTGAGAGATGCTCAGTGTCTGAGTGGCACTGGAAACTGAGCTCAGTTCCACTGAGGGAAGCTTAAGACAGATATCTCTAGTTCAGGCTTTAAATCACTAACAACTCTGTGCTTTTGTCATCAGGCATGTTTTGTTAATCCTGTTCATGAAGTGCTGGCCTTCCAAAGCTGCCTACCCCAATGGAGCTGGAAAGGACAAGCAGGCAGAGAAGGAACCTCTAAAAAAAGAAGAATGTAGTTGTAGGCACAGTATTAACTGCCTGAGACCAGGGAATGGAGGAGGGGGTGAAAAAGGTTGGCGATATTCCCAGTAGAAAAGTTGGAAAAGAAACAAGGCTAGTTAGTCTTTGTTCATTACTCTGCAAATATGAACTGCAATATTACAGGATCTGTTTGGGTCATAGAAATTCTAGGCAAGACTAAATTGACATAACTGAGCTGGATCAGCTTGGAATCAAAAGGGGATTGGTGTCAAAGAGCTGGTTTGTGGCACCTCTTGGGAAGCAAAGCCCAGGGGTTAGTGACAGTGTTGGTAAAGCTCTGCTTGCCTCTGCCTCTGGTCCTGGAGGGCCTGAGAGTGGTGTGGGCAGATGTGTTGGGAGAGAGGTGTTTCTGCATGCTGGAATACTCCTTTCCTGTTAGTGGAATCCATTAATTTAGTCTTCATTCAGATAATCACCAGGAATGGGAAGGGGCTAAAAGCAGGTGCATGGTACATTTAAGTGAGTTAAGGTTCTTGTGAGCTCAAAACTAGAGAACAGAAAACTGGAGTGTTTTTAGGATGAACCTCAACTTGAGATGGATGAAACTACACTTAAGATGAACCACATTAATTTTTTTAATAGTTCTGTTAAATGGATCCACATCACATGTAGATGAACCTTCTTATTCTAGCTAAGTGGGCCTTTTGGCTTTTTAAGTCGATTTTTAAAAATGAAACATACCAGATTTTCAGCTTCTTTCAGTGTTTACACAGTCTTTTGCACTAAACCAGCATACCTGTAGGGAAGGCTGTGCAATTTAGTGGTAAGTTGTTTTCTGGGATCAGAGGAATCAAGACTGCCTCAGATTATCCACAAGCTGAACAGAGAGCAGTTGACTCTAGAGCCCAAATTTTTTGCCTTCTAGTCTGGCAATTTAAAATACCAAGACCATCATCACAGTGGGTTTTGGATTTTCCCATTGCTTCCTAAAGCCCTGTTTGCCTCAGGAAGAGTAAGGCTTTGCCCTCAGCAGCAGCACAGCCTCACAGGTGGGGACGTGGACAAGACCTGCCTGCTGGGCTAGAAGAAAGACCTTGGTATTGAAAACCTTGCAGCCTGTTTGTCCTAGCATTTGTCTTCTGAGCACTTGTGGTGCTGCAGTGGGAGATTTCCTGAAGACTCCAGCATGGGAGTGCTCCTTGGACTTGAAGTGGGTGATCAGGACATCTCATTCAGAAAAGCTGGTTGCTAAGAGGTACAGTGGGCAGTAATACTGTATCCTGATCTCCAGCTGGCTCAGACTTTGCTGTAATTGTATTCCTCAGCCATGCCATAAATCATACCAAAAGTGATATAAAATGGTCGGGGCAAGTGGAGTTCTAATAAAAACAAAATCCCTGACACAGTGGCATGAAAACTGAGCTGCAGCCAGACTGAGCAATTGCTTCCTGGTGATGATATCGGATTCCCAGCGTGGCATCTGAAGGTTGGGCTCTGTTTTTTAAACTCTGCTCACAGATGCTGCTGTTAACCAGTGTGTGGCTGCTGCAGCTTCCAGCTGCATCTGGAAGGGTGGCTGTGCTCTTGTAGCTACGTCAGGCCTGTGTTTAGGCCTGGTGTACCCAAGGTCTCATCATTTAGGTACAGCTGAAGTGTCTCATGGGAGGATACTCCTCCTGTTCCTCCTGACACCCTGGCAATGGTAGCACAGGCAGGAGGGACTGTGTTCCTGGAAAGCCCCAGTTGGCAGGACTGTGTCCTGTGGGGAATGCAGTTGTGTGAACACTTGGATTCTGAGCACACACAGGACTGGACTGTCCTTCCCTGGTGCTGGACACCCACTGGCAAAGTTCTGCAGCTCCTGTGACTAGGAGACCATAGAGTAGAGGAAGTTTCCTCTCTTTTGGAAAGTTCCAGCTTTGTGAAGCCACAGTAGTCACTGTCACATGCTGAAGTGCTGGACTGCAACATCAGTACTTTACAACAGGTGTAGGCTTTTCATATTTCTTGTACCTCCATTTTTTTAACAGTTACAGTTTTAAGAGGATCACGGATTCGTGTTAGAATGAGCATTAGGTTGTGACTTACAAATGAACTGGACAACTTTTGTCTGTTCAGGAACCAGATCTGAAAGCTGAAAATCACTGGGATGCATTTAGAGGCAGAGTTTTACTTCTGAGTAACTTCTGTTCCATTTTAAAATCTGGAATCTCTGATTTGGGGTACAGGACTGCTCTTTGGCCTGTCTCTAATTAAAGTGGATTGTCCTTCTCAGTTGAGGTAAGAGAAGAGCTTGTGGCTCCCTCTTGTTCAGACTAGTTCATATAACATTTTCACAGCCCATTTTTGTCTCCTTTGAACTCAGCAAGACCTCCTTGTGCAGGCTGGGTTGGTGGGAAGTGGACGATGCACATTACAAGGGTTCATGGAATGAGTATAATGATTTTTCTCTTCATAGGGTGGAATAGATTCATTGAAACTACACCTTCAGCAATGCATGCTGGAAGTTGGGAAACCCTAAACATTTTGTAGTACTGTCTCATACAATCTATACAGGAAAGAAAAGGGCTGCTTTTCTTCCAAACTTCCTGTGCATTTATGTCTGTTAAACTCCTTGCAGCTCCTGCTGGACAAATCTTCCAGCTGGTTAAAATATTCCTGAATGGTGGCTTTTCTTTCTGGTGTGTCTGTTCACCTGGGACCATCCCTAAAATTTGTGAGGGTGTAGATGTAGACAAGTGTTTGCCAAGTGTGGGCAAGGAGAGATGATGGAGCATCCACCTGGACTTCTCCTAGGGTCCCTGACCTCCTACTGATTCCCAGGTGGGTGGAAGAGCCTACAGAGGACCTGGATGTCTCCATGTGGATTTGGATCCGATATGGAAGGCCAGTCAGGGCAAAGGGAACTGAGTAGGTTGGACTGCAGTCTCCAGGGAAAGGGCAATAACTGCAAGGACTGCTGGTGAAGTGGTAAATCTGTGGTTTTGGGGGAAAAAAAGGAAGAAATTGAAGAACCCACAGTGTGTTGGTTTTAAGCCTGTCTGTTACAGAATGAGCAGTAAGGATGAGGTTCATCCTGTTTATTAGGTACTTTAGACTGGGGAGTTGTCCCTCTGGAGGAGTTTGCCCCTTTTCCTTGGCTGTGGAGGGAGGTGTGCCTGGGTTAGAGCAGATTCCTGCAGCTCCATCCCAGGGGCAGGGAGTGTTTTCTGTGTGCTGCAGGGCCGTGCTGCCCTTCAGGTGACTGCAGGAGCCTCTGCTGCTGTGGGAAGCAGGGCAGTGCAGGCTTGCTGGGATTATAAGATGATACTATTTCCCCTGAGGAAACCTTCAGCTCTGCTGAATTCCCTTGTCTGGGAGAGGAGCTGTCTGGCACTCATCCATAGCTGGGCCATGAGCTGAAAAGTTAAACCTCTTAAAATTACCGTGCCGGGTTTCTGTGTGCTGGGATTTTCTTTCCTCTTCCACAGAAAGGGAGAAGAACATGGTGGGGTTTCCTTGTTTAGCTGGCTTGGAGGCTGGGGCAGAGGTGCACTCAGATGTTCCTGCTCATGGTGTGCTCTCATGACTGAGTGTAAACCTGAAATGACACTGGAACAAGACTTAACTTAAAAGTTCTTTACAATTTGCTTGAATTGCCCTTGTAAATAATAACTAACCAAAGCTAAAGCCTGGTTAATAAGGACAGGACTAAAACCCACATGAAGTTTATTAAGCTGTATTTGTGGGTTGTTTTGTTCTTCACTTTGAGCACGAAGTTCCTTTTAACTTTGAGGAAATGGTTAAACAACGATTTACAGTGTAACAGTTGAGAAATTGAGAAGGGGATGGAATTTGTCAGATGTTTAAATCTGTTCCCTTTTCAGCGTGTTCATGTGTATGTAACTAATGAACACTTAGGAGCAAAAGAAAAATCTGTTAAAGATTCAGCATTTCACAGATCTCCTTCAAAGATGTTGTGAAAATAAAAAGGGCTGGAAAAACAGCGTAACTGTTGGAGAGTATTAACATGTGGGAAGGTCCAGAACCATGTGCAGAGGACACTGAAGGTTTGGATCCCTCGAGCTGTTGCAGCTCCACCAGCACTGCCAGGGGACAGGGACAGAGCAGTGACACTGTGAGGGCCAGCACCAACACTGCTGTTACCATTGCCATTTCAGTGATGTGGCTGAGGACCTTCCTCCTTGCCCTGCTGCCATTCAGCCCCAGAACAGCTCCAGTGGCAAGGAAGATGATGTGTAGGAGAGGAGTGAGCCACTGGTGGTACAAGAGCAGATCAGAGAGTGAACAGTTTGCTTGAGTGACCACTGTGTGTGTAAAACTGGATAAAAGCACATGGGAATGTTTTGGTGGTTTGGAGAACAGGATCTTTTTTTGCTGGTGAGTAATGTTGAGCTGACTTCTGAATTCAGGATGTGAAATACCCTTCATGTGAAAGGTGCAGCCCCTGGTAAGCACAGTGGTGAGTGGGGCTGTAGTGGGAAATGGGGATTATTGTTTGTTTTAATCCACTTGTCAGTTTGCCTGCCTTTTGAGGCTGAAATCATTCCAGCCTTTCCCATTAGCTGAGCTGCAGGACTCTGTCAGCTACATGGTCCAGCCATACTGACTGTAAAATCCAGGTTTTGTTATTAATGCAGATGATGATGAACTTTTACACTCTGACTTTTTGGGCTCCTGGTGACTCCTGCATGGTGGGGCTGGGCAGCAGCTGCTTTTTCCAAAATTCAGCAATACTGACTCCCATTCATACTCTCACAGAGAAGGAAGGATGAGAGGGAGCATCCCATCTTTTGAGATGCATCTCCCCAAGCAAACATTAATTGGCAGATCCAAAACTTTTTATTTAATTGGAATCATTTCCAGAGATGTGAGAGAAATAGCTCTGAGAGTTACATGGTCTTGTTTTACTTCTTTATCTCCAAAATGCAGCTTTCTGCAGTCCCTGAACATCAGACTAGAGAGGAAAAGCATGGAGCATTTGTGTGGGATCTCATGCTGGGATTAGCCCAGTGCAGGGTCTGGCATTTGGGGGATTTGAGGGAGGCAACATGAGGAATGCATTTCTAATGAAAAAAGCAAAATAATGACCAGTTATCAGGTCCAAAAGATCTCATGTAGGCCAACAGGTTTGAGGATTCTTTAGAGCCCAACTGGCAAGTCTGGGAGAAATTCTACCTCCCTAGGAACACTTTACAGGCCCAATCCTGCAAATCCTTGCTGCTTGAAACTCTGTTTGCCTTGTCAGATTAAGTTTGAGATTGCTTCCCAACCTATTCCAGGGTGAAGACTCATGGCTCTTTCCCTCCATAGGTTTCACAATTCCAAAGCAAATGTGAAACATAAGTCCTTTCCAATGGTTTAAATTATTTTCACACTTGATGCCAGAAAGTTGGGATAATGTCGGGTGGTGATGGAACTGACTTCTTCTTACATATTTTTGGCACCAGCTAAAATGGTTGGCAGTCTTTCAGGAGCTCTGGTGTGGCTTTTAGTACCATGGCACCAGATTTACAATCCTTCTTCTAAATAATTAAAACCTATATTAAAAAAGGGGGCTGGGGCTACCTCCCAGCTGGAAGATTGGAACAAGGAGGGGAAGTACTGGAGAGCATCGTAAAGGAGGCTGGAGGAATAAGTCACTGGAGCTTTTGCTGTCTCTGAACCAATTCTGACAAAGCCCAACTTGTAACTGAAATGAAAAGGCAGCCCTTTGGAAACTCCAGGGCAGAGTGGGTCTTGTAAACTGGTGTGCATTTTGTAGGGCCAAGAAATAATGTCAGTTTTTCTGTGTAAACGGGAGCCCTCCTGGGAGGTGTCAAGGCATTTTATACTTAAGCAGTGGCCTTGCCCCAAGGGCAGAGTCTCTTTTGAAAGACCCCAAAAGGGGTGTCTCTGGTCTCTTTAGAGACAGGGCACTAATTGTTACTGCTGTGCTTTGCAGCCCTGGCGAATGGAGACACCAACTTTTATTATTTTATTTTGTTTCCAAGAGCCCTTTTGAAATCAGTGACCCTTTCTGAGCCATCCTGGTCTCCCCTGGTTGTTATTCAGGCATCGTGGCTGTCAGAAGAGGAGAGCTCTCACTCCTGTTGGCAGAAATTCCTCTTGCTGGAAATACTAGGCCAAAGGGATTTCCTGGGTGTACGTGAGGACTGAATTTGGCAGGGAGGTGTGGAAATGTACAATATACAGTATGTATGTAATGTATATTATAAATCATATTAGTACAGTCAGCTGTTGAACACACAGCATTTGCATGTACGTGCAGAGCATTTATTTGGAGACTTGCCTGGCTGGCACAGAACGTGGGGAGGGGGGACCAGAGAGCTCTGCTCTCTTTTCCTGTGTGTAGGATGGGTGTTGGACCTCTCTGTAAGCACCTTTACCTCTGAGGTGCACCACAGGCACCTCCTGGCAGGCCAGGTGAGGCTTTCTGTTGTCAGCAGAGGTTGGATCAGACCTGGAGAAGTCCTCTCAGGGGGGCACGTGGCAGAGGTGTACTTGGAGACTTGTAATTGCAATATAAATAAGCATTGGATTAGTACAATGAAAAGTAAGGAAGAACCCCTCATTGTGTGCAATGTGCTGTAACCTCAGCGTTGATTACTAAACCTGGAGGCTTTTTTGTTAAGTTTTAAGGTGATATCTCTGCTTTTATTCCCTTCATGCCAGAATAGGAGTGGAAAAAGCATAAAAGGCCCTTAAAAGCCCTGGGTTGGGAGCAGAGGGATCTCCTGGGGCCGAAGCTGGCTTCCAGAGGGGCTCTTGCCAGCCCTGCTGTAAGACCTGGGCTTTGTGCAAGGAAGGCAGGGATTCAGTGCTCTGACCTGGAGCCTATGGGATAGTTTAGGCAAGGTCTTTGCCTTCCTTACGGTACTTGTTTCAGGGATGATGCACAATCCTGTAAAACTGGGGCAGTTCCTGCCCTGACCTCTGAACCCCAACCCATGGCTTGCAGGGGGAGCAGTGCATACCATGTGGCCCATCATTTAATCAAGAAGAGGTATTTGGTCCCCCAAAATGTGTGTGACTCTGCAAGTCACACTTAGGACATGAGTTCACTTAGTGCTGCCTGCAAGAGGGGTACATGTAGGTGGTCTCCTGCCTGCAGTCTCACCTCTGTGCTCTGCTGAGACAGTAAATGCCATGGGATGACAGTGCAATCCTGGCAATTGGAAAGGTGATTATGAAGGGATTTCTGTTAATAGGGTTTATTTTTCCTGGTGTGAGCTCAGCATCTCCTAAGACCCATGTATTTGTGCTTCCAGGTGGAGTGGGGCTGCACCTGGAGGGAGGGGAAGAAGGGCTGCCAAAAAGATGTTGAGAAGAACCCCTGCCTTTCCTTTGTACATGTGCAGTGCACAGGGTTTCTAAATAGTGCTCAGTGAAATAAAAAATAGCTATGATGGGGTTTGGATATCAAACTGATGGGGATTTGTGTTCTGCTCTGTGGACAGGTTGGCTACATCCAGCTTGGGTCAGAGCACCTGCTGATAGAGCCCGTGAATTCCTCGGAGACCTCCTTCAGTGGGAAGGAACATTTCATCCGGCGGAGGAGAGCCACCAAAGCCAGCCCCCCCGGGAAGACACACCCCCCCGAGGAGCACTGCAGGGTTGTAGCAGGTGAGCAGGGAGGGGCTCAGCAGAACAGCCACGAGTCTGCACTTGGCTTTGTGCTCTGTGAGTCCAGTGGCTGGCTCCAGCAGCTGGAGCTCAGGAAGAGTGGCCTGTGTGAATGGAGCCTGCTGTGAGTGAATCCTTGTGCTGCTCCAGGCAGGGGGAGTCACATCACAAACACAAGATTGTCAGTTTGTGACAAGAGAAACTTAATGATGGGTCAGAGTGAGCTCTGCTGTAACTTTGCAGTGTGAGTGCTGCTCAGGAAGGGCTTCCCTGTGCCTGTAGCAAAGGTGCAGATCTGCAAACTGCAGTCAGTGGTGAGTGGGGCTCTTCCATCTCGCCCTCCACTGGAGCTGTGCTGGGTAGGCATGGGTAGAGTGGTGATCCTCACATTTTGGACCGTGGAAAATGGCACTTCAGCTACTTTGATACCATTGAATTAGAAGTCCCATCTGTGGGGTCCAGCTCCAGGGATCCAGCTCGTAACAGGATGAAGAGCTATCTGGAGGTGGAAGAGGTGCAGAGTTTCTCTTTGAAAACAATGTGCTTGCTTTTTCAGCTTCTCACATGTCATCATTTTTCCTTCTGTCTGGCAGAGCACACAGTCCATAATACAGTGTATCAGTGTCAGCTGGGCAGATTTTGTATTATTTTATTTTTTAATTGCTTTTGTATGGGCTTATGTGCATTTGAAAGCACCAGATGTAATTCAGCAAGGTGGTTTTTTTTTTTAAAACTAGGAACTTGATTTTGCTTTCTCTGACTGGTGTTTGACTCTTCAAAGCACCATTCTCTGAGGCTTTTTGTTTCTTTGAGTGGCAACTTTTACATTGTTTAAGGTTTTGTGAGAGAAATTAGTTTTTTTCCTTCTTGCCTTGTGTTAGAGGGAATTGCACAGAAACTTTTAAGGTATTTGGCTTTCCTTGGAGATCTGTGAACCCAGGCTTGAGGTCTGGGAATCCAAACTCTGATAGCATCTCATACAGATATCCCTAGGCTGACTTGGGTACAGAGGGAGTGAGTTTTGTGTTGTGGAGTTTTTCTCTCATCCCGTTTCCCTGGCTGTGGATACAGGACCAGCTGAAATGCAGATGTGTGGGAAGCTATTCTGGACCAAATAACAATGTTTAGGCAACTTCTAGTGCTTTTCTACTTAAATACTTTATCAACATGAGATATAATGTTTCAGTGGGGTTTCTGTAGCATAACAAGAGTCGGAAGGTGAACCAGATTCCTGAGATATGGTAATGATTTCGACTGGAATTGTGTGCCTGGCAGTTAACAGGAGACATTTTCTAATGCTCTGGATTCCATGTCATGCTGGCACACCTTGGGATTCTGTTCTTAAATCCCCTGGGTCTCCATGGGTGTGTGAGGGGCTGGTGGTGTCTTCCAAGTGGTCAGTTTTCAGTTGTGACCCATCATGATAATATTAAACTTATTTTTAAAGTAAAAAAAAAAAAAAAATAGGATTGTTGATCTGATTTTAAGCCCCGTTGGAATGGGGGACTGATGGTAAGGAGATCCAGATTTTGGTCATGGCCCTCCTGCCAATATTTTCTGCTGTTTTTCACCTTCCAGTGAAGGCCCCACAGAAGGTCAGTAGCTTTACTATATTTTTGCACCTAAAGAGTGTGTGCCTGTGAGCTGCTGCAAACCTTGGTGATGTTTAGAGGTTCACAGCTGAGACCCTGAAAAGATGCAGCTGTCTCACACTCTTCTCATGTGGGTTGGGTGGGTTTTTTGGGGTTTTTTTTGGTGTTAATGATAAAACAGCTGTTGATATTATAATTTCCTATCATTTTTTCGAGAGAGATTGGCTAACTATTCACTGATCAGATCCTTTCTTCTCCCACTTTCAAAGCCAATCAGTCAGATTGTCAGCTGGTATAAACTGGTCTATTTTTTGGCTTCTTTGGAGCAATAGAATTTTATCCTTTCTGGGAATCTGTCAGAGTGGGTTGCATAGGGAGTATTTTTTATGAACTCTGTGAAATCCCTTCATTAGGTTTCAGTGTCCCTGTATGTTCTGTTCCTTTTATTCCTCTCCTGTCCCCACCAGTATTCCAGCTTCTGCCTTCTCCTGGATGGACTGCACACTGAATTGAGGCAGTGGGCCAAGACATCTGTGCTGGACTCCTGAACTGCCAAGGGACAGCATGGGGAGCAGGACTGGCAGGTTTACTGGGTACAAGAGTGAGGCTCACTGGTGTGGGAACAAGGAAAAGGGCTGTGGTTGGACCTGGGAGGCACAAAAGGCTCCCTTATAGGAAGAGGGGCCTGAAGGAACTGACTGGAATAGGCACCCAGGAACCTAAAATTTGCCTGGATCTCTAAGGTTTTGTATCTCAGGTTTTGTGTTTAACCAGGCCTGTGCTTGCTCATAAGTTGTGTCCCAGCTGGCACTGCTGTTGGCAAATCCTGTGGCCAGGACTTTTATTTTCTCCTGTGCAGAGCTGAGCTCTTAATAGTTCAGCAGGTTTATTCTTCTCAGGGGTTCAGACTAAGCCAATCTTCTTTCTGATGGTCTGAGTATGAAATCTTGGTTCTGGTTAGAGTTACAGATCCCCTATGTCTCTTTTCAGAGAAAACATGAGGATTCAGCACCACTGTGAGTTCCCAGCCAAGTTCTGTAGGTGCTGCAGCTCTGTGCTCATAGAAAATGCAGTACAGGGTTCTTACAGTGTAGACTGAGACAGACATTGGTTAAAAGCTGAGCTGAACCAAAATCAGGAAATCAGCCTCATCCTTTTGCCTTGGAACCTTTTGACCTGTGTAGGGACAGGGTGCTGCCTGTCCTTGGCAGAACTGAAATTCCCTCTGTGAGAAGAAGGACTAAAGGAAGGAAACTGGGGAGACGCTGGGTGATTAATTCCAAGGGATCACAAAGGGAAAGAGGAGTCAAGTGAGGATGAAGACCCTAAAAGGAGACACTGAAATAAAGCATTTCCAGTAGCACCTACAGCTTGCTGAAGGATTCTGGGGACCCACTGCTCTTCCCTGCCCTGTCCAGAGGGAATGTGAATAGACCACACACTTGCTGGGATCCTCCCTGTGAACCTTGTCCTGCTCAGGTGGTCCCAGAGGGGAGTGACAGGCTGGTCCTGGGCCTGGGGGGGCCCCATGGCATGGGCTGGGTGGGCCCTTGGTCTGGCATGATGTGATTGTCCTCAAATCTGTGTCAGCAAGATCAGTGACCTCTCTGTTGGGCTCCTCATCATGGAACTGGCATTTCCCACTGCAGGGGAAGTTGTTGGAGCCCTTCCTGCTTGGTGGGCTGAGAGCACACGTGCACACACATCCATACATGTACACATGTGTACATCCATGCACACACTACTGCCAGGGCTCAGCTCATGCAAAGGCCATGTGGCTGAGTGTGTGGCTGAGTTCTGGGGCAGGGACAGATTGACAGTGATGTAAAATTAGTTTAAGTCTGTGCATCTTGTTCTGGGATGGATTTTTTCCTGTCTGAGGCTAATTGAGGTGCTTAAGGATTGGGTTTGGGGACAGCATGGGCTTTGGAGTGTCAGCAGTCCCAGCACTAGGTGAGGAAAGTCTGGCCCTGTGTCATTCCCTGCCTTGGATCACACAGGAGTTTGGAGTTGGGAGCAGAATTGCTGTCCCTTGGGTGCTGGGTCTGTGTGCTCAGTGTGGCTGGCTGTGCCAAAAGGGGAGCAAAGCCCCTGCCATGAAATAATGCCATTGCTCAGGGGCTCTGCCACTTACAGGCAGACCCTGAATGTTTCCCATTGTTGCTGGAGAGAAATGAAAGTCATGGCTGTTAATAGGCTTAGCGCGTTAACAACCTAATTGACTCCTGTCTGGTTTGGATTAACTTCAGTGCACGAGGAGTATAGAAACACAAAAAATTAATCCTGTCTGACGCACAAAAGGCCATTCCTAATGAAATGGTCTGCAAATGGTGGTCCAGGGGCAGTGCTTCCAGAGTTTCTCCTGGAAAAAGGGCTCTTTGCTGTGGTAGTCACCAACATGGGCAGGCTGAAGGAAGATCAGGTTTGTGCTAGAGCTTGTTTTCCACTTGTAATTTGGCTCAGCCAGGCTAAAGCTTGGCAGGGAGGAGTGGAGGTTGGAAATATAAGGGGAATATTCCTGTGCTGGGCATTTTAGATACAAATCCTGTATTGTGGAACAACATAGAAAAATACATGTCTGTGTAAATGCAGTATAAACTGAGTATTTCTCCAAGGCACAGAACTGCCATGCCTGGGCATTTGCCAGTCCTTTGCTGCTGTTCTTGTGTTTTCTGAACACAAAATAATCACCTCTGTTTGTATTTTCTTCTTAAAATTTTGTCATTCAGTGGTAACTGGTATAATTTGGGGTTATTTGGGAGTCAAAGGAAATACAGAGCATCATATGCTGAATTTTTAGTGTTAATTACTGATCATGTCATAAAAATTTAAACAAGGCTAAATTGCTCAGTGGCAAATTTCCTGTGATATATGAGGTTAATTACTTGTAAAACAGAGATGGCTGGTGAGGTAATGACTTGTGTGAGTATTTGGAGGAGGAGGAAAGCACTTTAAGAAAGCAAAATGAACTTGATCAAGAAGTGCTCCTGAGGGATGTTGCCCTTGTGTTCCACCCAGAAATGTGGCATTTTGCCTGCAAACCCCAGCCCTGGGAGAGGGAGAGTGAGCTGAACAGTTCCTTGGGGCAGGCTGGTTTGATAAGTGGTAGTTGAAATCTCTAAACCAACTCCTTCAGTGCAAGTGGCGTAGCATGTCCTACAGCACTCAAAATTATTTTTAGAGCTGCAGGAGGACTTTGTGGGAGCCAAATTTCTCCTGGAATAATCTGTGTAAGAGGATTAATCTGGCTGTAGTCAGGAATGGGAAAGTACTTAAGGTTTTGCATGTCTGGATCCTTGAGATTTGAATCTGAAAGTGACTACTAATGGGTTAAAAAAAAAGTATCCCAGGGCCGATGTCTTAATTCCTTTGTTTAAATTCCAAAGTGCTCCAGCGGCAAAGGAGGGATCCCATCACCACGGGCCAGGTGCTATTGTCAGTCATATGATATGTGTATTATTTTTATCACCTGTCATCCAACAAGAGGAGTTCAAGTCACAATGCACATTTCTTCCCAGGCATGAACATGAGCCCCTGTGAGGCAAACAGAAAACCTATTAAAAGATTTCCAGGTGCACAGGCAGTGAGGGGGAAGGAAGGGAAGGTTGGGTTTCACTTGCTCTGAAGCTTGGAGTGGTGAGGAACATGGGAAATGTGATGGGAAACACTTCTCATCTCTAGTCACTGGGCTGCATCAGGGGTACAAACCTGCCATCACACCCTCTTCTGGTTTTAGGACCAAATTGGACAGCTTTGTTGTCAAAGGTCCCTGAGAAGTGGCCTTTCTGCAGGGAGAGTGGAGTCACAGCGGGTTGTGTTTGTAGGTTTTACTGCATTTAAGTAAGAATTTCTCTACAGATGAGCCAGGCAGGAGAGAAAGATCTCTTCTGATGCATCATTCGTGACTTTTTGCAGTGCCCAACCCTCTGTAGCTAAAAACAGGGGTAGACACCCCCTGAGACAGGGCTTGTTTCATTGCCCTGGCTCTCCGGGACCTTGTATCATAGAGAACAAAGCTGTTGTTAAAATATGTGACAATATCCACCACAACCCTAGCTGCAATAAATAGATGTAATCATGTTCACTGTCATAGAGCAACAGTAATTGAACTATATACTCTGATTTCCTATGCCATTCAAAGATGGGGGAAAATTGCATTTTTTCTTGATTTTGAGAAAATACCAACGTTAAAGACAGAACGTTAAAGACCATGTTGTGAAGGCACAGGAATCTCCTCTAACCATGTCATAAAACTTTCTCTTTCTTTGGGAGAAGTAAATTCTGTTATAACTTTTCCAAAGGTCTCCAGTGATGTATTAAAGTCTCCTTACATAGAAGGGGTTTGATATAAAATACAGTCCAGGAGCATGAGAGAGAGCAGCATGTCTTTGGAGGGAAGGTTGTTATTTCATGTTTATGATATAGACCTCATAAATTACTCTTAAATGTGGGCTTGCTTTAAACCCTTTTGTCAGTTTAAATGAACCAGTTTTCCTTTAATGCAAATGTGCTGCACATACGGTGAAGTAACAGGAAGATCAGTGTTTTAATTCACAAAGTAACACATTTCTTCTGTGTACAGTTACTTCTCAACCTGTTTTAACAATTTATCAAAGCTGGTAATAATTTAAGTAAGTGCTGGTGTGCAGGTATCAAATGTAGGGAACGCTTTCCCTGAACAGGTATAAATCCTAAACACATGTTACTGCTACGTTGCATTTCCCCATCTTTAATCATTGTCTCTTAGCTGTGTTTTCTCTGCAGGTTTGACTTGGCCTGAAATCCCAGTTGTTATGGCCAAAAACATGTGCACTAAAAATAGAGAGATGTAATGCAACCTGTATTAGTCCATATTAGGAAGCAGCTGTTGAAGAATTAAAGCAGATTTCAACAATGGGCTCTGCAGAAGATGTAATGTGATTAAGTGTTTGCAAGCACAGAAGGATTCCCTGTATCAGAAAGTCAGCCCTTTGCCCAGGGGAGTGTGTCTCACTTGTGTGGGTAAATCCCTTGGTTTTTCCAGGTCCCCCCCTGATCTTCCAAACGGGGAGTCTGGATTTTCCCTGTGAGGGTGTGATTGTTTCCTTATGGCTGATAAACAGCAGCCTTGTGGAGCAGCCTGACATTCACAAGTGTCCTTTTCCATCACATGAGGCAAGGGAGGTTTTATTGTGGGTCCCTTTTGGATGGAGCCCTCAGTGAGGGCAGTGTGGATAACGTGGAGCAGGAGGGACTCCAGGTTCTCCTTCCTCTCCTGCCGAGGTGCAAAGAAAGAGGATGGGTGAATACAGAGGTCAGTGGGTTCCTTTCCCTCCCAGAGCAGCTCATTTCCTTGGTTCCCAATAGAACTTAGTGCTGGTTTCCCCTGGCACCTGATGGAGTCTGAGCTGGTGGGCAGGGATGAGCTGGTTGTTCCGTGCACTCTGTCCTTGTCTTGGATGTTCGTGGATGTTTCCGTGGTCATTGTGGCTAGGAAAGCAGCCAGGTGACTCCAAGGAGACTGAGCTCCAGTGCTCACCTTTTAGCTCTCTCTGTGTGTCCCACATGACCATCATCCACAGCTCACTGTGCCTGCTGCTGGAGCACCACATTTATTGATCTGCCAGGAGTGAGTCCTTGTTTCTTCCACCAGGAAGGTGTCCTTTTGGGAGGAGGTGAGTGCTCCTAGTTCAGGACTTGGGAATCTTTGCAATCCTGGTGACAAACTGAACCAATGAGCAGATAGACATTGTGGTGTTTCTCCTGTGTTGTTTCCCAGACCTGCCACTAAAGACAAATGTGTTGTGTTGATGTCTGAGTGTGTTTTGCAGAAGGTTTTAACTGATGTGTCCAAGCCACAGGCTAACTTGGATAACAATCCTTGCAGTAAAATCTCTGTGGTGTTTTGAGATGCAGCAGAGTTCATGACTTCTGTCTCAAATTCTTGTTTGCTGCTTTGCCAGAGAAATAGTCATGAACTTGTGATTTGGTAGGAAAGTGACTGTTTGGGAAAAAAACCCACAAACAAAAAAACCCCAAAGCAAAACAAACCCATTTTTGGAAGGTGAATTAGGGGAGTAATGGATCATCCTGCTATGCAATAATTTTTCCTAGGAGTTGGTTCATGATTTTGTCTACCATTCCAGTCAGAGAGAAATTGGAGGTGCAGTTTTGTAGGTCAGGGCATTAAACATGAGAGGACAGCTCTCAGTCTGTAATCAGCTGTGATTTCAGCGAGCAACCCTTTGTAATTCCTGAACTTCAGGCTCCCCCTGGCATCACCTAGCTGTGGTAAATCTGAAATTCCAGGCTTTTGGTGGAGGTGTCCCAGGGCACAGGGACATTTTTGTTTTGCATCCTGGCAGAGGTGAAGGGCATTCCATGTTTCAATGTCTGGAATTCATAGCCTTTTGAGAGGTGTTTCTATCCTACTGCTGGTACCAGGGAGATCTTGGGGCATCCTGTCCCTCTCATAATTCAGCAAACTGGACATATGGTTTTAGGTTAAGCAGAACTTCCTTTCTTGAATTTCTAGGCTCAGTTTGTGTGCAGAATCTCCTTCTTCCTTTGTTTTCCTTTGGAGAGGTGATGATTTTTACTTGTAGGTGAAACTAATAAAACCTGCTTAATGTGAGTACCAGTGAAAGTTTCTCTAGAAACTCCTGGGGCTTAAGGAGAACTAATTTTAGCTGTTTGCCCCTTTTGCATTCTCTCTCCTCTTTTTTATGCTGCTGAAGTAACAATATACAATAAAACAGAGCTTGCCCTCCATCGAGGGTATGTAGAGATGTTAAAGGGGTCGTGGGAGGAGGGAAGTAAGCAAAGGGCTCCTGAGGAAGAACTGGAGAGGAATTTTAGGGCAGCAATAGAAAAGAGCTTCTAGAGAGAAATCTGGCCTTGCAAAAAGGGCTCTGCAATTTTACTTTTATTTGTGGCTTTTGTTGAACTGCATCCAGAAACTGTCAGTAGGTTTAACTAGAATGAGGTAGCTAAAATTACAAAGGGAAAGATTAGGGAGGCAAAAAGAAGTGGAAGGAGAAGAGGTTGCTTTTCAGATGAGTCTGGGAAATACTGTTGGAAGGGAGGTAGGAGGAACAGGAAAAGACTCTGCAGCTACAGCAAGAATCTGCCAAAAGCCAGACAGTGCTAGACAGTGCTTTTGGTGTGTAATAGGAAAAGGTCATTTGGGGCGGTTGCTTTGGAATTGTACATCTGTTGAGTTGCCATAAAAAGCACTAAACATAAGGAGTTTTCTACAGAGGCCTCAGCAGAGCTCTGCTGTGCTTCTGATCACAGTGGGGACTGTGGTTCTTTCCATTCTGAGGAAGATTCCAAGGCTGCTGGGCTACAGAATGGGGTATGGTCTTGTTGCTTTGCAGGTGAGGAGCCAGGGAAGGGTAAAGACACTGCAAATAAAAGCCAGCAAATGAGTTTGAGCCACGTTACAACCATTTTACACAGAGGATCTGGGGGTTATTGCCCTTCTCTCTCCACCTAACAGTCCTGAATGCTGTGGAATTTTTGGCCAGATAGGCTATGTAACACCCTGTCAAAGTGCCTGGCAAAAGAGTAATGTCCCTTGTGCCCTGTCACCTGCCCCATGGACGTGCCATGCTGGAGCCTGGCTGTTTCAGCTCATATTTCATAGGAAATTCTTTGACCTCTTAAGCAGGGAACACCTGACTCCTAAAATAGTGTTCACTTTGATTCTCTGTGCTCCCCACAATGTAAACTCCTCTGACAGGCTCCTGCCCATGCTTTATGGCCTCTTATGCCTTCACATTAACACTTAACATCTGCACCACAAAACTTGTAACATCAGTTTGTTCAAGTAAAGAATCCACCAAGCATTTAATCCTTGTTTTAATGGCTGATGTTTATTTTAGTTTGGGGTTTCATGTACTCATGGAGGGATTCTCTGCCCATAGTCCATAAATCTTGCAGGGCCAGGAGTGAGCCTTCTCTGTGCTGACTTGTTTCTGAAGTGAGGCTCCAGAGATGGGGCTTTTTTCTTTTGGATACCTCCAGACTCACCTCGGGTATGTGTTGTGCAGATGTGTTTAATGAGGATCTTTACTGCTGGGTTTGGATCTTTTTCTCCTCTTCACCAGGTGTCTGTGGCAGGGGATGTGTGTATTTTCTTTGTGATGGTTCATCCATGCAAACAGCTTGTTTTCTTGCTTGATTATATTGGAGAGCTGTTTGCACGTGTGGTAGGCAGGAAGGTGCAAAGAGAGACCACTGAAAGTGGCCCTCAGCAAGGACAGAAAGGATAAAGAAAAGTTACCCTGTGGAGGAGCTACAAACTTGGGAAGGAAAAGGGAAAAGAAAGGGCCACACACACTCACCCTTCTGTTCAAGTAGTTGGTGCTGCTGTGCTTTACCTGTTCTGGAGGTACCTCAGTGACCACCTGAGCTCGTGGTGGGCTCCCTGAGTCCCTGTTGCCTGGTTTAGGTGCAGGTGAGCTCACAGTGGGACAGTGTGAGGGTGGGAGTGAGAGCCCAGGCTGTGTCCATGAGGTCCCTTTGGCTGTGTCCCTGCAGCCCGTGGGGTGGGGGTGTTCCACACACAACCTCAAATCCCCACCACTCTGTGGAGAGCAGCCAGTGCAGAGCTTCAAGCAAAACCCTTGGAGCAGTGGGGACCAGGGCTTTGTGGGAACCAGGAGTGCCCAGCAATTTGGCAGGAGCCCCTTGGTGCTGCTGCTGTGCAGAAATCACACCTTGCAGGGTTTTGTACAGCTGCCCTCTGCAAGGAGGTGCCAGGTCCTTCATCCCCCTCTGGAGGAGGGACCACACTGGCAATCCCATGGCACATGACCACGGCATGACCCCTTCTCCATGCAGTGCAAGCTACAGTGTGGCACAGTGGGCTCCTTCTCTGACACAAGTGTCTTGTTTTCCACCAAAAAGGAGATTTTCAAGTGAAAATGCAGAGTACTCCCATTTTCAGTTCCACTTAAGCCTTTTTACACAGCTCATTCAGTGCCAGGCCCAGACTTAGCTGAGTCTGGGCTTAGCCCCCCACAAGAACAACTTCTCCATAGGTAGGGGATTTACACTAGCTAAAAACTTAGAATTTATTAGGGAATTACCGAAATGAGTGCTGGTATTTCCAGGAAGGTTCGAATTGCTAGCAGCAAGACCCAAAAGGTCAATGTTTTTACTGCCTTGTAGTCTTTTTTCTCTGCTTTCTGCCCTGGTATTTCAATGATAACCTTGAAGACCTGTAGATAAAGGTGTGCAGCTGTGCAGGGGGAGGGATGAGTGATGAATGGAATGAAATGAAGAAACACACAAAGTGGGAGCTTGTCAGTAGAAATTTGGGAAGTCATTACCTCATAGTTGGCAAATCAAAGGTGCATTCAGCTTTCTCATCTAGTCAATCTTTTTTATTTCATTGCCTTTCTGCAGCACTTAGAAGCATAGAAATACCCTGCTCTGGGGCAGCTTTGTCATGGTTGTGCATTTTTCTGGAGCTGTCCTGCAGTCCCTGTGAAAACAGGCCAGGAAACCTGGTTATTTCCAGCTTTGTTGCTGGCATGTAGCTTCCATTATTTATGATCACCCCACATTTTCTTTTTTGCTTGTCCATAGGCTCCTGTCTGTCTCTTTAGACCCAGGGGGATATTTCCAAACTCTCTTTAAAAAAAAAAATCAAATCAAATTTCATGGCTGTTTTCTCAGTTTAAAATATGTACCAAGTGTTGACAGTTGATGCCTTGGGCAGAAAAGCATGTGCAGAGCTGGGAGACAGCTCAGGGTAGGGAGATGGGATGGACATGTGCAAATGTGCATCTTGACAGGACAGAAAATGTATGAATGAGTGAAGGCAGGGGTTTGGGGGGCTCACAGCTCGTGGGGTTTATCACCCTGAACACAGGAGGGTCAGTCAGGGAAAGCTGATCATCTGGGAAAGAAGGGCAATGAAAGCTGAATTATGTAAGAGAGCTGGTAAACAGGCTGTGGAAAATCAGGATCAGTGAGCACTAACTGAGCCCTGCCTGCTGCAGAGTGGTGCTTTGCTCACAGAGGGTCTCAGGTTCAATCCTGGGAACATTAAGAAGTGAGTCTCTGCCCTGGGAAAGAAGCAACACGTGTTGTGTGACATAAGAGGTGTCTGTCTGATCATCCATCACGGTCCATCCCGTGTCACTTTGGCATTGAGTGTTGTGTTTTTGTGCTCCAGGACTTGTGTCCTGTCCCCTTTTTCACAGGAACAAAACTCAGCTGTAGTACCAGTGTGAGTATCTTAGCCGTGGTATATCACAGCCTGAGCAGTAAGCAGAGATAATTTGAGTCAATCTTGGCAGTTCATTTCTTACTGCAAAAATAAATTTGTTTGAGTGACTTCCCTTGCTTTTCTTTCACTTCACAACCGAAAACATGAACACATCTTTTGTGACGGCAGCGAAGTGAGGGGGTTCACTTTCCTATCTGAACTTAATTTCTCCTTTGTTCATGCCTCAGCTGCCTTGCACATCTGCCTCTGAGCTGTGAAACACATTCCACCTTTCAGCTTAGGGGAACACAAGCTGCTCATACATCAGTGCCTCCGTTTGGAGGAAGGCAGGTCTAACTGCTGGGTTTTCTCTGTTAACGGTGGCTGACCCCTGCTTCACTTTCTAGTCCTAAACAAGGGTCCTTGTCACAGGGTCTTGTGACCAAAGTTCATAAATCAGCTGCTGTAGGTTTTGGGTCACACACCCTGAGGAGGAGGGACGTGAGCTCTGCTCATAGGTGGCCGTGACCGCAGCTGCTGGTGCTGCTGCTCAGGCCAACAGCAATAAATGAGCAGAGCTTGAGAAGGTCTTATCTAACCTGACCTTCGGCACTGCTGGGGCTCAGCCAGAGGCTTCTGCAGTTGGCCAGTAATGCATGTTCCAAAACAGGCTGCCTGCATTCAAAAATTTGGGGACTATCTCACGTTCTGTTACACAGCTTTGGTGGTGCTGGGAGCGAGTCAAAATGGAACTGATGGAAAGAGTGACTCCAGGAATATCTTACAACTTCCCTGGCTACGGAGAACCTGCAGAGTCTAGAGTGTCCATTGCATCCCAAAGCATGGTTTCCTATCCTGAAGATGTCCTCAGACTTTCCCTTAATTAGCACTTGCTCCATTATATTGGAATGTTACTCCTTTCCCAAGCAGTATTTCCAGTTTCTGACGTTTTTTGCAAGAGCGTGATTTCTTGGTTTGAATTACAGTTAATCTTTGGCTCTTTTGAACTTCTCTTTTCCCATCCCCTTTCCTATTTGCACGTCATCTGGGGGGCTCAAAGGAATCTGCACACAGAGGTTCAGATGTTCTTGTAATGGAACCTCTTGGTTGCTTCTTCGAACCAGCAAAGAACACTTTAATTAAGGATTATTTGCAGTTTGAATAGGCATGGTGATGTTTGTTGAAAAGGGTATAAATGTTTCACTGTGATCTGCCAACCTTAAGAAGTTTCTTGACTTTCAGAAAAGAAGAGACAGAAGAAAATGAAATCAACCAGTGACTGGAGGGAGAGAAGAAACGCGATCCGCCTCACGAACGAGTACACGGTGGAGACTCTGGTGGTGGCAGATGCTGACATGGTCCAATACCACGGCGCAGAGGCTGCCCAGAGGTTCATCCTCACAGTTATGAACATGGTAAGTGGGCTCTTCACCCTTCAAAGAAGCAGCAAGAGCCAACAGATCATATCCAGGGTGGGTTAAAGCTGCTTCACTTGACAGCCGAAACGGGGAACTGTTTGGACCTTGGGGTATGAGCAGAGGTTTGGTTTTCTTGTGTTATGTGCCTCTTCTTCTCCAGCTGGGTGATTCCTGGTATTTGCCTAGGGACATCACAATAAAGAAACTTTTTAAAAAATGAAATGGAAAGTATTCAGTTGGAAAGTAATTGTTCAGGAGTGGTGTTTTCTACCAGGTTTTTGGTGCTGCTGTGGTTTGCCTTGGAAGAGAGTAACCCGGGGTGGGTAGATGGTCCTGTCTGACAGGATGTGTCTTGGGTTCCTAAACATTTCCATGGCATGAGTGTTTCATAAGAGATTCTTCTCTGTAGATCATTGTCAAAGACAGTCAAGGTGTTACTGAAGCCAGCAGTCATATTGATTTCCAGCAGAAACCTTGGATTTATGTCCAAAACGCTTTTTATCTCTGATTGTTACATAATGCAGGTGGCTGCTTCCCTTGGTGTAGAAAACTTACCACCAAAGTGCCAGCTGATCCCATCCTTCTTACCCCAGGATCCCTGGGGCTGCATGAAGTGGTGCTGGTCATACCCATGAATAGTTGATGGAGTTGGGCTTTAGAGGCTTTCTAGAAATTCTGCAGGGAATCTGTCAGGAGTGAGGAGAACGTTTGGAAGTTGCCAGCTCCTGTGGAGTGTGGGTGTTCATTTGTGAGCTGTCCTTGTGGTGAAGCCTTCTGTCTCAGCTGATAAGGGAATACAAAGCCTCCCTCAGCGAGTGCTCACTCGCTGTTATTGGCAGTGCCTGTAAGGAGATAATGGCTAAATTGGCCATGGAAAACTCTGCTCAGGGACGGCAGGGGTCCTTCCAGAGGCGTTTGTACAAGGAAGTTCTGGAGGAAGCTCCCATTCCTCTGCCCATGCTGTTGTAATAGCCAGGAGCAGCTCATTCTCCTCGCTGTGTGTCTGTTGTTGTTCATGAGCAGCAAATTGGCTTGGGAAGAAATGGCAGTTCTGAGCAGTAATTGCCTGGTCATTGTCCGCAGTGAAGGGTCGAGGGAAGGATGCTTTGGAACAACAGCTTTCTAAGAGGAATTGTGTTCCTTTCTCAGGCACTGGTGTGAGGGAGCTCCCCTGCAGTGACCTGCCTTGCTGATTAAGCGGGGAGTTTGTTTAACTTAGTCTTTTCCATTAACAAACTGCTTTTCTGTGTCCCTTCCTCCCCCTTTTGTTTGCCTTCCACCGTGCTGTGACAATAGTCCCTTAATGGGGCTTCTTTGTGGCCCTGCAGTGATTTGGTTTGCTTTGTAGGAAATCTCTTCTTGCAACAAATCCCTGGGCGTCACCATCATTTCAGGGTCTGCTTCCCAACTCTCCTGTGTTTAGGGATGTGTTTGGTGGGGGCACCGGAGCCCTATTCTTCCCAAAGCCACAGCCTTGCAGCTTCAGATTCGTATGTGAGGTTGGCACTGAGCAGGCAAGAACAGAAGTTCAGCTCTAAACAAATTTGCTTCTCGAATCACTTTTTGAACTAAAAAAGACATGTTCAGATGTAACATATGTGTCAAGGCTGAGGTTCTTCCTTAGGTTGAATGCCTGGGGCCTTGAGAGGGGTGATGGAAGCTTTTTGTTTGCCGTGGCAACCCAAGGGTCCTCTGAAACTCCGTCCTGCACTAATTCATCAGGGAAATAATAAACCCCTGGGGCAGGCACATGGCATTGTGGCTGTGAGAGCTGTTCAAACACCTATCTAATCACCTGTTTTGATGATCCTCATGCCAATAGGTCAATGATTTCAGTGTAGCCATAGGGAATCTTCATTAGCCTGTGAAGATTGTTAGGGATGAGTACACCTAAAAAGGTGGCTGTGAGTCCTGCTGTCTGTCCAGGCTGAGGCACTGCCGAACATCTCAGCAACATCATCCTGCCAGGTGTGAATATATTTGTGTGAAGAGGTGCTGATAGATGGGTTGGGTTCTCCAAACCCATTTATTAAACAAATATTGAAGCTGAGTTTCCCATGGATTTGGCTGATGGACTTTTAAGCTTGGTTCTGATGCTGTAGTGTGAGCTCACCCCTTTATTGGACATTCGAGAGTGCACATGGAAGAGGACTCTTGGACGAGGAACTCATTTATGTGACATCCCCCAAGGTGCAAAGTCCAGCTGAAATGCTTCCCACTGTTAAGTCATTGCTCCTTGGGGCTCACTCGTGGGAGTTTTTTCAGATGTCTGATAGGATTCGAATTTATGCTTCACCTTTTCAACCTTTGGGTTTGAATTCATGTTTCAGCTTTTCACCCTTCAGAGGGGCAATGAAAGAGCCTCTCTCCTTTGTCACCTGCATTCCCACAACTCGTAGGAACATAATTTTTCAGGCCTCCACCTCCCTGAGGAAACTGGTTGTGAGTGACTGGCAACTGAGGAATAACAAAAGGCAAACACATAGATGGCATCGTTGCACAAATCCTTTATTCTGTGGCTGTAAAACAAGGTAAAACCAAGGGGATTTTAATGTGCCATTTGCATAGTGAAAGCTGAGCTTCATCCCAGCAGAAAAAAAGCTGCAGAATAATTCAGAAGAACGTTCTTTCAGAGGGTTGGTTGTGTGGTTTAGGTAGGTCTTGGCCAAACTCTTGAGTGGTTGGGAGCTTTTCCTGCCTGCCTCGCTGTCAGCCTTGTGTGGCTGTTAGCTGGGGGACAGGATTTGCCCCATGATATTAGGCAGTGCTTATTCAGCTATCCTGCAGGATGGCAGGCTGCCTCTAAAAGAAACCAGAATGTTAATTTTGGCTTGGGTGCTTGTATTTAAGCAAATAGAACATTACTGGTCAGGGGTATATTAACTTAACTCCTCTCTGTAAGCCATTACGTTTACTGTCAAACCACAAAACAAGCATTAAGAGGTCTTATTAATGCATTTTATATTTATAGACATTTTAAATAAAGTGATCTGCCTTAAAGTATTTAATATCTATTTATGTTACAAGAATTTCTGAAGGGGGAAAAAAGTCAGCATTACAAAATATGGGTTTATTGCTCCCTTGTTAAATGAGAATCTTAGGGGGAGAAAACCCCACCACCCTTCTCTAGAATCACAGCTAGAAAGCACAGCAAAACCCCTTTTGGAACCCAGAAATAACAGGGGGTACTTCATATAGCAAATGCTGTGTTTTAAATGATATTCTGTAGTTCTGACCATCCCCCTGAACAGAGAATACTCACATTTAAAGGTACTTGTTTTTTTGTGAATGTCACTGTAGAGGTGCAAATTCTTCCATTTACTGAACTAATATTTGAAGTTGGAAGACAGATTTTTCCAAGGTCATGGAAGAATTTCCCTCTGAGGTACTGTGTGATGTATGAGTAGAAACAAGCATGGCTCCAGGGGTTTTAGTTGATTTTTTTCTTTCAGTCACCACTGCTAAAATGAAACCTTTCCTTGTTTTCTGGCAAGGTGTTTGGTCCAGCACGATTTCCCAAACAGGTGATAATGTTGTTGTCAAATGCCACCATGTGCATCTGCAGCCTTAGCAAGGCAGGGAGTTTATGGGCATGCTGGATGTAAGGACATGGACAGGGAGAGATGCCAGCAGAACTATGGAAATGCAAAACCAGCCACTGAAATACAGGTGCTGATTTATTTTTCTAACTTAAACTCCCTTGTTATTGAGCTTTTGCCCAGTGTTGCAGTGTTTGCATTTCAGTTCTTGCCTCACCTTTGCATCCTTTGACCTGAGAGCATCTCCTGTTCATGCCCTTCTGTGCTTAGAACTTCCTCTAAATTCCAACCCCAAGTGTCTTTGTGGTAAAAGGTGCTTCAGAACATGCTTATTTTGCTCACCCATTCTGTTAGTCTGCATCTGGCAACTATGATTTCTCATTGCATTTCATCCACGTGGAGCTGTTTGGATGGATGGGTTGGCTTTTCTTGCAGGAGTTTTCTGCTTTTGTTTCCTCTTGTGCCTTCTCATCTGAAAGAAAAAGGAAGATTCTACATCCTCACAGACAGAGAAGCTGCCCTGGCCTCTGCTGTGGCTTTCTGGAGGAATCTGATTCAAATGAGTCTGGAGCATGTGATAAATGAGGGTGAGACCCTTTGGGAAGTTGTGTCCATGGCTGGAGTGTTTATGATAGTGAGGAGTGAGTGGTTTCAGCCAGTACCTGAGCTTTGTGAATGTTGGCTCCTCACAGTCATGCAGAGCTGACTCTGCAAACCCAAGTCCCACCTAGTCTGACCCTCTGAGCATTTAGGGACAGAGATGTCTGAATTTCCAAGACCACACCATAGTAATTTAACAGCTGCTTTCTATGGCTTTGAAAACATTTAAAAAAGGAAAAAAAAAAAGAATTGGTTTGGGGTTTTTTCCTCCCTTAAGTGCATTTTTGGGGTCTTGGAATAGATTACGACTGTGGCTTGGTTTTGAGCTTGCCTTTTTCTCAGAGAATGCAGCATGGAGGGGTAAGTTTCTGCAGTGTGTGTTAGTTCTCTGCAGCTGTTGCTAAGCCCTGTGATTAGAGTGGAAGCTCTTTGCAGCAGCAAGCAGTAACTTGAAGTTACTGATCTTTTGGATGTCATTAAGAGGGAAAATTCTGATGTTTTTCTTTAGCAGTGATACTGCTTTAGTCTCCGAAGCCTGATTTTACACTCTACGGATTGTTTTTCATTTTGGATTTCCCCTGTGAGAGTTTTCTTATGTTAAAGAAGCAGATAAAATCATTTTTATCATGCATACATTGATGGATTTATATCTGTGCTCTTGGGGGCTGGCACATAAAGGCTCCAGAGCTGCCACTGATAATCAGCTCCCTAACCCTCATCTGGAATTTTCATGATGGGAACAGGAACAGAAGGGAAAAGGATATAAGTGTTTGATCACTGGACAGATTTCTCTTTTCGCTCCAGCAGCCCCAGGAGAAAGAGTTATGTCAACTGTATCTTATAAAGAGCCATGAATATGTTCTTTTTCATAATGTTTAAAGGAGTAATTTGAAAGCTTGGCTTTAGGTGGGTGTTAGAAATCCTATAGCACTTTTCAAAACAAGTGAAAGACAACCTCAGTAACCTGACTAATGCTCCTGCTGTCCAATCCTTGTCCAACAGCCAAGGCAAGGGGAAGGCTCTTGCTGGAGTGCAACATTTAGGGAAGAAAAAAGAAAGAAGTCAGTTTACCCTCAGGGTTGCTGTTCTGAACTCCAGAACATCTGAAACACACACGTCTCCCTCCCACCGTCCACCTGCAGAGGAAGCTCTTGAGAATTAAAAAAAAATTAAAATGTTGTAGTTTAGTTCCTCTGTCAGCCCAGTTCCTTATGTGATGCATGCTGGGGCAGGCCTGGACAGCTTATGGCAGAGCTGCCTTCATTCTGCCCCTTCCATGTCAAAGCTGTGAGCAAGGACAGGCAGGAGGAATGCAAAGAGGGGAGGATGGTCCAGCCTTCAGGCTCTCCTCTTGTCTGCAGGGCATTCTGTGCAGTAAAGCTCTCACAGAGGAGGAGGAGGGAGATGTCAGAGAGGGGCTTTGTTCTTGTTCTTTGGCCTTCCATGTTTTCTGTCAGTTTGGATAACTCTTCACCATCTCTCTCTCTCTCTCTGTTTCAAAACTTGCTCTACTTTTGGTGACTCCTCACAGAGAAGTCAATAACAGCAAGAAGTTCATCTTCAGCAGGGCAGCCACAACACTTCAGTCTCACTGAGCACTTCTCCCACCCCTTCCCTTCAGCCTGGGGAGCGAGAACTTCCATTTCTCTTCCAGCCAAGCTGCTTTCTGCACTGTGTTGACATCCTAAACCAGCAACCTTTGCATTTTGTTCCATGGCAGTGTGCTGGAAGGATCCATGAAACTGAACTTGCCTTCTCAGCTGCCTTAGTTTATTAGGAGTTTCTAAAATACCCCAAATACTTTTATTTTTCCCCTGCTGGAAGTGGTCAGAGCAGCCTCCAGGGTGTGATGCAATTGCAGGGTTGAGGAAGGGTGGCCCATGGCATTGGGAGTGGGAAGGGAGGTGTCTCTGAGTCAGTCTCTCTGTTCATGCCTGTTGTGTGTGCAGCAGGAAATCCTGAGAACATCTGCAGTGGGAAATGCCATTCCTCATCCCCTCGTGCCAGTTATCCCAGCCACCTCACTTGGCATGGTTAGCTCCACGCTGCTGATGGACACTTGGATGTGGAGAGCTGGTGGTGCCTCTGTGGAAATGTAGTGAAGGAAGGTGATGGTAGCTCAATTGTTAAGTGAGCGGCCTCTTGGAGGGAAAGGTTGATGTTCTGTTCATCAGTTTGGGGCTTCTTTGGGCTTCATTTAAGAAAACAAGCAAACAAATCTTGAATAAATAAACAAAGTGAAGCCTCTTTTGCATGCCAGGTGTCCTTTTGGTTTAGTATCCAATTGTTGCTGCTGCTTGGTAGGTTGAGCTCTTCTGAGATGCTCATGGATGCCAATACAAGTGCAGTCAAAGTTATCCTTGGGGCAGAGAGCACAAGAGAAAAGGCAGAAGGGCTGGCAGCCTTCAAGGTGACACCCTAAACTCTCCAGCAGCTGGTTTTGCCAGGGAAAACTACCTTTCTTTTGAGGTCAGTGTGGTGTGCATGTGTCTGTGCTGGCTCTGGAGGCAGCCAGCTTGTCTGCCCTGATGGGAAGGCAAGCAGCAGCACCCATTAGGCTTAGTGATAACAACAGGTTTGCTGTACTTGCTCTCATGTCATGAGTGGAGAGTTTTGTGGGGTGGTCAGAGCTAGAGCAAGCTGGGCAAGCCAAAGACATCCATCCCAGGCAGATGTTTGCCAGCCTCTGTAGTGGTGCAGCAGAGCAGCCTGATAGCAGCCCCAGGGACCCTCCCAGCTGAACATCCAGGTCTCCATTTCCACAGGGGTCATCTGTCAGAGCCCTCCTCTGCAAGTGTCAAGTTTATCCCTCCAGGTCTGCAGTGAGAGGCCTCAACTGCTCTGCCAACAGATCCCCGAGCTAAGCAAACAATCCCAGCACTTGTGGGATTTGTAGAACAGCCCCGGGGAAGAGAAATGGCTCATTGTGCTCCTGCTGAAGGGTCAGCAGGTCAAATACTGAGGAGCTCTGTCTTGCAGCCCTGCCTAAATTGTAGGAAACATTTACCTGAGTGCTTCAATCCAAGCCCAAACACTGAGGAGCTCAAGAACACTCTTACACCGAGCACATTCCTGAGTATTTGCACAAATAGGAAAAGTCCCAAGCGTTGCAAACGTGATCTGTGAGATGTGCTCGTGTCTTGGGTTTGTGGTAGGAAGTTACCTGAGGCTCTGGGATAGCTGGAGCCAACTGAGTGAGGAGCACAGCTCACCTGGGGCCACATCCTGCCTCCTGTTTGTCAAGAGTCTCTCTCCAGTGGCTTTGATGTTAATTTTTTGACTAAATAGGGAATACAATATCCATGCAATGCTTTTGCTGCGGTATTATTTGACACCTTTTTGGAATAAACCCCTCCCTCACCTTTTTTGATACAGTCTAGTTAAAACATTTGTACAGGGAGAAACAGGGGTGAAGGGGATAAAATCCTGGCATCAATTAAAATCTTATATTCTAACCTCTGAAAATGAGGTGAAGTATCTGAGCTGGAATGCAAAATCTGGAGAAAGTAGTAAGGTAGTTTCCGGTGCTATTTTTGTATTTCCTGAGGCTTGTGTCATTATGTGCTGCCTTATTACTATTCTCTTATATAAGATATGAAAATAACAGAGGGAAATTGCTTTTCCATTCTATTTCCTGCAGTCTAAAACACACCATTATTTCATCTTGCATTGAGATATCTCTGATATTTAAATGCTGAAGATCCATGTTAGTTGGATGCTTCATCACGTGCGTCCATGTTCCTGAGACTTGGTTCAACAGAGTTCCTTTGGAATATTTTTCTCCTTTCTCTATTGTTTATCTTGTTTATTCCAGTTAAAAATTGAGGGTTGTTTTGGGTTTTTTTCCCCAGCAACTGGCTTGTGTGTTTTTTGTTTTGTTTTCATGGGATTTATCCTTGAATGCTGAATCTTGCTCAGATTAGTCGGGTGGGGGAGCCCAGGGCAGTAGGTAAGAGCAAACCTACTCTGGTTTTGCAAGTGTTTTAGCTGCCCTGTGATTTGTGGAACTATCAAAGTTGATAACACAGTAGCTCTTAAAAATCCTTTATTTTACTGAGTGTAGTAACACACCTCATTGCATTTTTTGGTCAGTTTTTCAGGACAAATGTCTGACTTCAGTCACAATTAGTTTCTTCAGTTAATACCAGGGCTTGGTATTGTTACTGATACGCTGTGGATTTTTTTTGTTTTGCATTTTGACAGGTGTACAACATGTTTCAGCATCAAAGCCTTGGAATTAAAGTCAACATTCGTGTCACCAAACTAGTCCTGCTTCACAACCGCCCTGTGAGTCCTGACTCCTTTTATCCTGTCATTGTCCTCTGGTGTCTCAGGGTGGGAGGGGGACTGGGGCATGTCTGGCCTCAGATCACAAACTGTGATAGCCCCCTACACTTCCCACCTTTATTTCTGCCTGGGGAAGTGTAGGAGGCTCTGGGAGTGAAAGGGACTACAGTCCTTTTATTTATCGTTCCTGGTAAATCTTTGTCTGATTGTGGCTGTGAACCAGGACTCAAGTGTTACAGAGATTAAAGGTGATATGGCTCTGGTATCAAATGTGTAACTTCCAGACTCAGGAGGCTTTTGAATGTAGAGCTGTATTAGAAACTTGGGAGTGCTGAGCTGATGGAGTCTGATCTATGGATCAGCTGCCAGAAGTCAGTGTGGAGTCCACAGTCCTGAGTTCACTTGCTCAGATGAAGCTGGTTCCACACCTTACACTCTATCCCATCTATGTCTTTGAGCCTGTTATTTTTCAGCAGAGGTCTGATGCTTTATGGAAAGACTGTGCCTGATAATTGTTCTTTTGTGTCTTTTTTTTTTTTCCTCCCCAAAAAAAGGCCAAGTTGTCTATTGGGCATCATGGAGAGAGATCTCTGGAGAGCTTCTGCCAGTGGCAGAATGAAGAATATGGTGGGGCAAAATACCTTGGGAACAACCAGGTTCCTGGTGCGAGGGATGACACCCCTCCTGTGGATGCTGCTGTTTTTGTAACCAGGTACAGTAAGGTCTGGCTTACCAGTTTTCTTGACCAGTAATGCCCATAGTCAGTGATGGGGCTGTCTGCTCAGGCAGAAATCTAAGGAAAAGACACACTTGGTACCTCTGTGCTGCTCAGCTGCCTCAGGCAGAAGGGATGAGTCTCCTTTCCGTGCAGACTTAACCAGGTGGTACAAAAGCATCTCCTCGTGAACCAAAGCCTTGCACTCGTGGTCACTGTCACATGTCACAGTCAGGATCAGGCAGGACACTGGCACAGGTGAGGCTTTTCCTCACACCACCTGCTGTAAGAGGGAGAAATAGATGAGGTTTTGGAGCATGAGCTCTGCTTCCTGGAAGCAAGAAGGTGTGGGATTGAGAACACAGCTGAGCTGAAGTGCTCTGTGTGCAATTAGGGATGAATCAACTGAGCAGTCTGAGAGGAGCAGACAGTGTGTCAGCAGTGGGGAGGTGGTGAGGGAGTTATCTCCTAAAGAAAATGAAAGATGGATCCCATAAACTAAATTAATTTCCTCTCTCTTTGCCTGAGGAGATAACCACTGTAACACCCCTCCTCTATCAAAACTGAGATAGGGGAGGGGTGTCATTCCTAATTTGTTTGTATAATTGGAAACTCCTGCATTTATTTCAGATGTGAGATAATCTTTGGATAAATACTGGAGGAAAATTCTTTGCACCCTGCAGCTCTGTAGCTATTGATGGCTCAAACACATCAGATAAAGCAAGGAAAAGGGTGTTGTAGGGACAGCAGTCCTTCCTCTGACTGCCTGAGCTCAACCTCACAGTACAATGCTCCCCATGCTCCTCACAGTTACCGTAAATTTTGAGTAGCAAATCCACGGTGTGCATCCTTTAAGATGTAAATGAAGAATTCACTGTTATAGAAATGATCTCTGAATAATTAAAGTGAGCCCAAAATTACAGTATAATACGGGTGCTCATTGTGCTAGAAAAATAGTACTTGCTACCTCCTTCCTCCCCAGTCTGAGACAGGAAATGTCAGTGTTGCACTTCAATATTACTCACCTCTTTCACCTTTTTTCTCTACCAACAATGTAACTAGAAATACCTGTTTTTGCATAAACTGCCATCTTGATTGCAATAATCTATGATGTCAACAGTCCCAATGCAAACTATACCATGGATTTTGGTGAGTGTTCACTAAAATAGCTGGTGAGCTGGGCCTGGGGCCAGCAGAGTCCCTGAGAATGCACCTTCACAGACAGTTCCCCCAAATCCTTCTCTCTTCTCTGTATTCACTGTAGTCCACCAGGCACTTACAGATACTTAACAGTTTAGACAGGGTGAATAGTTCCTTTGAAGTCAACGGGCTGCACATCCTGGTTATAGTTAAGCATGTGCTTCACTGGATCAGGGCCTAAATAAATAACATTTTTGTTAAACTCATCTGGGCATCCAGTTGTCCTGCATGACAAGTGAGGCAGAGAGGATCTCTTCTGATGTGCTCTGAGGTGGGGTGGAGGGAATGAGCAGAGCATTTCATCTGCAGCTTTTAAAATAGACTGCATGATGCCAGGCTAAATGAGCTGCATGGGGGCATATGAGAGGAGCTGTAGGAAGAATTTTTGGGAGGAATTGTTCAATACACTTGCAGGGGTTTGCAGTCAGAATGGCTGGAGAAGGGCAGGTGTGGTTGGCTTAAGACTGAGATTCAGCTTTGGGGAGGGAGTTCAGGCTGTTCATAAGGAAGCATTTTTCCTGCTGGATAGGCCAACAGTGTGGACTTGTGGCTTCCCTTCCTCCCTGCTCTGTCCTGTCATCCTTCACCCATCCCGTGTCTGCCGCCTTGGTTGGGAGACTTCTGGCCCAGCAGCCCCACTCAGGCTGTGTCAGGGAAAGGAATTTTTCTCCTCTTGGCTTTGCAAGTGTCTGTGTATGTGTGTGTGTGTGTGTGTGTCCCTGGACCCTCCCCAGACTGTACAGATGGACCAGTGGTAGAGGATATGGGAGCAACAGCATGTCCAGCACAAGCGACCGCGCCAGAAAAAGCAGAAGCTGAATTTTCAGCAGCTGCAGCTGCTTTAGGACTAGAAACAGATTCTTTGGGGTCAAGCTCTGAAGAAATCCCTCTGGTTCCAATCTGGCTGGGGTCATTTGAAACACCAAGGCATGCTTGCCTTTTGAGACTTCACCTCCAAGTGATGTTCCCCATATCCTCATTTGTATGCAAAAGTGGATCCCTTTAGGTGGCAAGTATCCCTCCTGTGGGATTTTAATGGTATCCACCTGAACTCCAGGTAAGAGGCACGTTGTGTCTGGGAAATGAGAATTGTCCAGCTCAATAAATGAGTGAGACAGTGGGAATAATCTTGTCACAGCCCTGAAGGCCTGAGTATAGAGTTGTGCTCTTTGTAATTACCAGCCTTTTCTAGTTCAGATTCTGTTTCTGAACTTGCAGAAATTCAGATCTCTGGTATCTATGGGTAATGTATGTACTTCATATTTTAACAGGCAGCTGAACAGAGTAACTTCTGTCTGCGGAATCTGTATCTTAGTGATTTTAGAAGCATGTCTCATCTGAAACATTCCTCCTCTTGATCCTCTGTCTTTTGCATTCCCTGAGGAATCTTCAGACTCACTGATGTTGTCCCAGCTCCTGGCTGGTTGTGTTTTGGTCACTTCTCAGACCATAGATCATGTGATCACAGAGCAGAGAATGTCATAGCACTGACAGCAACAGGATTCAGAGTTGTCATTAAGCAAAGACTTGCTTTTTTTCCTGACACATTTGCATCCTGCCCCTCCCTTTCATGTTTCTCCAGCCTTTGCCTTTCCATGAAATGGGCAAATGGAGCAATTCAAGAGGAAACCGGGCACATAGTGCTCCTAAATGTACTCATGGATGTGGGAAGTTGATTTTGGCAGGGTTTTGACTGTACCAGTTTCCTCTGTCCTTTAGCTTTATGAGCCTGCAGGGTTAAAGTGGTCAAAAGATGTCATTTGAAGGATGCTGGGCATGGCCATTTGACAGAATAGTTCTTATTCCTGGGGCACAGTTCAACTTCTGTCCTCCTTTCTTACAGGAAGGACTTGAACTGCAGAATTTAGCTTAGCACAGTTAGGTATTTTTTTCCAGTTGGTGTGAGCCAGATGGAGAGTGACTGTGGGAGGAGTTCTGAGCTCTTCTGGCTATTTTTATTGAACAAAACAACTGAGTTCTTGTCATTTCTTGAGAAGAATTGTTACAGTCTGCTAATGGAAACCCTCTGCTCAGTTCCACACAGGATAATGACTGAGAATTTCACAGGTCCCTGGAAGATGGGAACGGTATCCTGCTTGATTCAGCTGGTGGCTGGAAGGGAAGAGAATTGTCCAAGACTTAGTGTGATAAGGTCAGATGTTGAATTTGAGCTGCAGCTCCTGCAGTCAGAGCTTTATGTATGCCAGCATAGGTCTGTAAAAGATCCTGCTGACAAAACTACACCTCTGTGACAAGAGACCTCTGAACATACAATGAATATTAAAATACCACTTTTATATCATTGAGAACCATTATAGTATCAGGTCTCCCTTCAAGAATATAGATGCAGTTGAGCTCAGAAATGAGAGACACCTGTGACTGAAACCTTTTTAAAAGCAGATGAGTTTCAGGTGCTAGGATGGGGCCCTTCACTCACTGCTGTGGCTGATCCACAGGTGAGCCAGGTTATTATTAACACCTTTCCAGCCTCTGTCTCCCCTGGGATTGCCAGGGAAGGACTGTGGGAGTTTCAGTAGTACGTGTTGGGATGGTTCCTTGCCCTTGGAAGAAGACTGAGAACCCACTGCCTCCTTTGGGACTAAAGGTTTGGATGTGCTTTTCTCTTTGGCCAGAGTCTTGGGGTGAAGCATTTACAATAGGTCTGGATGATTTAAAGCCTGGCATTTTGGTGCAAGGTCATTGAATATAAGGATGGACTCTCCTGGACTTGTGTTTGTGGCAGTTTTAAGGGTGGACTGAGGAGGTTTCCTACTTGGAGTGCCCCTTGCAGTGACTTGGGCAGCTGTGTTGGTTCTGCTGCTGACGTGTCTCAAAGAGCATCCCAGGCAAGGCTTGTTCTACCTCTCTGGGAGAGTCTGCAGGTTGTGCTGCTCACTTACAGCCCTCTCATTTTATGGCACAGTGGCAATTCCTCCATGGAGCTGCCTGGAAGTGCCAGCCACCTTTTGGTGAGGAGCAGAATTGCTGTGTGTGGCTTGCAGGGCTGGACGGGCTCTGCACAGAGAGAGGCTTTCCTTGCAGTGGCCTCCTGCCATCTACTAATAGTTCAGCTATCTGTTGTCACGAGAAAAGCATCTGTTTGATTTCCCCGTTTATATAACATAGTAAGTCCTTAAATAAACCTCCCCGGAGCTGGCTCTGGGAGCCTGTCATTAGTCTTCCTTGGGAGGGCTGCAGTGCCAAGGTGTGCAGACACAGCCTGTGCTGAGCACCCAGACCTGGGGCCGCTGGGTGCTCGGGCCTTCCGAGTTTGGTTTGTTCCCATCGCATTCTTTAACGTTGGGCTGGGTTTTGTGTGTTCACTTTTCAATGTCTGCTTAAGGAGGGCTGGTAATGGCTGTTGGTTTGTCTCCTTCCAAGCCTTTGACAACTTGAGTTGTGGCTTTCAGAGGAGTTTATATTGAAGGGTTTTGGTTCATCAGCCACAGTCCCTTTTCCTATAACCCCCAGTTCTATAGTTTTCTTCAAGGAAAGAGGTTTTTTTAATATTTACCTATTTTTAGATTTCTCTTAAGTATTTTTTTTTCTAAGTATTTTTGATCTTCCTCCTGCCAGACTCTTAAACTCTGCATCCCAGTGGGGCTCAGGCATTTCCAAAGGCACACTCCAACTGCACTAATAGGATTCTTTCAGCAGCCTCCCCAGGGGGTGAGGAAAGCCATAATGACAGAGATTATGGTTCCTCAGCTTCCCTTGTCTTAAGGAACTTCTGAGATGTTTTAGCACATGTGATGTTTTCCTCTTCAGAGTGGATTGCACTGCAAAGCAGGGCTGGTGGGGAGAGCTGAATGTTTAGGTCTAAGCGCTTATTGAAATGTATCCAAACCATTAATTTAGTTATAAAATAGCTTTCCCCCCCTCACAGTTGTTTTTCTGTCATGAGGAATCTCATTTGCAAAATCTTCTCACATGAAGTGGCCTTGCTTTGATGGGCATCTTCAAGGCATTTTATTCTGATTTTATTTACCCCAGCTCCGTGGATCCCTCCTCGATTTGTGGGTGCCTGTGGCATACGTGGTGTCTTCTCCTGCCTTGATGAGATGTGGGGCAGTAACAGAGACCAAATGAAGTCTCTTGAGCCTCTCTGTGTTGGATTCAAATCACAAAATGGCAAAGCTGACTGTGGGAGGTTTAGCTGAAGTCAGTTTACCTGTTACCTGGCAAATCCTGAAATTCTTTCTTCTTCCATGTCAACATCTGTCATTCTCTGCTTAGTCCTGCTTCTTTCTTGTCCTTTTCTATTCTAGTGGAAGGAGGTGGAAAAAACCTGTAGACCTGAGACTTTCAGGGTGTGCATGATGAGTTCTGTGCTCTCAGGCAGTGCCCCACACATCTGCTCCTTTTGGTTACAATGCTCTTGTGAAAACATCAGTTTTAATCCAGTTCCTGAAGGAGTGTGACATCACAGGGCCCTTTTAGCTCCTTGTTAAGTCTGTTAAATTGGACTGTAGTATATGGAGCTGATTGCCATAATTGCTTGTAATCTCACAGTAGCAATCAGTGCTGCTATCAGCGTTGTCATCGTGTAGACTGCACAGCAGCCTGAAAAAAAAGCCCCAACCTCAACACCCATGCGATGTGAGTCATGCCCCACTGCTTTTTCCCAGCCTGCTGTCTGGAGGCACAGGATACATTTCACTTGTGTTGTGTTTTTCTTTCTAGGACAGATTTCTGCGTGCACAAAGACGAGCCTTGTGACACTGTGGGTAAGTCAAAGAGGCAGGGGAGGGGATTTGGAGAGCCAGCTCTGTGCTAGGAGGAGCTTTCTGGGCAATCTTTCATTCTTTGGTTTGCTGTAATGTTGGGTTTGCTGGTCTGTGTACCTCTGTGATACAAATAGTAGGGTATGGGCTATAAATAAGCCATTAAATTTTAACCCCTTCTCAACCCTGGAGATCTCAGAGTTCAGGAATTAATCTTAAGTGTTTCTGCTTTTTTGGAGTGACTGTAGAAGAAACTGCCTTCTGGTGTGTCTGTATAACATTCCTCTCAATCCTCTCTCCCCTAAACCAAGAATTTGCTAACTGAGGAATGTATTTCCCTTTGTGAGAACCTGTGTGACACTCCCAGATCAAACTGGCACTCCAGCACTGGAGAAGAAAACCTCATTGTGGGAAAGCCAAGTTAAATCTTCTTTTTTGGCTCCTACTCCTCCTACTTCCTAACTGCCTTTCATCATATCCAAACCCTACCTACCCAGGGTCCTTACATCCCATACATTAAATACTCTCAGGTAGCAGTAACCCTCACTGTGACTGCTCTCCTGGTGTGTTTTTAATCCCCACAGTGGCAGCAGTGTTTGGAGCCACAGCTCAACATCTCCTTTGTGGTGATCACATAATTTATTTTTTTAATTGCCTCAAAGCCAAGTGGCCCTTTTCCTGCATTCTCTGTAAACTTAGGATGGATCCTGATTTTCAGGGAGACACTTGCAGACCTGGGGGTTGCTCTGCTGGCAGTGGGTGACGAAGAGCATGGGGGAAGTACCTTTAGCAGGAGCTCTGAAATAACCTGTGGAAGGCTCATCTTGGAATGCAGGTCCTTCCTTCCCTCCCTGTGGTGTGGGGGCTGATCAGGTGAAAGGGGGAAATACAGAGCTGGAATATACATAAACATTAGCAAGGACTGGCCTGTATATCCCAAGTTTTCTTTGCAGTCAGAATCCCTCACAGTGCATTTATTCTGTGTCCAGTGGAAAACACTTCCACTGAGGAAGGGTTTTGTACCGTGTACCTGCACCTGGAGGTGGCTGTGGTCAGGCACAATAAAAAAGTTAAAAAAAAAATAAGAAGAGGAAGTTGATGGAAGACACATGCTGACTAAAGTCAGAGCTCTTTCCATTTTTAAAGACAGTATTGCTGAAGATCTCTATTCAGGGAATTATATTACCAGAGACAGCATGACTAAGGAAATATTTTTATGACTTCTTTTCTGTTCTTACAATACCCGAGTTCTTTCTTGTGCTGTGACTTGCTGCAGGCTGTGTCTGCAGTGGAGAGTGTGGATGATCACAGAAATAAAGATTAAACTCATCTGTTACTCTTTTCAGCATAGTTGTCCAAGGCACTTAGAAGGTGAATGTTCCTGGGACAAAAGCAGTCTGGCCTCTTTGCTCTCTTCAATCCTCCTTTTCTTTCCTTCTCCCCTGACAGTTTGATTATGTGGCAGCAAAGCTCTTGTATCTTCACTTTTCCATTTCCTGTGCCCCAGTTGGCCTTGTTGTGCCATTTGCATTTGTTCATGGCAGAGGAAGACTAAGTTAATGAATGTACTTATGTGGCATGCACTTGGCTGAGAGAGTGGTTCGTGTTGGTGGTACTAAATTTTAACCCTGTGAAAGATTCTACAGTTTTCCTCTTTAGTCAGAACAGGGAGAAACAGGTCTTGGTTGCAGAGAAATAGGTTTTTAGTGGGCACCATTCCATGCCCTGTGAATGTGCCTGGGTTATATAAACAACAATGTAGTGGGACATTTACTTGGGCTTGAAACAAGTGCAACAATTGAGGCAGGTGGGTGCCCGTGGATGCCCCATACTGGCTTATGGAGATTTATCTTGGTGTTC
The DNA here is from genome assembly GCA_035221455.1 of Xenops minutus. Lineage (NCBI taxonomy): Eukaryota > Metazoa > Chordata > Aves > Passeriformes > Furnariidae > Xenops > Xenops minutus. The sequence goes on from JAWWEE010000016.1 coordinate 3,425,521, forward strand.
CAACCATCTCTGCTGTTCCCAGATTCCTGTTCTTCACTCCAGCTCCCACAGTCTCTCCAAATCAGCAGGTCTGCCTGTGAAAGCAAGCAGCTGCTCCAGTCAGTGACATGGTGTTTGGTCTTGATGGTGATGCTGAGGTTACAGCACTCCCCAAAGGGCTCTCCAACAGCAATTTGCTTTCATTTCTTGCCTTACACTTCACTTTTGTAGATGAGGAACATGGTCTCAGCAGATGCATGTGTGTTTTTATACCTGCCCCTGGGTGAGGTTGGCCCTTGCAGTGGCAATACTGCAGTCCTGTAAAGGAAGAAACATCTTTCTGGTGAGCAGGAACTCTCCTAAACTAGGAGGCTGAGGCTGCTGCTCTATATAAGGCAGAGAATCTGGGCTCTAGACTCCTGATTTCTATTCCCAGCTCTGGCACTGACTCATTGTGTGACATTTGGCAAGTCCCTTACATTCTGAAAGCTTCTGTCTACCTCTGTGAAATGAGGATTTTGAGTGCAAAGCTGCAGGAGATTGCGTGGCTCAGGGAGGTCTCCCATAAAGCAGTGTGCTGCTCTTGGGGGTGATGCAATGCAAGTCCAGAATCTAACATTGCTTGCTCGTGTTCTGGAGGACTCTCAGTGCTCCAGGTAATGTTTTTTTAAGTGACCATTGCATTGTGAGAAATGGGGAAGCAGAACTTTCCCTGGTGGGAGCCCCGAGGCCCAGCTGTTGCTCAGAAGTGGGATTGTGGAGTTGAAATGGCTCACAAGAGGTGTTCACTTGTGCTCTAAGAGATCCATATTGAAAAACCTGCCTGGAATCTCTGCCTGCCATGCAGACACAGAGAGAAAACAGCAGCAGGAGGTTTGTATTTGTATTCTGGCAGGGGCCCCTCACTGAAACCAGTTGCTTTGGGGACTTGGTTCAAGTTTTCTTGGCCCAGCTGCCAGGGTAGAGTGGAAGGTTCCATAATGGCTGAAACAAGCTCAAAAGTGGTGCAGATATGTAGGTATGTCTTTGTGGGGTGATGTACCACGGAACAGAACCCCATTTGTGTAAGGAACAGTTTGTCCATGCCTATTGCCCCACTGGGTTGGGTAAGGGATGAGAAGGGATGAATTCCCCAGGAGATGGGCAGAAGGAAAGCAGCATTCCTGAGTGAATCCATTTGCAGCCATCGTGTTCCAGCAGCCTCCCTCGCAGGCACACTGGGTGACTGGAGCAGGCAGCTTTGCTGTGTGTGACACAGCCTTGTCACACACCAGGCAGAATGGCAGAGCCTGCTCCAGGCTCATCCCTCGTGCTGTGGCTCCAACAGAGCTGCCGTTTCCTGCAGGAGAATCTTTGTTCCAGTGGAGCTGCCTCGGAGCCGGCCAAGCTGAGTTTAATGGCTCGCTATTAATATCAGGCTGCAGCTTTGGAGCCTTGCACGTTGTCAGGGTCCAACCTCTGTGTGACATAAGCAGATTGAGAATGCCCCTTGCCTTCAGTGTTTCCACTGCTGGTGCCAAAGAAGCAGCTTTATGGTTAGTTAGGAATGATCCTGCATATTTCAAGGCAAAGCTTGGCCATTGCTCCTCAGTGTACATGTTACCCCAGATCCAAGCTGAAACTTCCCGGTATTCGGTGGGGGCAGTGTGGAATTGGGAAGTGGAAAACGAGAATGTGTCTTAAATATCCTTAAATTGCCCTGGTTAAAAATGACTTTACCTCTGCTGCAGTCACGTGTGCTTTTCTGTGGCTTGATGTTGGGGAAAGGGAAGCAGAGTGAGTGTGTGCAGTGCAGAGGGGCAGGCTGAGCTGAAGGAATAGCTGCTGGAGAAAAGCAAGCACAGAGTGGAGGTGATGGAGAAACACAGTTTTCCAGACTCTTTCCACAAGTGACTCAGTGTCTTGTGAAAAACATTCCCATCTCCTGGCTGTTTATCATAGTAAAGTGCTTCAAAATATGCCCAGGTTTGGCAAATGACCATCTGGGTCTCCAAGCAGGGTTTTTTATTCCATGTAAAACACCTGGATGAAGGACTTCACATCTTTACCTTTTCCTTGGCCTTTTGCCTCTGCAGTTGGGTGGCCTGTCCACAGCAAGGGACAGTTCTGTTCATCCTGCCTGTACCATGCCCTGTTCATTTCCATCCACCTCTCTATGGCACAGTGATCCCAGTCCCCTGACAGTGTCACAACAGAGAATTCATCCCCAAGGAAAGGGAAAAGACTAGCTGGTTTGCTGTGAGTGGAAAAGAAAAGGAATTCTCACATTAAAAACATTTTCCATAGTGGTTCGTGTTGAATGTTTCTGTATATTCCAGGGCGGGTTTTTATTTGCTGCCAGAATAAATAGAAATACCTGCTGCTTCAAACAATTCATTAGAGCAGCAGTGCCTGGCTCTAGCAACAGCCTTGCTGGGACTGTCCCTCAGCCCAAACCCAAACACACTTGAAGCCTTTAAAATGAACATGCTGGAGGCTAAATGTCCCTTAAAGAAAGGCTGTCAAGTTGATTGGGGTTTGGGAAGGAAAGGGATCTTGTAGTGCTGGGAATTTCTGTCCCTCGTGGCTCTGTAGGGCAGTGGAGTGAGGCTGCAGGATTTGGGAAGCCAAAGGGAGCTGTGGTACAGTGCAGTGGAAGTTTTTCCCTTGCCTTTTGGTTGCTAGGGAATAAATGCTGGGCTGCACAACCCAGACAGTGCAGAGCTGTGCTATTGGGCATATTCCTCACTACCACCCCAGGCTCCACCCTGCCCACAAGAGCCTGCCAGTTTCTGTTCATCAGCTAGCAATCCCTACCTTGCCTGCCAAATTCCCACTAAAAATCTGTGTGCCAAGTGAGTGTAATATGAGATTGCATAAATCTGAGCAGAAGCACTGGGATGAGCACAGCCACTCAGGTAAGCAGGAATTCCTGCTGCAGTAACCCTTGCTCTCCCCCTCTCCAGTGTCCTGTGTGTGCTTTTCCTTCTTTCTTGTTTTGGGGACGTGGGTTCATCCAGGCTGCACTGAAGACCAGAGGAAAATCCTGCTTACATCATACTCTGACTGATTTCAGTGGGCTCAGGATCCTGGGCCTGTTCTTAGATGTTGTTTGAGACAGGCAACCCTCCTGGTAGTATTTTATAGAGACTTTGGGTTTTTATTGCTATGGAAAGTAGAAAATTTGAATTTCATTTGCCTTTGGGCTTGTTTTGCAGCTCAGTAGTCTTGTTTAGGTTTATCTTTATTCATTCCATGCACTAAGGGCACTGGTGGGTTCTTGGCATCCTTAGCTGAAAAGTGCCTGTTATTCTGGAAAAGGCACAGTAGCCAAACATGAAATACTGTCCTTAACTGGGAGCTCATACTGTCCCTTTTTAAGGACTTTTTGTAGAAAATAAGTGATTTGTCAGTCTGTTCTGGAAATATATCAATCTGTGAGTGCTATCAGCTCAATTTCCAGCTATCTCAACTCTTCATTTCCTCTCTGTTTCATGTCTTGGGGGAAGGCATTAACTTGAATAATTAAAATAAATGGATCTGTTTAGTAGAGGGAGGGTTAGTGACAGGTTTTCTGTGTGTTTGTCATTGTTTCCTCTTCCATGTGTTTCCAGTTCCCATCCCTGAGGTCTCGTAGACCCTCAGTTGATCTCAAGGTTAACTCCTTCCCTCTCCTTTTTTTCCAAGGGTCTGTTTTCCTTCAGGCTCAGCTCAGAGCTCTTAGGAGCTCTTGCTCAGTGTTGTTCCTTCATCTCCTCTTTGCTCAGCTGGACACCAAGATGCTGCCATTCCCAGGGGATCCCAGGTGCTCTGTCCCCCATCACCACATGAATTGCCCATCCAAGGTCATGGAATTTCCCTACATTTATTCCACTCAGTCTTCATAAACCTCCTATGGTTCCTTATTAGTTCTCCATATATCACTCTCCATTTGCAGCCCCAGAATGTGTTTCAAGCACTTTGATTTTCCCATTATTTATGTGCCTGCCTGTCTTTGTAGTCAGCACCCATCACAGAAGGTGAAACTGGTGGTGTGAGTTTGAAGCTTGGTGAGTTGGAACTAAGCCCTCTCAGTGGGCAGGAATAACACACTTCTGCTCTGGACCTGGCCTTGCTTTTCCTCCATCAACCTGCTCTTGGTAATTAATACTCAGAGATGTCTAAGCTGCCTTGCTGAAATATGGGCATAGTCATTGTCAGCTGTCAGGCAGGATGGCCAAGGTCTTCTCATCAGCTTCCCACCCTGCTTTTGTTTATTGGTGTGTCTTTACTGATCCTGAATCTTGCTTTTCTTGTTGCTCCCTCAAACCCTCCAGTCAGGCTTTATGGCAGAGCTTTTGTTGTCCTCATTGTGGCTCACCCCAAAGTTGGTGCAGGGTGTTGAAGCCTGAAAGCTTTGCCTTCTCCCATGCTTTTATTAGTGGTTCTTGGGAATGTGTTCTGATAAATGTAAGAGAACAACTGTGTAAAATGCTGTGGGAAGGGCCTTCAGTATTCCTTTACCAGGCAATGTATTGCTGAGAACCATCCTGTAAGCCCTGCCCAGGGTGGATGCTGGTCACTGAGTGAAATATGTCCCCATAGAATCACCACAGAGCCATGGGCTGGGTTGGGAGGGATCTTAAAGCCCATTTGTTCCACCCCCTGCCATGGGCAGGGGCACCTTCCACTATCCCAGGTTGCTCCAGGCCCTGTCCAACCTGGGTTTGATCAGAAAACTCACTGGCTACCAGTGCTGTGCCATTTTCCCATCCAGCATCCAGGACTCCAGCCCAGTGTCAAACTGGAGGGTAACTGAGCTCCTTTCTGTTAAAAGGAGTAAATTGTGAGGGAAAATATTTGACATGACTTTGTTGATATTTATTCTGATACTCTGCCTTCATTCTTTCATTTCAACTCCATGTCATAAATCACTTTCTGTGCTAAATCCCAGTGCAGTTTGACTGGTACAGGTGCAAACATGTCCAGCATTCCACTGCAGGGCCACTTCTGTCTGTGTGAAATTACACAGACGTGTACACAAAGCACCTGGGAATTTTGGTCTCGTAGCTTAAAGGGCAGATACCTGCAGGAGAGGTTCCTTTCCCCATCCTTTTAGCCCTCAGCCCCCTTCTAGATCTGGGGCTTTGATATGCAGTCACTGGGGGGAAAAAGGGCTTGTTATTACTGTTCTAACTCCCAGTTCCCCATGAGTTTATGGTGTAGTGTCCTTCAGAAGCAATTCAGTAGGTTTTCATGCTTGTATGGAGTAAAATAAAAATCAGAAGCATAAGATTTTAATGTTTCCTTTTGTGTGGTAGGTGGTTCTCATGGATTTGGTTCTGCTCAATATACCATGCTAGAACTTGTGAGTTATCTTGGAGACAGTTCTCTGCCTCGCTTGTTTTCTGAATTAGAGATGATTTGTGGGACTCTGCCTGAGAACCCAGGCTTTGCTTATGGCTGAGCAGCATTGAATGGTGATTTAAAGAAATCTCTGCTGTTTATCTCAGAAAGTGGTGCCTGTGTTTGCAAACAGACAAGCTGAAGGCAGGAGCCTAATTGATGTCCAGCTAAGCCCACAGTGCCAAACAACTGTCAGGAAAAGCTCTGGAACTGCTCCTGGCTACTGTGTGTGTGAGGCTGAGGAGCCTTGGGGGCAGACAGGAGCAGAACAAGCTCATTAGATTTGGTCTGTACACAGAACACTTGTGTTTTTTGGGGTTTAGAGTATTCCTGCTGTTGCCTCTTGCCTCGTCCATGGAAGTGGAGGTTTTACTGCTTTCTGCACTGCTTCACACCCAGCTCCATCACTTCCCCTTGCTGAGGGTTTGTGTCCTTGGGGGGTTCTCACTACAATGATCATAAAAGAAAGAAAATCATCAATTCTGCTTTTATAGCTCATCCTGCTCCTTCCTTTCCTTTTTGTGATAAAAGGCTGTGGAAAGAGAAATGGTGGTTGTTTTCCACGGTGTTGAACCTGCTGTCAGTACACTATAAATAACCATCTGGGCTGGAAATGCCAACCCAAGGATCTCTGCAGCTGAAAGCAGGATTTTCTGCTGTGATCCTCTTCAGGCCAGGTGGGCAGGGAAAACGTGGGACTCAGAAAACCATCTCTCATTGGTTTTTACCCAAGGGCATGGCATGATTTTGCACGTGCTGCCTTCCAGCCCGGTGCCATACCTATTAATTACTGTTCCTGATAGACCTGTGCCATTAAACAATACATTGAGTAGTTTTTTGCTTTTTATTTGTAAAACAGAATTTGTTGAGAGGAGAAGGAAATGAACTTGTAAATAGGGCTTTTCCTCAGTGAAATTCAAGGCTCTTTACCAAGATGATCGGAGCAGTGATCCATCCCCATCCCCTGGAGATGAGGGCTGGAGGTGGAAGGGACATGCCCAAGGACAGAGCTGGGCTGGGGGCTGAGCCCAGCCTTGAGTCTCAGTCCAAGCCCCTCAGCTGGACCAAGGCTGCCTCTTCTCAGGCCTTCCCAGTGGCAGCTCCACTCCCTTGGGCACCAGTTCTTCAGGTCAGTAGAACAGAGACTGAACCCCTCAACAGGCCAGAGGTTTGTGTTCTTTGCTCTGCCTGGGTCCCTGTTTTCCCCTGTTGCCCCATCCCAGCCTGGGCAGTTTGCTGCACACTGCAGCACTTGGAGAAAGCTGATGTGTTTATAATTGAGAAACCTCTGAGGTTTTTCTTCTCCTCCTGTCAGACATAGATGGCTTTTATCCAGTTGACTGCTTTACAGTGCCTTTATCCTCTGCTGGCTTGAAAACATTTCAGATAGTTCCTATTGTTTTATAGACCCTGTAGCTAAAAAGCCAAGCTGTGTAAAAACATCTGTACATAGCTGTGCAATAGGCTGCAGACATGTAGGGTAATAAGGCATGATTGCATCCATTGTAGCATTTGCTCCACTGGATAATCAAATAGAAGCATTCCAGTTGCACACAGGATATGTAAGAGTAAAGGAAGGAAATGAAGGACAGTTGCCTACTGTACTTTTACATTTCTTTTGTCTTGCAGCTGCCAAGGCTAAATGCAATTTTGAGAGCACGTTTTAAATAACATAGAGATGAGATTTTACTGGTGATAACCATGAAAACCACACTGAGAAATGTGCATAAAGCTTTCCCTTCCCATTCCCAAGAAAAGAGTTTGACCTGCACTGATATTTTTTTTTATTTGAATTTTTTTTCCCCCACCTTTGGTTAACCATCTGGTAACATGACCTAGTACAATACCTAACCCATTTTGCAGGGTGTCTGGGCCTGGAAGGATTTTGCTACACCAAAAGCACTCAGTGGATTGAAAGTCACTTTAAATCCTTGGAATGTTGTTGGGATTTATGTAACAATTCTCCCACTTCTACTGCCTCAGCACAAGCTCCAAGCTTTTCAGTTGGGATTGTGCAACACAAATAGGAACTGGGTTTGTAACAGCACTTTGCACCACTGAAAATCTTCCCTGTGTTCACCAGACACTGAAAATGTCCCCTGAAAATGCAGCAGGGAGTGTGCTCCAGCCAGCTGTGGTGCAGTACAAACTCACTTCTTGGCTGTAAATATTAATGGCAGGTGCTGTGGGAAAGGTGTTGAAATTCTGAGCTGCCCCAAGAATGCACAGACACATTGTGGAAAAAAATACTGTCTCTAAATGCACAGCAGAGTATTTGAGTTTTACAGTGGGAATCTGACCAGATCTTCCATGTAGGAAATACTGGGGTTTCCTTATCAAGTTCTTGCCAGTTTAGATGGGAAGGTGAGTGTAGATGGGGGAATTTTAGCCTAATTCTCACTGAGGGGCTTAAATATCTGTGTATATAAACTGTCTTTTGAACAGAACTGGAATTCCTTGGGATTTTATTTGGACACAGGGTTCTGCTATACAGATTTTAAATTTCAGGTTCAAAATCCTATAATCTGCAAGGGTTTTGCCTGAATTAATTTGACAAGGCTTTTACCTTTTAGATCAACTGACAGACATACATTGAAGTTATTAAAATAACACTTAAAACCCCCTTAGTCTCAACCCATCAAATCTCTTTCTCCTCCTGTACTCTTTCAGCATGATTTGTAAAATGCTGAGGATTTCTGTGTTTGCTTAGCCTGGAATTAGCCCTGTGTTTCTCCTTTAGCTGGTGGTCATGAGCAGTCAGCAGGTTGGAGGTATTTGTTGGTTTTGTGTGGCCATTTAGGCTGAGCTGTTTGCACTGAGGCTCTGCTGGCCATAACCAGACTGCTGGGTCCACGGGAATGTTCTGCTCAGGGTCTGCTTGTTGCTTTTGGGAATGTCACCCATCAAGCTGCAGCATGTCCAGCAGTATTTGTGCTGGAGTAGACAAACAGTGTTATTCATAAGAGTTAAGAATCTCTGTGTGCATGGTTTTGTTAGTTGCAATTGAGTCCCTCAGCCTAATCAGGGTTTGTTGTTCTTGATATGACAGAAAATTAGGTTGAGGTTAGATTTCTATTTTGCATTTATATCTTATATCTCTGTTTAAGAAATGTGAACTCTCATTTTTTCTCTTCTGTGCTCCAGTTTGCTTGTCTAGCTGTGTCTGTCAGAGAGGAAATGTTGTCTGACTCTGGTTTGTGTCACAGAGCTGTGTTTGCTCTGATGGTTAGATGGTTCCTTCTCTGAATGACAGATCTAAAAGTGAAAGCTTTTGACTATCTCAGAACAATCCCTCTCTTTTGTATTTTTCTTTGCCTGTGTCACTTGTTGCATTTTCAGACTGGGAGAAACAAGTCTTTGTTTAAAGCATGTTTCCAGAAGCACATGAGACTGGGAGAGGCACTTCTGACCCTGCTGGGAGAACTTCAGAAGGATTCACCCAAATTGGTGTTTCCTTTCACAGCAGCTCGGGTTTGAATGTGAGAGGTTTCTCTTTATTAAGTGTGAGAAAAGAGAAAAGCTCAGGCTAGTCCTTTTCATAGTGGATATTTCTCTCTAGCTGGTGGTACTTTTAAGGGTGATGTTTTATTGTTGAGCAATCAGAAAGAAGGACTTAAAAAAGTAGATTCAGGCCATATTAAAAATATCTCCAGCCACTTACCCCTGCAATGAGCCATTAGTTCTCTTCACTGAGGCTGGTGCTGTGATGTGTTCATGTCTGTGTGAAGTACCATGTGGGTCACTCCCTTTCTGGGAGGTGGAAGTTGGGATGGACAGCTCCCTTTGAGAACCCACAGGAGAGGCCCTTGGGTTAAAACAACCCAAAGAGGTGAACCTGGGTTGGTGAGTGTGTGTGTTGAGGTGTGTGCCTTGCCCTTGTGTGTCTACCCCAATGACAGTCATTCTCTGATAGTTTTATAGCATGTTGCCCATTTAAAATCACCTTTGAGGATGTGGATCTCAGAAACACTAGGCTTTTGGAAGTTCTCTGAAAACCAGGGAACTGAGTAGAGGAGAAAACCCTCTCTCTCTGATGCTGCCACTGAGGGGAAGGTCACATCACCCTTGTTTACATCAGGAAGTGGAAGTGCCAGTGTGTAGGAAATCAAGCCCTGAATTCTGCAGGAAGTTCAGGGGTTTGTTTTCTCTATTCTCACCTCCCCTTCCACTGTGCTGTCCTGCTCTGCCTCTCTCTGCTCTTCCTGCTGACAGGGATGGACCATTTTGCCTCCCAGAGGCAGCAGCCAGTGTGGAGGTGCTGGACACCAGCTCTGCAATCCAACTTCTGACTTGAGCAGAGCAGCTCAAGCCCATTGACATCACCAGGCACAGCCCCAGGTTTGTCAGCCTTGTCAGGGCAGACAGGCCAGGAGGTTAACTCAGCACTCAGCAAAGAATTAAAAGAGAAGGGCTGAACCAAGGCTTGCTAAATAAGTTTATCACTGCTGTGCTGGCTGGCAGCTTGGCAAGGTGAAGCCAGGAGCTCAGACAGCCCTGGAAGGCAGGAGCTGCAAATGAGGAGTATCACAGAAGCAACTTGGAAAGGCATCTGTTCAGACTTTGATTACTGTGAATCATCCTGTTCTCTGGCCTTCTCTGCAGGTCGCCTGAGCTGCTGTGGTTTTGCCAAGAGAACAGCTTGATATGCATACAGCACCTAAAAATAAAATACACTTTAGATATTAACTGGTTTCAAAAGTATAGATTCCTTCACTTCCTGAGAGTACCAGTTGCTTAGTCATGCTGTGAGAACATGGGGAGGGTGTCCTGGAGAGCTGTGGGAGAAAGCCATGGAGCAGCAGCACAGGTGGACAGCCACCTCCAGAAGGTTCAGCACGCTGGGCTGACACTCTCCAGACACTGAAATACTGTTCACTGTGCAGTGCTGGGTGTTCTTTAACCACTGCAGGGCTGATTCTTGCTCAGGAACCCAACACCAGGGCAGGCTGAGATAGGCACGACTCAGGAAAACTCTTGAAACTGTTAAAAGAATGTTTTAATTTATTTGCAGAGCTTCATGAGTTTAATGTTTGCCATTATAAGTAGGAAAAACTGGAACTGAATGCTGGACCCTGACTGTTCACTCCTAAAGCAGATGCTGTTTGGTACAGAGACTCCAAATATTTTTTCTGATTTATTGCCAAGTCTGATCTTGTCTCTTCATTTTGGAAGGGAGATACCAAGGAATTTGAAGGCTCCAGGTTCCCTCTTGGTGAATTCCATGTTGTTCTTTGTTCAGCAGTCTCATTAAAAGCCCTGATTTGATATTTTTCTTCCTTCTCTCTGAATTCAGCCCCTCTGTTGAAGCAGATGGCTCAGATCTGAGTGGCAGGGACAAACAGACAGATTCAAAAGTGGAAGTCACAGAACTCACCTGAAAAAGGGACATGAAAATAGCCCCCAAAGCTGGCTTTGGAACCTTACACCATTTGCAAAGCTGCAACTATTGCAGACAATGCCAGGGTGGTTTTTCCAGTTCTTGGAAGATGCCAAGTTGGAGGTGGGAATTCATGCTGAGGGTAGGATGGGTGTTAGCAGGCTGGCATAGGAACATGGCAGAGTGTGGGGCAGGGGAACCCTTGAGCACTTTCCTTTCTGGTAGAAGAGTTGTTGTGTTTTTCTTTTGGTGAGTTATTTATTTCCTGAAAGATTCAGCTTGGGGGACACTGAAGCAGTTCTTGAGTTCAGGTTCATTCCACCCGACAATGAAAATACTGCAATACTGATTTCTAGTACCATCTGAGAAGGGGAAGGGTGATGTTTGTGAAGGCTGTTTAGAGCAGGAAAAGGTGGAGCTCTGTCCTCTTGTCAGGCCATCCAGCAGGGAGAAATGGGGATTCATTTCTATGCTGTCTGTGCTTCAGCCATTTAAATGAAAGGCAGTTACACAGCTCCAAAAATCCTGAATCCAGTGCTGAATCCTCCTTGAACAACCTTGTCCCCTGTGTCTGTTTTTCTCTCAATAACCTGAACCCCCCTGAATTCCAGCCCTTGTTTCCCTCCCATTTCTCCAGCTGTCCTTCCCTTGTGCCAAGTGCCAGGGTTTTGCCCACCCTTCCCTGCCTGAACCTTCATGGCCTCTCCAGGTCTTGTTGCAGCCCAGCTCTTACCTTTTCTCCTGTGAACCCAGGATGCCAGAGAGATGACCCGGGGCTTTAGATCCATTTTTCTCCAGCACTAAGTACACACAGAAGTTTTCAGAGAGCTCATCTTCCCTTCTGATCTTATCTCCTGCCCTCCTTGACCCCTGCCTCCCTCAGAAGTGACTCCCTGCTGCTCAGGAGATCAAAGTCACGTTTCTTGAAGCCTTCTGGAAAACCCATTTTATCTCCATTTGCTACTTTTGTGTCCCTGTCTCTTCTCATTCCCTACTCTCTTCCCATTTGTCTTTCTGCCTCGTTCACTAAATCTGAATTATGCCAGGCTTCTGAATACTTCCCAGCCCTGTGTGTTCACTCATCCAGCCCAACTGGAATCCCTCTCTCAGATCCACCTGGCCACCTTTTCTCCTGCCTTTCCTCTTAACAAGAGTACAGCTGTCCTAATCTATCTTCCTTTGACTAATTAACCCCATATAATTCCAGGTCTGTGTGTGAGCATGGAGACTTTCAGCACCGTGCAGTGTTGCCTTTAGACAGATGGTGAATGAGCTGCCAGGCTTTGGGAATCTGCCCTCAGGAATGGTGGTCTGACTTGGACTAAATATCCCAAACTTCATATTTAACCAGAGAAACAGAGCTGCAGGAAGGAGCCTGTTTGACATCAGCTCCTGTGGCTGGGGAGAAGCTCTCTGGAATGTGGCTGTTAGCATATCAAAGTAGAGTAAACACGGAGATGAGACTCTGCTTCCTCTGCTCCAGGTGATGGAGCCACTCCTCCTGTCACCTCCACTGGGAGGGAGGGGGTTTATTAACGTGCTGTCACCCAAGGAGTGATGGTTTGCCCCCAGGGAGGGGCTGTGTCACAGGCACAGCAGTTGTGCTGAACAAAGAGCAGATGTCAAACAGACAGGGTGTTTATCTCCTGCTCTGCCAATGTCTGAGATCCCAGAGCTTTATGGTCAAAGCTCAGAAAATCAGGGCAGGAAAGAACTTCAGGTGGTCTTTTAGTGCATTCCCTTGCTCCAAGGCAAGATCCGTGGTACCCTCTCACTCCTGATGGATATCTGCTCCATGAGGCTTCCAGTGTGCTTGTTCCCACCTCTGGTGGATATTTTTCTTGTGATCACAAGTCCTTGTGACCATGGGGAAAGTTGAGTTGTGAGGAAAGGAATGTGCTTTCCAAAGATGCCCATCCAAACCTTGGAGGGATTCTGAAGGTCTTTTGCTCTTTGTTGGCATAATGCAGTATGAATAATGCTTTTGTAGGCCTTGGTTAAAGGGTCTTCGAGGCCAAAAAGGTGTTAGAACATCTCTCAACTTTATCTCCCTGCATTTGGTAGCTGAAACAGCCTTTTACTGGTGTGGGTGAGGACAGTTATCCCTGAAGTCAGGAGAGCTCTTGATCTCTGGGGCTTTTCCACTGTCTGGGCATTCTCCTTTGAACTGAGAGAGGCTCTGCCTGAATCACTGAAATCAGCAGAGTGGAAATCCAAGGCAAGTAGCACTGGAATAAAGCCCTTGCCATCATGGGGAGTGTCTGTGTGTGGGCAGGCAGGTAAAGGAGCAGATAAACGATTCATCCATTAGACTTGGAAAACCACAGGAGGGTTCCCAAGAGACATCAAAGCCCCACAGAAGGACTGAAAGCTAAAGCTGAGAGTTGGCCATGCTGGGGAAGGGATTCCCTGTGTTCCATGGATTGCTGTCCTGCAGGGCTATTAAACAGAGGAGAAGAAGAGCAGAAGTGCCCCTTTAAGCTCTAACAATTAAATCCTGCTGCCTCTGCAGGTTTACAGACAGGGAGAGGTCTGGCCTCTCTAAGGTCCTTTATCAGAAGGGTGTGGAGGAGCTGTAGAGGTGCTGTGGCCAAAATTTGGACAGAATCACAGTCATTCCACAAAGACTAAGGCACATGTTGGATCTGGCCCTCGCCATCAGAGCTCTGGTCTTGTGAAATGCCCTCCAGGGTCAGTCACTAGACCCTTGGGTGCCATTGCAACATCCAGTACCAAGGAGCTTTAATTATTCCCAGTAGTCAGAAAAGTATCTCCTGCTCAAGATATTGTGCCTTTCACTCATTTGTGCTCTAAGGGCCTTGTGTTCTGAGGAGTGTTGAATTGTCAGCTCCAGAGATGATCTTCTCACTCTGGAGAATCTCCCTCACCCCAGACTTCAGCAGTGTGGGGTCAGGTGAACAGTGAAATGATTTCTTCCCTGGACTTGCTTTTGTCTCTTGTATGAGAATGAGACACAGAGAGGGTTATATCCTTTTTGGAATAGGATGTGGCTGATTCCTTGCAGTGCCTGGGAGCCCATTCCATCAGATGCTCCATGGTACAGACACTCTTTCTCTGTAAACACTTGAGTTCAAAGTATGGTGACTTGCACTGGGGCCAGCACTTGGTGTGGTTATTAACTGGCTTTCCTACCTGCCTGTGGCTGTCCCTTGTGCACTGAATGGTTGTGCTGTGATTCCTCTACTTGTAATTCATGATGAGTGTATTGTTTCCAGTGTGGTTTTCATTAAATACAGTAACAATGAAAATTATGGCTAAGGAAAACAGTTTCCATCCATAAATATTAAACTCTAATGGAAACCATGCTGTTACTGCAAGATTAACAGAAATTGGCATGGAGATGATGACAAATCTGTGCCACTCAAATTGCATGTCCGGCTTTGAATTAGGGCGTTCTCATAAAACGAAGGAACAGCTCACCCTGTGGATGATCCCTGGAAACCACCCTTGGAACTGCAGGCTCAGTGGGGCAGGGGTAACAGCCTCAGCCTGTCTGTGCTGGACATGCTGGAGAGGTCCTTCCATGGATACTGTTCCTTTTCACCTGGATACCACTGACTCCTGAGACCTCTGTTTATTCAGCTGTAGGACAGGGATTGTGTGATTACCTATCTTGGAGGCAGTTTAGTGGGTACTTCTTTAATGTGTTTTTTAAATCTTGGAAGCTTTTTCTATGTAGGCTTTGTAGAAAGGAAAAGTATTTTTCATTTTAAGTATCATAAGCACTGAAAGATTCCCTTGGTGACTGACTTGGTGTGTAAATACAGGCAGGGCATCTCTGTCAAACATATCATTGCCATTGAATGGAAAGGCAGAGCATGAATCACTTCAGGGTTTCCTGGTTTAACTTGTGTAGGATGTTAAGGGAGGCTACAGGAATGTAATTGATGGCAATGTGTGAGCTGCACAAATTGAAAATCGTGGGAGGATGAGAAAAGCATCCAGCTCAACACCAGGCTAGTAATGCTGGGGAACGGGAGGTTTGCTCTGAGCATGTGGATACTCAGGGAGTCTGTCTGTGCCAAGCAGACTCTGGGACTTGGAGTCTGGCTCCCTTCCCAACTGCAAATACATTGAGAAGAAGAGAGCCAGCCAAGTTTTAATCAAGTAAAAGTTCTGTATCCAGAGGTGGTTGGCAAAAGAAGAGATTAAAGTATTAGGAGTGCAATGAAAACAAGACATTAGAGAGTTGAAAGCTGGAGTACCTGCACAATCCACTGGCTGAGTGAATATCCCCCAGGTGTCAGGAGGGAGCCCTGGGTGGTTCCAGCAGGACCAAGTGGGAACCCACACACCAGGACGTGCCTCGTGCCAGCCCTGGCCATCCCTATGGCAAGCGTGTCCTGTCCTAATGCCTCGCTGAGCCGGGGGGATCAGGGCCATCATTGCCCTCCAGGCACTGCTGCTGGAGGGCTCAACAGCTGGCAGGGAGAGCAGCAGCTGCAGAGTGTTTGGGGATGACAGGATTGGGGGAAAGGGGAGTTTCCACACTCGCCTGTCCTGAGCTTTGCTGGGCAAGTGCACAGAGCTCGGCGTGTCCAAACCCAGGCACAGAAGTTACAGCCTTGTAATGGTGGGAGTTCTCAGGAGAGAAAGGGAAAAACCCTCGTGCTTGGGAAGAGTAAAAGTAGTCATTGGCTTTGCTTTCCTTCCACCACTGATGCTCCTGCTTGGCCTGTTTTGTTTTTGTATTAAAAATAGCTTTGTGGGATTTGCTGACGGTGTATGTGAATGATAAGGACCTTTTCCCCTGAAGAAAGGCACTACCTGTGGATTTGCAGCAGCACATGAGAAGTGTGAAGCTGAGGTTTTTTTAGATAAACAAAAAACCCAGTTCAGCTTGCTTTCCCATTTTTCATTTTCACACACCTGTCTCCCAGACAGGGCCAGAAGCAAAATTACCAAATACAAGAATTTCCTTTTATATTATTCCCAGCCTGGTAGAACCACAGCATGCCAGGATTTTCACAACCATGTCTGAATTCATGAAGTTTCTGTTCCAGTTCTGCACTCTTGAAAGGCTCAGATAAAAATCAGGAATTTTAAGAGGCAAACAGCAGTTTCTATTCATCCCAGTGAAGAAAATAAATCATATTAATGCAGCTCCCAAGGCATTGTGCTACTATTGTTGCTGGTTAAAGGTGTGTTTTTCTCTGCATATCAATTATATGGATCATTGCACTGGGTTACAAAATAGTTGCATTTATCTTACTGGTTTGGATATATTTACTAAAGAACTGGATTATGTTTGCAGATCAATAACTTATTTGCTAGTTATGTTCTGATGAAAGAATTAATGGTAAAATGTATTGGTCCAAAAGAAAATTGCAGTCTTAGGAAATCATTTGATAGAAAGTATGTATTTCAGAAACGTTTTTGGGACAGCTTTTTGAGGCTTAAAATGTTATACCAATTTGTTATAACTGGCTTGCTGTCCAGAATGACTCCTATTAATAAGCACTCAGCAGTTCACGAGCTGGACTTCTTACTGACTTCATTCCATGTGCTCCAAAGGTTTCTGCTCTTCTAAGATTATGAATGTCTCTGCCCAGTCCCTTTCTGTCATTACAAACTAATTTTAGATAGCTCAATATTTTTAATTGATCCTTCCAAACATTATCAAATGGCCACACAGGCTTCTTGTTGAGCATTGAAAATAGCTGATCAAAGTAGATGGCCAGCAGTCTGTAACTGAGCCCCAGGCACTGCTTCTGCAGCCACTGCTGCATGTGCAAGTCCTTCCTTGCTAAATTTCCCCCCTTGACTGATGAGGCTTTTAGCACAGAGCAGTGTTATTGCCAGGTTCAGGGGGGATTAGAGCCACTGAACAAAGAATTTCTATTTGAGGGAATGTATTTGACATTTTAAGTGGTGTTTAACCTCTTTGAACATATTGACAGAATTCTGGCCTGTTTTGCTGCCCCACACCTCCCAAACCTGGGAATGTTGCCCCTTCCATCTCCAAACATGGGGCCAGGTATTGGTTGAAGTCTGTCAGAAGGAGCTTGACATGAATCATTTCCAGCTAAACTGACTTGCCTGATTGACCTCTGAGCTTGAAAGGCAGTTGTGTTTTGTTGCTTCTCAGTTAAAACTCGTGTGTCAGATACAACTGAGACCTGTATTGGCACAGGTTAATGGGAGAGGAAGGTGGAATAGTCAGGATTAGTAGGAGGAATAAAACACTTTGGATAAGAATCGTGCTCTGGTCATTGCTGTTTGCTGTACCTGCATCTGCTGAGAGAGAGCCAAAATGTTAGTAAAGTAAAAGGAGGATTGAAGAACTCAAAAGTGCACAAAGGCATGAGTCTAAAGAGGAAGGAGGTTGGCTGAGTGCCATAATTGTTCCTTTTCATCTCTGGCTTCTGTGACTCCAAATCTCAAATGTTGCCTCCCTTTAACCAAAAAGTGCCACACTCCTTGGGCCATCAGGTGTGTGGACTGAGATCCAACCTCAAAAATCTTTCTCAAAGAGGGCTATTACTTCCTGAGCAATTCCTTGACATCCTCAGGACTACTCTGTGAGTTTCAAGTGCTGAAATCCAGCTTTCTGCGGCCATTGGTTTAAAAGGTTAAATCTTTATTTCATTTTTTGCATGTGGTATGAATCTGGCTTTCCCAGTCAGCACTTTTAAAGTAAGTAAGGGTTAGTGTCTGATTTCTGTCTTCACTCTCTCCTGCTGGTGCTGAAGGCAAAGGCTCTTGCCCATCCCTTCATTCCATCCAGAATGCCCTTGGCAACAAACATCCATATCCTTATTGTTGTCAAACTCATAAAAACAGAGCTGGACTTCTTCCAGGCCCTAAAGTTTTACATTTGCACTCTGATAAATGCAGCTTTGTCAACTCTGAGAGAAGAAAATATAAAAAAAAAAGGGAAAAAGCAGAGACCACAACTCCACTGCGTGGCTGTGTGTGCTCATTAGAGGCAGCCAGATCCCAGCCCCCCCTGCCTGGGAACAGCATTCCAGGGGGAAATCCATCTCTGGGCTTCTCTTAAATACAACTGCAAGCAAATCTCTCCCCTGTGGGGGAACTGAAAGGCATTTTGTGGCAGGTCTCTGCCCTGTGCCCTGTTCCAGCGTGGCAGAGGGGGCTGTGCAGCAGCAGGATGTCAAACCATTGGTGGTGCCCACCCAGAGAGGCCTGGAGGACACTGTGCATGGCATCAAATCCTGAATTCCACTAAGTCATACAAGACTCCTGCCACCTACACTGGCCCTGTGACTCACCAGCAGCAGTTTGCCAGCTGCTCTGGCACTCTTGCCTTCTTCTAAGTATGAAAAAGGGAAAGTGGAAGATCTTTTCAGAGTCTCTGCTTGATTGTTTATTCCCTCTTCCAGACTTCATTCTGAAAATTGGGAGAACTCCATTCCAGTGCTTATTCAGGAGACTTCACTGCATCTTCTAATGCTGTAGTAGAGGCCATTAACAGACAAGCTTAGATGAATTTCTGAGTCAGTGAAATGTATTTTTGAGACAGTGCACTATATTTTCCAAGCCAAGCACTGAAGGTGTGTTTTCCTTATTTCCTGCCTGGCAAAACTCTAGACTGATTCTTCAGCAGGCTGATGAACCAACTGCTCAGTGGTTTTGTGTGCAAACTGCTCTGGTGTTTGTCATGCAGGCTGCATTTTTTGTCACTGATTGTGATGGGGGCATTCTCTGTGTTTCTGTTGCAGGAATCGCTTACCTGGGAGGTGTCTGCAGTGCCAAGAGAAAGTGTGTTCTTGCTGAAGACAATGGTCTCAATCTGGCCTTTACAATTGCACATGAACTTGGGCACAAGTAAGAGCTTGTCCTTGTTTCCCTCTCTCCTTATGCTTCTTTTTGGTTTAAAGCTAGCCAAGTGCAATTACTAGTGTGGCATGTTTGTTATGATTTCATAAATCTAGCTCATTGATACATAACTTAATTTTTAGGAGGCTTACGTAAATATTAATTTCAGCACACATAAATCTTTCTAGTTGATCTTCCCCTGTTTTCTACTTTCTGTTCTGATTCTGAGTAGCACAAAGAGGCCTCATTCTCTTAAATGATTGATGGTAACAGAGGCAAATTCTGTTTCTCCTCAATGCTTAGAGTAGGTTCATAAAACTGACATCAACTTCAAAATCTTTGAAGTTGCTAAATTTTCTCTGAAGTTCAGGTGTCTGTGTCAAGGCCTTTAGTGGTTAAATAGTTTGGTAGTGGTTTCATCTCTGCCTGTGAAGTAATCTGTGACTGAAGTGGTAAGCACCAGTATTTTGGAAATGCCCTTAGGCAATATTATTTG
This sequence comes from Xenops minutus, assembly GCA_035221455.1. Taxonomy (NCBI): domain Eukaryota; kingdom Metazoa; phylum Chordata; class Aves; order Passeriformes; family Furnariidae; genus Xenops; species Xenops minutus. The sequence continues at coordinate 3,444,537 of JAWWEE010000016.1, forward strand.
ATCAACAGAAAGAAATCACATAACTTGATTTATCAGCTCAATCACACCTAAGTTACCACACTTTGAACACACTGGAAAAAACAGGAAAGAACGTGATAAGTCAGACAGAAATTTGCAGAATGAGATTACTGGGTATTTCTGCAGGTGATTTTGGAGACTCTTTAAAGCTGCCTGTAAATTAAAAAAAAGCTCAGAAAAACCCCAAAATTGACTGGAAGAGTCAGCTGCATCCTGCTAGTGCAGAGAATGAGTTAACCAGAGGTCAGCTCCCACACTCACTGCTCTCCAGGCTCAGTGTCACAGCCACTTATTGATGATACTGAGGAGCTTTTTCCCCTTTGCTGGCATCACTCTGGTTGCACTGTTGTCACAGGCAGGCTGTGGCAGGCACAGAATTAGACCAGGAGCAAAGTTACACAGGGGTCAGGACTGTTCCTGTGGCATTTCCAAGTGCTCCTTCCTGCAGTTTCTCTGGATGGAAGGTGGGAAATCCCACCATCATTCCTGTAGGAATAAGTTGTGCCTGAGTTTGGTGTGCACCCCTCTGGGCTCCAGCAGTCTGTGTGTCTGTTGTATCTCCCTTTCCTGGGGTAAGAAGTATTTCACAGCTAAGTCAGAGTCAGTGTAGCATGTTCAGCTTGTGGCCAGTCTCATTCCATGACAATTATTTTGTGGCAATGTATTTCAAAGTTGCATGGAGGGTTTTTAGGTTACTACCAAAAATGACAAGACGAAAATGAATCTCCTGTTCACCCTCCAGTGACACCAAAGGCAGCTGAGCCAAACCGAGGGTGGTTTCAGCAGGAACGAAGGACATTTGGTTTTGGTTTTATTTAAATTTGCATGCCAAGATGTTAAACTGAGCCTAAACTTAATAACAAATTAACCTGTGGGTAATGTTAAGGGAAATTCAGCACTCATCTTTGGATGGGCCAAGAGCAAGAGGGAAAAATACTTGAACTGCAGAAAATCCAGCTGTGCAGAAGAGTGAGACTGGTCTGCCCTGGTGTTTGCCAAGTTTCTCAGCAGAGCTGACAAGCTTCCTTCTAATAATGCCTTGCAAAAAAATCCCCCCCATAAATAGGGCATGTAATGCTTTTGGATGCAGCTCCATCTGTGCAGGGAATTGTGAATTCCATCTGCTTTGCTGAGGCAGGTTGGGTGCTGAGGCCATACTGGCCTTTTCTCTGCTGGTTTTCTTTCTTTGCCTCCACCTTGGGAATCTCCTTCAGGAGGTGGTGGGAGATGTCCACATGAGCTGCCAGAGGGGGGCTTGGGCTCAGAACCCTGGAGGGTTTGGGCAGTGAGTGTGCTGTTGTGCTGAGATCCCGTTCTGGAGTGAGATGGAGAGCTTCAGTGGGGATTGCAGGTGAAGGACAAAGGAGACTGAATTTTCTAACAGAGCTGCCTCGTGAGCCTCTTCCCTGAGAGAGAGGAGACTAAAAGAGGGGCAGGAGAGACTGGGAAGATACTTGAGAGCTGCAGGGGCATGGAGGGTCTTGCCATAACCATGCAGAGTGAACTCCCAGCGTGCCAAAGCAGGGGGGAAATGCCATCTCCTACGACCCAACCTGAGCACTAAAATGCCCCCTCTGTGGTGGCACCCACCATGGCCTGAGTACTTATTTCAGACTCTGGCCAGCTGGCTGGTGCCCTTCTGGCCTGCAGATCAGCAGGGCTCCTTTCATTGACCTTACAAAGGTGTCAGGCCCCTTGGCATTCCTCTGGCTTTGAGCTGCAGGAGGATGCTCTGAGCAGTCCTGTTTCACCAACTAGAAGAATGGTGTCCATGCTTTACTTACAAACTCAGAGTTTTTAAGTGAAATGTAAGGAAACCCATTCCAGAGATGAACACAGAAAAGCTGACATGAGTTTTGAAAATGGAAACCAAGGAAAACTAGGTGTAAGTTTCTTAATTTTAAAAAATAAAAATCCAATCAAAACTTACATCCATATTGGCAAACACATAAATTTTGGAGAGCCATAATTGTGAGCTTTATTGAAGTCTGATTTCCTTATGAGTGTAGAAAAGCTGAGATTTATTATTCTTTCCTTAAGACTAACAAATGTCTGTGGAGATCACAAGCCCAGTTTGGCATCCACAGATAGTTTCTGATGTGGACTTTGGAAAAAGTGAATGGATTACTAATTGATGTGTCAGATTCCTAATCTGCCACTAATGTCATTTGGACTGACTGCAAGAAACACTATTGCAGGCAGCTGCACTGTGAAAACATGGAGACATCATTAAATAGGTCCATTAGGATTAAACAGGTCCTGTGAAAGTTCATCTTCAGGTTTAACCTCCACAGTTGTTGTTGCTTGGTGGTGGGGGGAGTGACGTGACTTGTATCTCTTGTATTTAAACCTTCCAAGCTGTAGTGATAGTTTGGATCCATGGACACAAAGGGAGCATCCATTTGTATTTAGATCCAAGGATCCAGGAGAAGAATCTTGCTGTTACAAAAAGGTAACAGAGCCCACTGAATATGTGACCAGCCTGCAAATCATAAAGCTCCTCCCATACAAGACAGGACCCTCAGCAAGCCTCATTCCTTCAGCCAGCAGGGTCAGGAGTGGGTGTCCTTCAAAGTGACACCCTTGAATGTAACCCCAGTTAGCTGAGTTTCATCCAGGGTTGGATGTCCTGTGCTCTGACTTACACAGAAGGGAAGACCCAGAGATCACTGTGGTCACTGAAGTCTGGAACAGCACGAGCCCGAGGTTTTCACATTACAGACATGCTATGAACACTGAGCACTTCCTTACCCTCATCTTTCCTCAGACCAGCAGGGCAGGTCCCTCAGTAAAGCAGGATCCTGAGTGGTGCTCCCCTCCTCCTCCAGGAGCTGCCCCACAGTGAGAATCACACCCCAAAGACCACCCTGAAAAACGGGCTTCTAGAAAAATAGTGCCACTTCCCCCTCCCCTGGCTCCTTCCTTGCCTACAGCAGTGACTTTGTTACCATCTTCCAGCCATTCTCCAAAGGAGAAAAAGAGGCAAATAAGTGTTTTAAACAAAAGCTGGGATTCATCCCTCCATCCCTTCTCCCCTGAACGCAGCAGGGTGGGCTGCAGCCAGTGGTTTCTCAGGACAACAATGCCAGCTTTGTTGCCATTGCTGTTTCTTTCAGCAGCCTCAGCTTTGCTGTTGTGGGCTGGGGGCAGGCTTGGGTGAGCAGGGAGGATTCCCATTCATGAGCCAGAGGAACCTGGCACTGCCTGGAAGGGGGGGGAATAGCTGGAGGTGGTGTGGCTGGAAGCCACGAAGTGTCAGATGCCCTGAGGAAAGGGAAGGAAAATCAACTGACAATAAGCAAGGAACAGTCTGTTGCCAGCAGTCTGAAACCACATGGCCTCAGCCTTGAAGCTGAAACAGATGAGGACAAAAACGAGTCCAAAGGTAAAGAGCCCATAGTGCACAAACCAAACAGCTCTGGGCTTGGAGTCAGGGGAGAGAAGGGCTTGGAAACAGCAGGTTTCTCTCCAGTGTGATTATTTGCTTTAGATGTTAAGGATTGATAGCTGGAGCTTGGTTAAAATGACTTGAGGGTGCATAATTATTTGCTGCTTGATGAAGCATGGCCTTTGTGGTGTGTCTCGAGCAATGGTGATTTTGCAGGTGAGGGAGCAGCTCTCTCTGGATGTTCCCTTTGTGGCCTGAGGTTTATGCTGATAGACCTGTGAATAAATTTGCCTCCCTGATCTATATAGTGCAGCATCCAGCAAGAGACTGATGCAAAGGTGCCAGAATGGGGGGATATTGCAGGCTGAGGAGGAATGTCCCTTGAGCAGATCCCCAAATCACACTGGCAAAGCCAGCTCAGTGTGGTGCAGCCATGCAAGCCTAATTCCTGAGTACTAAACAGGAAGATAGTCCCACTCCTCCCTGGCAATTTATGAAGAGTTGGCCATAATGCATTTTAAAAATGCTAAATTTCCCATGGAAGCTGAGGGCCACCCCAGTAAATGGGGCACAGAGCTGTGCAGGCAGGGAGTGCTGCAGAGTGCACACTGGGCTGATAGCAACCTGTTTGTTCTGCTGGAGCAGAGTGCTCTGGGCTCCAGGCAGCCAAACCATGGCAGGGCAAGGAGAGTGGGTCTGCAGACCATGTAGAACTGAAGGGACCTCTGCTACAAGTGCTCTCATTTTATCCTGTGAATTTAACCTTTGGGTAGAGGATGTGGGAGCTGAGAAGCTGTTTTGAAAGAAAAAAGACCAGCAACCCTCTTACCTGTGTTAGAGCAGCTCACCAGACTCTAACCCTTGAACTCTGCTGACAGAGGCAGCTGAGTGCACTTTCTACCCTGACTCTAAACATTTAAACTCTTTTCCCAAAAAAGCTCCTTTTGATCTGCTTTTTCATTTCTGTATTGCTCTGAGTTAGTCCCCCAATTATCAGGCTGGTTCTGCCCGACCTGAATTTCTGTGCAACATTTGTCTTTGTTGCTATTGCAGAAGTACACCAATTCATTGCCAGGAAACAGGGGGTCCCCAGGTTACTTATCTCCCAAAAGGTATGAAAACCAGCATTGCTTAAGATGTAGAATTAGCAGTGTCTCAGTTTCAGGGTTATCTGGACAACTTTGATTTTAACTCTAATCCCCCAGTCCTGCCAGTGAGGCCAAACTTCTATTCACAGGGTAGGATTTTAGCATGTAGTTAAAGACCTTACCTTAACACACACCCATAGGCATCTTATTCACCCCTGTGAATTAAAGTTTTACTAGAGAGAAACCACCCCATCTATGGGTGGTATCCATTTGTGGATGGCTCAGGGATGCAGCCTGTGGCTCCCAGGCTCTGGATAACCCTCCTCAGTGGCTCTGCTGACAGTTTGGCTGTGGATCCTGTCTTGTGGTGGGGAGCTGTGGCACAGTTCCCTCTGTGCCTTTACAAACCTTGTGTGGCTGCTTTGAGCATGCTGCAAATGCCAACGTGCTGGAACTTGGCCTGTCTGCATTTGTAGGGTGGAAAATCAAGGTCAGTGGGATCCCAAGGAGGGCTGGAGCCAGAGGCAATCCCATGCAAGCTTTCCTTTAGCAAGCTCAGCTCCTAGTGCTGTGTTGCTGCACCAAAGCTTCCTGAGTAGCTGGGGAGTTCCTGTCCCTGTTCTGTTCTCCTGGTGCCAGCGCTCTCCACTTGGAAATCTCACAGGATTCCATATGTTCCAGTATGTTGCAGTCTCAGGAACACTGGGAGTGACTGGCTGCTATGTAGACATACCCTGGGGCTGGCCAAAAATGCTGGCAGCACTTAATACCCACCCTGGAGTTGCTAATTTTATTTTCTGCCATTTGTGTTGTAAATCTGTTGTGGAATGTCTGTCTCTCTGTGTTCCCAGGCTGCCTTTTGGTGTTCCCCTCCTCCCAGGTTTCATTCTTCCACAGATAATTGCAAGCACATTTTCACAGTTCAGTTGCCCTTCTCTGTACAACTCCAAAGGACATAATGGAGCTGCCTATTTCATCATGTGTACTTGTACATCAGAATTGGCATCATCTAATCAGAGCAGTTATTCCATAACATGTTCTGGTTTGCAGAGAGAACCAGGTATATCCTAAAATATCAGGAGGTGCTTCTTCCCCTTTTGGTAGCACACAGAGGGATCTATTTTAGACCAAACAAGTTCTTGTGTACCTAAGTAGCTCGATAAAAGCTTTCTGAAAAGTGTGCTAAACTAATCAAAAGGAAGCAGGGGTTAAAGACAGATATAAATCTAAACATTAAAAAAACATCAGTGGAGGTTTTTGCCAGCAAGGATGGTTTGACCTGGGGAAGAGGTGGTGGTGGAGCACCACTAAGTAGATGTGTTTGCCCAATGCAGGATGCCCAAATAAGTTATCCTGAGCCCCAAAAGTAGAATATCCCTGTTCTAGGTAACTTTGTTTGGGCAGGTTGTTTTTGCAATGGCAGTGGGATAGAGAAAAATCACACAGGGAAAACCATGTGCAGAAATCACACAGAGAAAAAGAATATCAGGGAGGAGAAATGGAGAGGTTTGAGTAGTATTGTGTGCCAGACTCTGGATGATGGCTCTGGGTTTGGGGGTGTTTTTCAGATTTATGTAAAGCTGCAAGATATTTCCAGGTGCAGTTACTGAACCTGCTAATCCTGGCCTGGTACCCTCCCTCTATCATGAGTATCTTTTCTCACCCTTGTATCTTCCAAATTTCATCGTTTATTTACAGTATTGGAATGTAATAACGTTGGAACTGGGCGTGGGAATGTCCATCTCCCGTTGCTTTCCACACTTCTGTGGGAAGCACTAGTGTGGTTCTGGGCAAGGCTTTCTATGGTTTGCCTCTGCTTTGGGGAGGATCTCTGTGCAATCCCCAGTGCAACAACATTCCCTTGCAGTCCCTCTGATCTCTTTGGGTTTGAGCATCTTGTACAGCTTCACTTATCACAGTGAAACTGCCCCGAACAGGGGGGTGACACTTATTTAGGAACAGGAGTTTTGGTGAATCAAAGCTTTGTATCCCTGCCAGCTGTGCCTTTCTGTCCAAAGGCTTTCTGTGCTGAGTAAGCCAAGGCCATGTTAAGTAGCTGGGCCATAATGATTTGGCAAATCCTGCCTGTGCTTCCTGCTGCAGCACTTCTGGATTCATCCTCCATTGGCTCTGCTGGCAACAGCTTTGTGCCCCCAGTGACCCCAAACGTGGGGACAGCACAAGTCCCCATTGTGCAGCCTCTCACTCCACACCAACACAGGAAATATTAGGTTTGTCAGTGCCATTTACCAAATAACCATTTGTTTTTATACAAGGGCAGCGATGGAGATGAAATATTTACTTTTCCACTAGCAGTTGGGTTCCAATAGCCTGTAACCCGTGCTGTCTGCCCGGCCTGCTGAGTTCAACAGGTTCCAGGTGAAAATGACTGCTGGGCTGGGGAAGGTCATAAATCCCACGCTGTCACTTGGAAAAGCCTTTGGTAGTAACTCAGCAGCAGTGGAAATGGTGTTCCCTCTAAAAATGTGGCTCCCTTTGGCCATTATGTCAGTGGAAGGCTGTGCTGTGGTGGAACAGGGTCCACTGTCTCTTGGCCAGCAGTTGTGTTGGGAAATAAAATTCAGCAAGAAGAGTTTACTAGAGAAATTAAATAAACAGGCCAGCTTTGTTCTCACTGATCCCTTTCCATTTGCAAAATCCTCCCTCCATCAGGTGCTGGGCCTCTTCCCATTGCTGGTCCAACCCAGCAGGGAGTTTTGGTATCTCTGTCTTTCCTTGAACCCCAGTTCCCAAAAGAAAGGAGAAGAATAGCCCACAGTTTTCTCAGTTTTCTGCTTTTGTTCTTGTTTAGGTAAAACAAATCAAAGCAAAAGGAATCTGATTATAATGGTTTGTTCTCACTTATTTGAAAAGTCTCTTTCCTGCTGGACTCTAAATCAGCTCAGGGTGTTGAGCCTTGAAAATGAGTATTTTTTTAACTGTGCCTTCTTTCTCTGCTCCAAAGCCCACTGAGACACTCATCTAGTAACTCCACATCATACCCACATCTGGGACAGTTTGACCTTTCAGAAATGTCTGCTGTCCACCCTCTGGTAGCTGTTTCTCACCTGCCACTGACAGTCCAGACCCTGCCTGGCTCTTCCCTCTGCTTCCCCCTGGGCTCCCTTCCTCCCACCCCACTGCCCGCCGGCTTCACTCCAGAGACATCTGGTGGAGTGGCAGCTTTCTGATCCAGGCTTTAAATACTCATCTTACTTACACACAACAAAGCTAGACAGGATGAAGAAATGCTCCCTGGAAACAGTTTGCTTCCCAGTTTAGGTAGTCTCTGTACTTAGGGAAAGTGTCTTGCCTTCAAAGGGAAAGCACAGCTTGCTTTCCTCATGGAAACACAGCCACTTTTCAATGGGGGAATTCTTTCCTGTCTAGTTCCTCCTTTATCTCCAGTAAAGCTGCTTGCTGTGTCACACAGCTGTGTAATATGGGATAGGTTTAGCCAAAGATGGCAGAACTCTTCCCTAATATCCATCACCATGGCAGGGGTGGCCAGATTTTGATGGAAATGTGGATTGTTTCTGTTCAGTAGCTGTGCAGTAATGCAGCACACTAATCCAGATACATCCTGAGGCTTCTCTCCATTCAAGGAAAAAGCCCAACTAGCTTGTTTAGGAAAATATATTCATATTTTCTCTTTATATCTTAAGTACTGCCATTCACACCTGCAGCTCCTTCTGAGCTGCTTGTGGTGTGTGTTGAAGTGACTGTACCAGGCTTGCCAAAGGTGTTATTGCAGGGGCACCTCTGGGTACAAGGAGCAGGATCCCACGAGAAAGCTCTTCCATGGTCTCCAGAAAGCTGCCACCAGTTAAATCACGTGCTCCTATCAGCTAAAGACCCTCTAAAGAGATATCTTCTTATGAGGATAGCAGAGTTTTTTCTTCCTCTGTAATTTGTCTTCACATAAACATGTCGAAGCCAGAGTTATTCCAAGCAAGAGTGTCTCTTTTCAGGTTGCTCTTTACTTTCCTCATGTCACTTTTGGGCAATATGAGAGCAAACTTAGCCTGGAGGTTTGTAGGCAGCCAGGCACACCCACTCCCCAAAGAATTTCACATCAGTAGTGGTCTGAACATATCATTTCCAAATGGCTTTGATACCAAGCCATAATTTGCAACATTCCTGTCTGATACCGAGTCTCTCCCTGCTGATAAAACGAGTGAGACTAAGTGAGATAGCTTGCTGAACTTTTGAAGTAATTTATGAACAGCCAAGGCCAGATGGTTCTGGTATGAGAAATTATTTTCCCAGCTGCACCATTATGAAAAATCCCAAGAGTTTAGGGAGCTGGTATATGGGAGTACCACTACGGGAAATGGAGATTCCATAAGGAAGGGGAGCACTTAGAACTGGATTGTGCATTTCCTGTGCAAATCATAGAATTGGATTGTGCATTTCCTGTGCAAATCATGGAATTGGATTGTGCATTTCCTGTGCAAATTATAAATTGGATTGTGCATTTCCCGTGCAAATCATAGAATTGGGTGGTGCATTTCTCGTGCAACTTTTTTTCTAGTCAGTTCTGGTGGGTTTTTTGAATCAGTATAAGAGGCTCACATAGGTTGGTTTCTTGCACTGCGTCTGCGAGCCCACAGTGATTGACAGCCTGGACCAAGAAAGGAGAATAAAAGAAAGAGGATGAAAAGTATTTCTGTGACAAGGACTTCTGCTGCTCTGGGAATCATAAAGCACATACCCACTGGCTTGTGTGGGACTGCAGGAGACTCAGTGCTGGTACAATTTATATATACTACAGTTACTTCACACCTCTTTGTGTTCTGCTGCTGGCCATCTCCTCGTTCCCAGCTCCAGGAACTGGGAATTCATCCCCCGGTGTGGGGAAGGCAGCCAGCATTCCTGACTCCCCCAGTGCATTCCCCGGGCTGTCCCACTTCCCCAGCACTCGGCAGTGGGTGGCTTCCTGATGGGGCACAGTGTGGGACATCTGTGCTTACTTGTGTTGCACATAGTTGGCAAATATTCTCCACCATGTCTCCCTTCTCCTTGGTTTTCCTTTAAGGGCTGTCTGGTTGTGCATCTCTTCAGTCAGGTTTGGTGCTTGGGCGTTAATGCAGTTGACTGGAGGCTTTCACTGGTTTCACAGGAGTCTTGGAAAAGTGCACTCAAGTGCTTGCACACAGGAGCCTCCCCTTGGGCTGCTGACACTGTGAGTGACAGAGCTGACAGCCTGCTCACTGAGCTTTTGTCTCTTCCCTAGTGGGTGGGAAATCCCACCCAGCTATCCCAGGCCTCGGTCTTTTTTCCACCCTACAATTTATATTCCCTTTTCATCTTTGGAGGAAATGCGTGTCACATTTTCAGAGGTCTCATTCTCACCCACTTGGGGCAGTGCTGAAAGCAAACAGCTTGTTACCCTTCAGCATGTTGGTTCTGGGATGCCCTGGGGTGCTTTCCAAACACAAGGAGCCACACATGGAGCACAGCAGCCTCTGAAAGGAGCAGTCCTTCCCTGCCCACCGCTGCTTCATTCACAGCCATTGTGCTCTGCAACAACTCCCTGTTTTCTGAAACCAAACCCAAGCAAAGTGAGAAAGGGAGACTTTTGTATGTCCAAGAAGTGGATTAAATCTTGAGGAGGGTGAGGAAACAACTCAGTGCATGCGTCTTCATGGGGTGTCACCCTGTGGCCCTCAGACAGCTTTATTCTTACTTTGGGCTCAGCTGTGACAAGTAGCCAGTGTGAGACAATGAATCCCAGTGATCCCTGGTTTCCAGTGAGTTCTTTTTGGTGTATCTGTGTTCCTTTCTTCAACAGGGATTGAAGGAATTCAAGCAGTCCTTGACTCCTGCTGATGCTGTTGTGGCAGAAACCTGCTGTGTGTTGCTGACATGTATCAAAGCATGGGAAGGGTTTAGAAATGCTGCAGTAGTGCTGTAAGGGTGTGAAGGATTTGTGTTGGATGCTACATGGGACTTGGAAAGAAGTGTTTATTGGGATCAGAAGGAGGAAGGGAGTTTTCCTGAGGTAATGCCACCTTCTCAGAGCTGAGTTTCTGCCAAGTTTATTTGCACATGTATCCATCAACTTTAGCATTTTTAGGACTTTGTGTTTGGTGGGGCACTCCTTTTTCTGCCCCTGCAGCCTCAGGACCTGCCAGCTCTTACCAGGAAAACTGTGGAGCTTTTGCAGGAAAAGGTTGCTGTGCTGGGGCCACATCTTACAAATCAGAAGCTGTGGAGACAGGCCACTGGAGTGACAGGTTGTCGTTGCAAGTGGATTCCTTCATCTCACCAGAGGCCTGGGGATACATCAGGCAGTGCCTGCCCTGCTGTGAATCATCCACTCTGGGAAACAGGCAAGGATGAGAGAGAAAGGGAATCCCATGGGCAAATGTCCATAGGGAAAAGGAGTAATGTGAACATGGGATTTTATTGCTGGGGAGAAGATGGTAGATGCTTCAGCCTGTTCTTCATGGCTTTGGTCAAACACTACAAAGGACTGGCAGTGATGCCAGCAGGCTGTGCCAGTTCTGTGTCTGGGGCAGTGTGGGCAGCAAGCTTTGGGATAAAGCATTTCTTTGAATGGGAGAGGCCACACTGCCTGGCCCTGCCATGTCAGTCTCCACGTGCTCTCTGTCCCTTGCGGCACAAGCTCATGCTTTGCTGCCTTCCAGATTCCGTGGCAAAAGAACTAATTCTTTTTAAATGAAAACCATATCATAAAGGGCTGGATCTGTCATGCAGCTGAATAAACCACAGCTTTCCACACTGTTATTCACCATAGGCGTTCGTGTGTTCTCACTCGTTCTTGTTGACTTCTTGGCTGCTTGATGAGCAGATAACCATATAAAATATCTGGTTACTTCATTATTGGAGAGTGACATAAACTTGGTTATGAAAACAAGAGCCCAGTAGTCATGGCTCCCTTCAAATGTTCTCTTTCCTGATTAAAAAAAACCAAAAATGCAGCACCCATCCTGAACACCTCTGTTGTAGATAACACTATGGACATGATGACTCTCTTGGATTGCTTCAAATGCTGTAAGTAGAGTCATCTCCCCCTCTTGATCACAGCTTCCCAAAATCCTCCTGACAGCTTCTGGAGCAGTGGAGGTATATTTAAGGGGCAGTGTTTGCATGTTTGCAAAGCATGAGGTGAAAGAGCCTGTTTCCCATTAAGCCAACAGCCTCAGTGGCCTTTGGTTTTGTAAGAGTTGCACAAGCTGTGTCCTTGCCTCCTCCCTCAGTGTTTCTCTAGGGTTTGTTGGTTTGCCCTCCATCCAAGCCTCACTTGGACCCCTCTGGCCCCTCTGTCTGTCTCTGCCTGCCTTGGGTTGCTCTGCAGAGGCATCTCCTTCCTCCCTCTCCAATGTGCTGTCCTCCCTCTGCACTGCAGCTCCTCTTGCAGTGCCAGCTCTAATGAGCAGCCTCACTTCCCTCCTGCTCTGCTATGCCTTTATTCTCAACTGCATGGAAACCTCATAACTTGCAAGATATCAGCATTTTATAGTGAAACATTAAACATGTTGAACCAGTTCAGAAGTAGGCACATTTCCAGTGACACAGCTTCGATTTCAAACATTAATAAAAATTGCTAGCATTGAGCTCAGTTTGGGACAGGAGGGCTCTGATGATGTGGTGTATGGGCTCCTACTCTGGTTCCAATCCAGCCCAGGGCAGGAGCTGCTGAGAACTGTTGATGTGCATTCCCTGCTTAGTGACCTGTATTGGTTTGAGCTTAATGGCCATGTTTGGTGTTCTCAGCTGTGTAACCTCCATCCATCCCAGCATCTTCCTTTGGATGGACTGCAGAGATGGGGCTCCCTTCTCAACCTTCACTGAGGCCTCAGAGGAATTGGGAAGGGGGGGAATGTTGTCCCTCAGTTATATCCTTCATGCGGATAAACAGATGGCATTTGTGCCCACAGCATGTCTAAATAGCAGTCCTTCCGTGGGACAGTCATCCTGCCCACACTGAAATGGTAGGGTGGATAAATTACAGCTGCCCTTCTCCCTTCCCTCACACTCCATGAGCATGTTGTCCACTCTGCCCTCCCTTTGCATTTATATTTCTCCAGTGGGATTTAGAAAGAGATCTTGTACTTAATCCTGCCTCTGCAATGAATGCTGGATTGCTTTTGGGTGAGTCATGGCGAGCTGGGTCACAGGGAATGACTTCTCTCATGTTCTCTTTTGAGAAGGTCACTGGTGACGTGCAAGCCCACGTAGCTCATGGCAGTGCACTGTTCCTCACACAAATGGAGCCTTTAGGAGAACGTCTGCTACTAACACAGGTACAGAAAACAGGCTTTCCACCAACCAAATACCAGCTAAGAAAGTCAAACCTCAGTGGCCCCACTCTTACTTGGAGCATGAGACATCTCCTGTCCCCCTCTGTGGCTGGGACGTGGCTGTGGTGGCCCCTTGCTCAGTTCTCTCAGTCTGGGTCGGTCCTGCAGGGTGGTCACCAAGGAGCTCTTCCTTTTTAATGTCTTGCTGAGCTTACACAGTTCCCACCCTTTGTGAGCTGCTTCTTTGGGAAGAGCAAGATTCTCCTTTGGATTTCTGTCTGTAGAAGTGAGAGACAGCCCACTGTCCTCATTGCTTTGAGGAGATTGGTGTCCTCAGTGCCCTTTGGAGCCGTGGAGACTCTGAGCTAAGTGCAGTTGTGTGGAGAGCAGTCACTGGTGTGTGGAGCACACATTTAATACACAGCTGGGGTGACAGCCAGGTCACCTTGGGCAGCCTTGATAGCCATGAGTGTCACTCCTCTCTGAAGTGATCCAGGGTTTGAGTCACCCAGAATTATTTGCAGACAAATGGAATGGTTTGGCTTTCAGAGGGAGGTGATGGAAAGGTCTTACTACCAGCCAGCTGAAGTGCTTATTTGAAACAGAGGGATTGCAGAACCTCAGGGTATTTCCACTTCTGGCTGCGTTTCCTTCTCTGCCTTCCCTTCTTGGTGCTTCTTTCTTTGCCTTGCTGCCCTTTTTCTGAAGAAAAGCTCTTCTTTTACTGCTGATGGTATTTTCTGTCAAACTTACCTCTTCTCCTACTTCATAGTGTCTCCCCACCAGAGGGGGAGTGCATGGTAATAATCCTGGGGATTTCTCAAATGGTGTTTTACCAAACACCAACTCACAGCTGTTGAGAAAATGTTAAGCTCCTCCTAAATCCGTTTCCCCCAGCCCTTGCCATTATCCTTTAGCTGGGATTTGGGGCTTTTAGTGGGACACTGGTCAAGAGTCACAGTGGTCCTGATGAAGATTTGTCTATGTGACCTTGGCAACTTGGAGGTGCAACGTGCAGTGCATTGAAGGCAATAGGCTTTGGTGCACTTTGGCTCAGGCTTTTAAAGAATAACAGGAAATATTGGAAGACTGCACCAAGGGTAAACAGAGCAGTTTAGTTCCATTAAGTGTCTAGAGGAGAAGCTCCACTAATGACCCAAACAAACAAAGCACATGCACTGGATCAGCCTTGCTGTGGGAGAACAAAGGGCTCAGAACTGGGTTTAGTTTAAGAGCATGACACAAGAAATGTTAGTGCCAGGCCCAGAGTGGGTGCTGGCACTGTGATCACACACTGCTGGAGAGCTCTGTCCTGGGAAGGAGACTCCATGCTGTAGTTTAGTCACAGCAGTGCTACTTTAGAGTCTTGTTCTCCCCAAAAAAGCATCCAAGGGGTCTGTTGTTGCTGCCTCCCTGTGACTCCCGCTTGGATTTGCCATGCTGTGATGGTGGTGGCAGGCAGGACTCTGGCTGCTCAGTCAGCTTGTGTCTGGACTCAGGGATGATGGGCAGCAAGAAATAGGCTGCAGGACTGCTGTGGTGTCTCTGAGTGGTTAGCAGTGCATTATTTATGCTTGGGAAGAAGCTGGAGTGTGAGACCAGAGTGCCAGGGTGCTTACTCTGAACAAAGAGGGAATGAAAGGAGTGTAAGAGCTCAGAGTCTGAGCTGTCCTTGTTTGCCTTTGTGGAATCTCGTTGTCTTCAGGATGAACTGAAGGCTGGGATTTACCTTGGGGTGAGAATGGAGCAGTGACTGTGGTAGAACAGCTCAAAGGGACAAGTCCTGCTCATCCAGAGTGGCTCTGCTGGCTTTGTAAAGGATAACAGGGCACACGTGTTTGTGGTTCCTGGTAAAATGGACAGCTTTGGCCAGGAGAGCACAGAGGGCACTGGGGTTGCAGGGCAATGCAGTGCCACTTTGACATTCCTATTTTCAATCTAAGAGCTTTCTTATCAGCTCTTTATTCGAGTTCTGTTCCTGTGAGAATAGAGCTCCTTCCCAAGGCAGGATATTTCAAGAGACTGATTATCTGCTTCTAATTCCATGTGAATTCTGAGTAGCAGGTAAGATTAGATGATCACAAAGGAAATGCAAACTCCTGATTCAGCACTTGCATTGCTGTTTAGTACAAACACATACTGCTCTGCCCCATTTATTGCTCTTAAAAGGAGGGAGACCATTCATTAGTGAAAAGAATCAGCATGGCATTGCATTTACTACGTGTAGGAAAACCTGGCCCCTTTGATGTAGCTGGAGAGCTACAGAAAAGAATGTGTTAGCATGCTAGGTTATGCCTTAGTGCTGCAGGTCATTTAATCCTTTTCTCAAGTGAGTCATTGTAAGGTAAAGTAGATGCTGAGAAGAGTTCTGCATTGCCAATTAAAACAGGCTCCAAAGGTGTTGCTGGTTTCATTCTGCCTGAAACTCATCACCGAGGGGCCAGGAGAGGCTGCCTGTGTACCTTGGGGCCAGATCCAGAGCTAACATAAACTGCCTTGTTCCTCTGACTTAGCAGAGCTCCTTTGCTTCATACCAATAAAGGTATTCCTTTCAGGCTCAGTTCCTTTATGCTTATGACTTTATGACTTTTAAAAGGATTTCTGTTGAGAAACCAGGAATTATTTGGGAAGGTGTGGATTTCCACACGTGTAAGAGTTGAATGGGTTTCAGAAGAAGCCTGTAAATAACTGGAGATGTGGGTTCTGATTCAGTCTTTATAGACAACACATTTTATCTGCCTCAAATCCCCCTGCAAAATCAAAGCTGAGTAATGACTGGCAGCCTCAGCATTTCTCCCAGGCAGACCTTTCCTGAGGTCAGCTTTAAAATAAAGTTAAGGACAGGAATGTACTAATTAGTTGTTGTTGTTCACCAACAAAACCCCACTCTAGACATATTTAACAAAAAAAATAATTGAAGTTAATCAGAAAGCTGAGGCACTTCTTAATTAACAACTCTAGACCAAACACTAGTCTTTTGTGGAAGGGATAAAATCAGGGAGCCTAAACCACTTGGAAAGGCAGGAAGATGATTTTTTTCACCCTTTTGAAGTGGAACAGCTGATGTGCTGACCCAGGAGGACATTCAGGAAGCTGCCAGATCCCATCCTGCAGGAACCTGGACAGAGCAGAACCCTGAAAGACCCAGCTTGGAAACCTGTCTCATCTCCATTAGGAAACTTCCCAGGATTGCTGCGTGCCCAGGAGCCTTCTAAAGTGGCATTTTGTGGCAAAGTTCCCTCTGGAAGATTTCCAGCCAGCTTACATACCTTGCTCTGTGATACTGAGCCCTTCCTTTCCTGCCTTTTAGGAATAGGATCTTGAGATGGGCTTATTTGCATTAGAGGAACACTGCTGGAACTTTGTCCCTAGCATGGGAAGAGTTGTCTCTGTGTGTAGAAACAACACGGGGAAAATACTTGGAGTGAAATCCAGGCTCCATTGAAGGCAGTGGCAGAACTCCCATTCAGTTCAGCAGAGCAGGAATTTCACTCTTTACTGTTTTGAAGTTGGAGTTACTAATAGACTGTTAGATTATTCCTGTGTGCATCAAACAAAATGTGCTTGCTGGTAATGTTTCTGCTGTGTTCAAAACCCACAAAGGTTTAAAAACAAGAATAACTGAATTTCAGAGACGAAAAATTATGTTAAATGTAGTTTTGCTGGAAATAATAATGTCCCTGGAGATAAACCTAAAATAATAGACTCCACCATATAATCTCCACTTGAAGCTAAGAATAGCAAGGATGGTGGTTTAATCTAAGCCATAATTATCAAACTGCTGAAGCTGGTTTTGGTTCATTGCAGCTAGAAATGGATGTCGTGTTTGGGCTCTGAACAGTCGAGTCCCACAAGTGGAGAGCAGCAAAGCCAAGAGCACAGTCAGAAAGCAAACAGGAGCCTCTGCTTTGCAGGGAAATAGCTCAGATTCAAGAGTCCAACAGTGCATTTAAAGGGGCTGCTCCTGGCTTGCTCCAGCCAGCCAGCTGGAGACCCACTGAGTTCCTGTTAACCTGTGTTTTCAGCCCCAAATGGTGACATTCTGCCATGAGGTGACACTGACCATACAATTTATGGAAGTAATTTTCCATTTCACCTTGGGATCGAAGGAGGAATGGTAATGTTTCAAAGAGTTATTACTCTTCTGTATGATTCTAAAAAAGGGCTTCAATGATAATTCCAAAGTAGGCTGGAAAACCCTTAACCTTTCACTGCCAGGCACTGTGGGCATGGCACTGGTGTAGCAGGTGAGCTTGGTCACATCCTTTGTCCCTCTTCACAAAGGTTTACAAGGTTCACAAAGTCTCCCCTTCCTGTGGTGCCAACCATCTGATCTAACCCACTGCTCGAAGAATGATCAGCTCCAAAGTCACACGAGAGAGATTGTACAATACCACTGATCCAGAAACACGTTTTTCCTACCAGTGTATTCCAAATTCACACTGACACAACAACAGAATTGGCCCATCTCTTGTATTAATTTGTTGGTCTTTTTTCAGTGTGGTTATAGGGATCATATCCACTGGATTTGGGAAAGCAATCCCAAATTTTCAGTAGGTATTAGCTTTGATATTCTTCGCCTGGGCTACATGACTCCTCACAAACCCTCAAACAGTTACCTTTCCTGGTGGAAAAGCACTTAAGAAACCCCTTTTAAAGTTTCAAAGGCATCAATACTAACCCCCTTGTGAAATTAAGACAGTGGATAAACTAAAGGAACTCACAGTTTATTTGTGTTTATCTCCTTAACAGGTGCCCAGAGCAGTAGGTGCATGATGGAGTGTTATCTGTGCAGCCTGTTTCCGAGCTGTTCATTGCTGAGTCTCATTACTGTGTGCCATGGGAAATGAGAAACCCACCTCATAACTTGATAGGCTGTTTGTGTTGCTTTGTTTTGCTCTCACAGCATGGGGATGAGCCACGATGACGATCACCAGCCCTGTGCAGGGAGGTCCCATATTATGTCTGGAGAGTGGGTGAAGGGCAGGAACCCAAGTGACCTTTCCTGGTCTTCGTGCAGCCGTGACGACCTTGAGAACTTCCTAAAGTAAGGATTGTGCTGACTATCAAAGAGCCTCTCAGGCAAGCATTCAGTATGTTATTTCAAAGTCAAAGTGTCAACAATTTTCCTTTAAAGAAACCATGTGCATGTGTCTTTAGGGTGTGCTAGTTTGGTTCTATCTCCAGGCCAGTAACCCCTTTGAAACTGAGGATTGCAGAGAGGCAGAAGAATTACATGCAGATGACAATGTGCTGGTAACTTCTTAAAAAGAATTCCAGATCACCTTCCTTTTGCATTGACAGAAACCTGTGTGTAGGTGGCCTGCAAAGAACTCTGCTGAAGGATGCTGGAGCTTTTGTGCTGTGGCTTTTAGTGTCCTATCATTAAAGAGCTTTTATTTTATGGAAATTTTACTTTGCCTGGAGGTAATTCTGATGCATTTCCTCGCTCCTCAGGGGGTGTTGGTCTAAAATGGTTCACTATAAACTTCCTTTCCACTGCATCCATGTTCCAGCTCATTTTCAAGAGTTCAGGACTGGTTTCTGTCTTGCTGCTTGTTAACTCCCATGTACTACAGCAGGCACTGGAATTGTCTCATTGTGCCTGGCACAATGGCCAGGGCTTTTGTTGCTAGGAGTGGGGTCAGCATGGAAAACTTCCCACTCTAGGGGTTAGAGGTGGGAAAGAAAGGAAAATGGTGAAAGAAAATGGGATATCTTCTGTTACATTAAAAGCATGAAGTTGAAAAGCAAGTTGCATCTGGTCCCTGAGAGAGGAGAGATGACAGTGATACTCTGATCTGTAAAAGATTGCTGTGGAGGCAAAGAGAAAACCCTCCTTTATGCCTGTGATGGATAGGAAAAGAAGTCAGGGGCTCCAAATTCAGCTGGGGGGATTCAGGTGAGACATGAGAGGAGACTTTGTAGGTGTCAGTATAAAGCTTGTGAAGCTCTGGGCTAGACAGTCTGAGGGCAGAGTTTTAGGACCAGCTTAGATGAACCTTTAACCCACAACGTCGTGACTGTATGACAAGTAGTTTTCAATGACTTAGAAGGCTCCCAGGTATATAGTGGGAACCCCCCCGCACTGTTTGATGAAAGAGAGGACGAGAGCAGTGATCTGAGTTGCCCTAAAGGCCCTTCCATGCTTGCCCCCAGGTCCAAGGTGAGCACGTGCCTGCTGGTGACAGACCCCCGCAGC
Source organism: Xenops minutus (assembly GCA_035221455.1). Classification (NCBI taxonomy): domain Eukaryota; kingdom Metazoa; phylum Chordata; class Aves; order Passeriformes; family Furnariidae; genus Xenops; species Xenops minutus. The sequence continues at coordinate 3,463,503 of JAWWEE010000016.1, forward strand.
CAGTTCTCGGTGCGGCTGCCGCACAAGCTGCCGGGCATGCACTACAGCGCCGACGAGCAGTGCCAGATCCTCTTCGGCACCAACGCCACCTTCTGCAAGAACATGGAGGTAAGAGCTCCTGGCAGCCAGGGCCCAGGGGGGAAGGAGGGTGTTGAAAAGAGAGCTCTGCTTTCCTCGGGGAGGTTTGGTGCTGCTGAGAGAAAATCCGAGCGCCTCTGAGCTCCCTGTCAGCAGCACACTGGGGAACTCTCCTCCTCCTCCTCCTCCTCCTTTCCCCTTGGTAATCTCCCAGAGCAGACCCAGAAAAGCTGGTGTTTGCACTTTGTTCCCTCCTGACACTGTTTTGCTGAAATCCTCAGCAGAGACTGTTTTCCTGGAAGTTCAGCTGAGGTGAAAGTCTCTCCTCACCAGAGTGCTTGGCTCCTTTCACCGTCAGCTTCGATGGCTGGCCGGATCTTTCAGGAGGCTTCACCTTCAGACCACTGCACTGTTCTGGGGAGCTGACTCTTAACTAACTGTGCTGAGGAAACATTAGTGACTGCTTGTGAGATGAGGCCTTTCAGAGCCCTGTGCAGATTCCTGTGTGTTTTCTAAGCAATCAGGCTTTGGGTGCAGCGTGGCTCATAGCACGTGGTTGGTTGGCTGAATGGAAACACTGATTGCTGGTGTCTCTAGAAGCAGGTTGTGTTTGGGGCAAGGCTGTGGGACTTGTCCTCTGGAATTCAGACAGCTAAACTTCCCCTGAGCAGATCTCATCTGCATCCCACTTTAGACAGGGCCTGGGGAAGTGCTTACCTCCAGTGTGGCCTTGGAGGTATCCAGAGGAGAGTCACAAAGAACCGTGTTGGGTCACCAGCACCAGCTGGCAGCATCCCCTCCTGTACAGACAGGCAAGGAGCAGCCAAGTGTCCTGCTGTCATTAAGTGGCCATTTGTCCTTTTCAGTTGTCCCTCATTCCTGTTCTGAACAAGCCTGGGATCTTAAATCAGTGTTAAGAAATGAAATAATAGTGATAACTGAGGTTTCTGAGAGCCAAATTACTAAAACTGTTGAACACATGCAAGCCCTGGGAACATGCTCTTAGTTTCACATTAGCTGTTTTATTTATTTTGGATTTGGGAACTAGCTAATATAAAACAATAAGAAAAGAATCTGGATAGGTTGCATTTCCCAGCTCCATCAAGAAAATGCAGACCACCAGGACTACTGTACTGGAAGGAAAGTATTGTAGGTCTGCAAAGAAAAGCCCAGATCTACCCAGCATGACTCAAGTTCTTCCACTTGTGTGGGTGTCACCCAGCCTGACTGCTCTTGGAATAGATATTTGCTATTTCCCTTCTTGTAATAAAACACAACCATATTGCAGTGCCTAATGAGAATGTCAGCCCAGTGGGGGGTGGGCAGCCTTTCTCACACACAGACTGCATGTCCAGTGTGCAATGGCTGCAGGGCCCTGTGGTGTGCCAGGAGAACATGCCAAGAGGCACAGTTCTGTAGGACACACACAGCAGGTGTTTGTGCCTCCCAGGGGTTTCCACCACTCTTATTATTGGACACCTTTGGAACACAGTGGAAACTGCCCTTTTGCTCCATCACTCCTTTAGTATCTCCCAAAGGAAAACATTTTTAGTGAGGACTTCAGTGCTTTCTGATGAAAAGCCTTGTAGAACTTCAGCACATTCAAACCAATTTGCAGTCCTCTGCTTGGAATTCTTTCTGTTACAGATGTGCACTAAGAGTCAGCCTTCACCCCGGGAAGCTTTGGATCAGTCATGTCACATGCCATTAATTTAAGTAAATATTTGCATCCTGTTAGGCTGCTCCGAGTTGGCTTTTGAAGGCAGTGAAAGGAAATTCTTCAGAGGAAATGATCACTTTTGATTTTTAAACCTCTCGAGTTTGTGTTCTTTTCACCTCTGTGTTTCTCAGGCCTCATCTACAGAATGCTTGTATCGTAAGTCTCAAAGCTGTCTACAAAAATATGAACCAAAAAAAAATATTGGCACTGCTCACTGGCATTAGCTGTAGAAATTATTGGCAAATGCAGCTGTCTCCTCTTCTAGCCAATGGTAATGTGGTATTTTTAATTCAATAAAGTATTAAAAAAATCCAAATGTAAAAGCAATAAACATTTGACAGTAAATATTTGTTACAAAAAAGGAAATAAACTTCAGGAAATGAGGCTGCTCAATCTTTTTATGATTACATGTGTCTACTGCCTATTTCCTTGTATAATAAAGGAGCTGCATTACAATATTTCTTCAGAGATAGTTTGAGCTGCATGATTACATCAGGCAAACTGGAGGCCCTGTGTTCCAAAATGCCATGCACTTTGGTTTAGAGCAAATTTCAGAGATTAGATGTTTCCAAAACTGCAGAGACTCTCTGTGCAGTGAACTCTCTCCTTTAAAGGCATCAAAGCCCAAGTTTTTAGAGGACTGTGATCTGCTTTGCCTTCTCAGAGGGTCAGGTACCTGAATGCTTGGCAGTGGCTGCCCCTCCGACACTGCTCCAGCTAGAGAGTTCAGCCATGAATATTCCCCCTTACCTGAATATTTGAGATTGCATCCCCAAAATTCATCTTCCATTTTGGTTTTAATAACTCAGATGCCCTAGAACAGAACTGTGGCTCTCAGAATGTTAAGGTTGCCAGATGAGCTATCCTGCAGCTGTTCTGCTCCAAATCTGCAGAGCAGAAATCAAAACATACGAGCAAGGCTCAGCTTTGGGTGTACTCAACCTCCTCACATCCCTTTTGCCTTTGCTTGGACACTGCAGCTACATTTTAATGCACTAACATTTTTGTAAAGAGTGAAGTAATTAGCAGAATGAGTGTGAGATAGTCATGATTCACAGCCTGCTGCAATCTGTGACCTCTGAGGTGTATAATTGAGGAGCTGGATCTGTAACATTAGTGTTAGGTAAGATTTACTGGTGCACGTCACCTTTTTAAGGAGCTGTGGATCAAGCTTTTAGGCTGGATGTTTGTAAGGCAGGGAACCATCCATTTTTCTTTATTTGAGAAGTTCTATTATTACACAGTATAAATAATAAATGACAAGATTACCTGCCAGGCCCTTGAGGGAGTGCAAGTCCATTTTGGTGGCTGCTCTGCTTATGGTTTTATTGATTTGAGATAAATCCAGGTGCCTGGGTGTGGGCTAACTTGAACCTGAGTGTTGCATGGGTGAGTCCTCACCCATCACCAGGAAAGGAAAGGTTTTCATGGCTCTGTGCAAGGATTAGTTTTGGTCTGAGGAATGTACTCAAGAGTTGGGCAGATCTCAAGTGAGATGTTTCTCCCCCTGAACTCTGCTCTTGTGGGACCCCACCTGGAATGCTGTGCATGGCTCTGGTGTCCCCAGCATGAGGAGGACATGGAACTGGTGCAGCAAGCCCAGAGGAGGCCACAAAGTTTGGTCAGGGGACTGGAGCACCTTCCCAGTGGAGAAAGCAGGGGCTGCTCACCCTGGAGAGGTTTGCATGGAGACCTCACAGCACCTTCCAGTATCTGAAGGTGTCTGCAAGGAAGCCAGAAAGGAACTCTTCATTCATCAGGAATTGTAGGAGGAGGTTGCACAGTGAGCTTTATTTTGAGGGAGATAAGGTGCTTTTAGCAGCAATTAAATGGGTCACTGTGTCATTCTCAAGCTCTGAGCAACATCAGGATACTTGTGGGAAAAGCTAAGCAGGAATGCCTCTCTGACACTGCCAAGTGCATCATCAGTGCCCCCCAAACTTTGAGATCTTTGGGCATTCTGGCTGCCAAACCTTGATGTGAGGCCAGGGAGAACATGGAAGCAGTTGTGCAAATTGCAGGCAATTCAACCTGTCTGCCCTCTGTCCTTCAGCTCCACACTGGGCTATGAATCAACTATTGTGAATTCATTTGCCCACTGGGAAAGAGGAAACAGCAAGTTCAGCCCCAGCCAGGGCTGAAGGCTCTGCAGGGAGTGTTAACCCTTTGCTTCCCCGTGGGTGGGTAATGCTGAATCTCTCATGGAGCAGAGGGGGGGTTTCTCCACCAGAAATGCATCCAAACACCTTCATAACCCCCACCAGAAATGCATCCAAACACCTTCATAATCCCCACCAAAAAGGCATCCAGACACAATTCATACCCTCACACCAAAACATGCTGTGTGTTTAATCACTGTTTTTCAGACTGACCCACCTACCAACAGAGGCTTTTCCACTGAACTCATATTGATGGAAAAAAGTGTGATTTCCATCTCTTGTCTCCAGTGTTTGCCTTTATTGGTTTATGAGCCTTTTGGCTTGTTTGTTCTGGACACATTTTTGCGGGTTTTTACATAACCAGTATCTCCCAGTGTTGTTTTGAGTGAGAACTGGGCTCAGGCTGAGGTGGCACATGGGAAGGGATTGGATTGGGCTGCTACAAAGAGGTTTTTCTTTGAGCAGGGGCACTGTCAGCTCAGATGTAACTGGGACCGTGGATTTTGACATGACACTGTTTTTAGAAAAATCAAACCAGCTGGAATTGGCTCTGTTTTTTCTTAAATTTGAGTTGTTTTGTAACAAATGTAGGTATTTCCCAGGATCCACAGGCTACAGAGCAGCAGCACAGCACAGGAGGGCAAAGCTGATTGCAAACCAGAGGAGCCTGACTGCATTTCTGGGCTCGTGGAACAGGAGAGGAGCTAAAAAACAAAGTAAAGAGCAAGAGTTGGGATGATTTTATGTATCCCTTCAGTGTCCAGATTTGATGGTATGGTGGTGAATATAATTAAGCAGTTGTGGGTCTCTCTGTGGCCTTGATCCTGCAAAGAGCCTGGTGGGGTGGACCCTTGGAGTGGGAATCAATGGGCCTCTGTCTGCCTTTTCCCTGCAGGGTCTGTGCAAGAGGCCAGCAGTGATAGTGAGCTCTATTATCTACTAATGTATAGAATATTTACAAGAACATGGTAATTGGATTGAAAACTGATTTTTCCTGAAAATAATAGGTCGCATTGTCATTTTCTGTACAACCAGGGACTTTGTCTGCATAATAATACTAATAAATCTGGAAAAGGGTGGGTTGGGTTTTCTTGAGGCTTGCAGGGTAGGAGGCTGGCCATTCTGAAAAAAAGGAGAAGGTTTCTTTGAGAAGAAAAGGTACCAATTTACTCAATTGCCATAGTACAGTTTATAGTTTTCCTCCTGGAGGCTTTTAGAATTCAGACTGTTTTCATGTTGCCTGTTTCTATGAAACCCAAGTGTCCTATTTCACTGCTTCTGTACGTAGCAGAGAGACCTTTTTCTCTTCATTTTCAGTGGAAATAATTTTTGTTTAAGAGAGAGAAGGAACAAGAGAGAAGCAGAGTTCCTGCCTGGGCAGCACAGCCCAGTTTACAATTATTGGAATGCTTCAGAAATTTTTGTACGTGTTTCAGTTTGGAAGATGGTCAAAACACATTCTGATGCAGTGGTTTAAAGGAAAATAAAAAGAGAGAGGGGAACCAAAATAAAATTATAAAAATACAACGTGGAAATTTAAGAATATAAACATAATGAGCTCTTAACAATAATAGAGAGAGCCTATTAAGAATTAAACACTTGAGCTTGGCAATCTTGTATTTCTTATTAAGAGACAAGAGAGGGAGAAAGAATTAATGTAGCTTTGTGATGTGGCATCTCCAGCTAAAGTCTGAACTTAACAAAATTAGCCAGACTACAATTGAGTATCAGCCTGAAAATATCACAAGTGTAACAAGCTTGAAGGGCATTCAGAATTCTCCCATTGGCCTGCTGGGAACTTCCCATCTGCAAAACACTTCAGGGGGAAACTCCCATGCTCTTCACACCCTCACCTGAGCAGTGTGTGTGCACATCTGCAGAGTTATTTGACTGTCCCTTCTTCTCTTTTCCCGTGGCCAAGAAACACAATCCGTGACTTCATTCTTTTAATTTCCTATTTTTTAGTTGTTGTTGTTTGATTTAGGGGTTTTTTTGTTGTTGTTTTTTTAGAGGACAACTTTGCCTGTTGTTTAAAAAAAATCCCATCCTTTGCATACCCTCCAGTGAGGTGTTGAGGCCTGAGGAGTTCCCTGGGAGCTGCTGAGTGAATGTTGCTCTCAGAGAAGACACCAGGTGGATGTTGCAAAGTGCAAGGTCAGAATTTTAGGCTTTAAAGTTGCAAACTCAATATTAGATGGGAGTGATCAGGTTGATGATGAAACTTGGCCAAAGCTCTTGCCCCCTTTCATCCTGGGCAGATCTTCTGCTGAGCTGGATTGCAAAGGATTGACTTTGTTCCACTGCCTTGTCCCACATCTCCACTTCTTCCAGGTGTGAGCACATAAAGACACTTCCATGACTTCTTCAGCTGATGTAACATTGTGTGTTCTCCCTCTAAGATTCTGAAAACTGGGCTCAGCAAAGCTCAGAGTTGTGTTGTGTTGTGTTGGTGGAAAAGGGGGTAAAGCTTCTTTTTCTTCTGGAATTCCTGTGTGTCTCTGCATCCCAAACCCCTGGTGCTGGTCAGGAATGCCCTAAAGACACTGGAAAGATTGGTATTTAGCATAAGCTGTTTTGCCATACAATTAGTTTGTGGTCTCATTAATACTGTCTTTCTTGACTATTAATTAAATTCCAGGTACATTAAAAAAACCAAACAGAACAGGTGCTTTGCAAAGAAACACTTTAGACACTGGGGAAGGCTTTTAGTGTGCCATGAGAGCACCAGAAGTTGCTAAACCCAGACACTTTTCCTGTTTCCTTGTTTGCTTCCCAGTGTACAGTTTCAAAAGGAATTGTTTCTGCTCCCTTGTGCCTTGCCTGGCAGTCTGGGAGTCTCCCACTGCTTGTCTGGCAGGATCCTCTGGTGTTTATTGAACTCCTTGTGTCCAGCTTCATTCCCAGCCCTTCACATCTGCAGTTCTGTGCAGTGTTCCTGCCACTGCTGCTCTTGTCAGGTTTTCTTTCATCCTGCTGCATGTTCAGGAGGTTCAGTCATGCCTTGAAGTTTCAAATTAAGTGATGTGTTTGAGTATGTCCATTTTTGCACTGTCTGATTTTCCAGAAGCCTCGAGCTTCTCTCAGCTCTGAAAGGTTCCCCTATTGAAGTGTTTCCAGTCAGGCATCCCAAGCCACTCTTCACTTCTCAAAATACTCATTTCTTGTCTCTCCCCCGGGCTGGAACAATCTCCAGATACAGCATTGCACATTTCCAGTGTAAAAGTAATAAATTCCAGTTTAATTTCTCACAGGAAAGGGTGAAGAACTTGCAGGAGGCCAAACCTCTCTCAAAAGAGGAGTATTGATGTTTCTCTGGTGCTTACCACTTGTCCCCAGGAGCAGTTTGAGAGATGATGGCAAAAGGGTCTCACTGAATCCACTAGAGAGGTCAGGGCTCATCTTCCTCTCTCGGTGTGTTTTGGGCAGCTCTTGAATAGCCTGGGTTTGCTTTTGCTAATATTGTCAAAAACATGAGAGCCCTGGATATTTCTGATCCTTCACCTTTCCCCTGCTCTCACAAAGGCTGTTTGGCTGAAGATTGGAAGAGGCTGCCTTCATTCAGACCTCAGGCACCCAAACCTGGCTGTGGTGGGCAGTATATCGTGGTGAGTTACTGGTTTGGGAGCTGACAGATTCAGTCTTTCTCCCAGAAAGATGAAGGAAACACATTCTTCTGCTTTAATTGTGGGGCAGAAAAGCCCCTGGTTTCACTCCATGTGTGTAAGGGCACGTTTCCTGCAGGATCCATGTGTTGGAGTGTGGGAAACTGCAGCAGGCCTGCAGATCCCTCGGCGGAGCAAGAGGAGTTTTGACCTTGGCCAGATTGTTGTATAC